>JAJLSV010000106.1:0-513069 GCA_030567775.1 Ogataea nemodendra
AGCCATATTGCTGGCTTCTGCACAGCCTTTATTCCTGTCGAGGCCAGATTTCCCAAAAAAAAATTCTGGCCTCTACACGTCGAGGCCAGATTATTTTCCCATAGTTAAAATACTTTTTTTTGTTAGCGTCGAGGCCAGATCCGTAAACTACGTCTAAGGTGTAAGGGGGGGTCTCACATAAAAATTCACACCACACACAAGACACAAGGGCACAAAAGGGGTTCGATTTCCAGAGTCTTTACACCTTTGCACCGCTACCGCTGCACAGCCACCTTTTGGAATATACAAAAAAGCTTTGATTTCCAGAGTCTTTGCTCTAGGCGCGTTTCAAACTTACTGTATCTTTCGTTTTCATACTCCGTTCTGCTGCGTTTCAGCTTTGAATGCCTAGGATTCATAACTTTGCGTTGCTTAACAAACATCCCATCAACAAATACTGTGCTTTTATTCACCTCACATTCTTCTTGTTCTTCAAGTTCACCTCAGCCGCTCCGCCATTTTGGTTCAAAATACTTTCACACCTTTGCACCGCTACCGCTGCACAGCCTTGGGCAGGCCAGATTTCGCGAAATAAAATTCTGGCCTGCCCCGGGGCAAGCCAGATTATTTTCCCATAGTTAAAAAAGTTTTTTTTGTTACTGGGCAGGCCAGATCCGTAAACTACGTCTAAGGTGTCAAGATACTAAGCACTATCATGATTTGAGCAGTTTAATAATATTCTTGAAATCTGATGAGAGAAGTTATGCACGAAATTGAGATAATGTTGAGGATTGTTGGCTCAGCTGTCGAATTCTCCCCAAGTTATGTGTCGGCTTACACAGAGATAGAATTATGTAACTATGAAAGATAGAAATGAGGGAAAGCTGATCGGATCGTGATGGTTAACTGCATTGAAATGAGTGGAGGGTTACTATTTCGTTGAGGAAATTGTTCACAGTATTGTGTTGAAAGAGATTAATCGTTCGCTTTATGGATAAGAAGTTCTAGTATTTATGTTTGCTAGTGTTGTACGAAATTGATATATCTGACAAAAAGTCAAACATATGACGGCTTATTCCTCAAAACAAGTAGTTTGTAATGAGATATCCTGAATTGGTTACTAACTTCGGATCTTTAAAGTTATCATCATTACAGAGTTTTTGACTATGAGAGTAAACTCACAGGGGTAATAGTTGTTTGTAATCCATCTTCTGGTCACAAGTGATACCGTGGCCTGTTCTCTTAGTCGGTTGATGATTGTGATCGATTTGTTGGAAGGAATTAGGATCGGAAATGTTTATAGTTCTAATGACCTTAACATATCTATTTAGCCGAAACCAGCTTATTTCCGGCTAAGTAGCTATGTTAAGGTCAACTGCGGGATATTTCATTAAGAGGCGGATATAAAATCTTTAAATGCTTCGGAAACGGTGATTCCCATGATAAATTCGATGATTTTCGGCAATCACAACTTTTCCCCTTAACATAGTTGGTGAGTTAATGCAGAGAACAAATGCAAATTAATGGGAAGTACTGGCTCCATGTCCTAATCTATCTTATATTGTATGATATCTCTCTTGTTTCCCCCACTTTTTTCTCTATTGTTGACTGAGGGGCGGCGCCGTTCCGTTAGATTTTCCTATTCTGAATATTGTTGCCGAAGGAAAAAAGTTTGTTTCGATTGGTGGAGTTTCACAATTTTAACAGTCTTTTTAAAAGGGGAAGGTTAACAGAAAACAATGAGGTGAATACCGAAGAGTTTCTGGAAGAAGTAAATTAATTTTTTTCACTCTCTCCTTTATCATAGACTGCCCCGCCGTTTAGTGTTCTACATTAGAATCTTTTGAGTAATCCATGCATGTTCCCCAGCTTTTGTGACACCACAATGTCATTCAAGATTTGGAGCTGTGCTGAGACTCTAGACTTTAAGTGACGTCAACTGAAAACAGGGTAAATAATAAAAAATATCAGTGCCTTTATTAAAAGTGTAGTTTTGTTAACCTAACACAAGCATTCAAATGATATTTTTTTTGCCTCAATTCCTTTTCAAAGTTGACCTAATTTGCTTCCAAATCTTTTTCGGACTAAAATAGAACTGCAACAAATTCAATATGTTTTTACGTAAGCCAACGTTTTTGGTAATAATGCGGGGCAATATATAGACTAAGCTTTGTTTCGGTTTCGGTTAGCAGGTGACGTGTTTTACGATTGAGAAAATATATTGAGCATGTTACTTATAAATTAATCAGTGTGAATCTGTCCTATCAAGGACATAACATCTGAAACTACGAATACAAAGCATTCTGTTTTTTTGTACCCGCACGCGCATGCTAAAGCAACTCATCAGTTATTGTTCCCCCTCTCGTAATTTGGAGTCAACATTTTCCTCATGTTCAATCTGAGTAACCAGTTTTTCGTCACTCTGTGTCGCTTCACTAGATTTTGAAGAAGAACTCAATCCATAGAATAGTGAGTTTTGGTTGAGGAAGATATTCTCTACATCTTCTAATGTTCTTTTCTTTGTTTCTGGAAAGAAAAAGAAAAATTGAACAGCAGCAACAGCGTTTGTCACGGTGAAAACAATGTAGGTCCTCCATCCTATTCTCTCTGTAATAATAGGAGTAATCATTGCAATAACAAAGTTAGATATCCAGTTAGTAGCAACACTGAGTGCATTTCCTTTGGCTCTGAGCTGCAATGGGAGAATCTCAGCACCATAGACCCAAGGGACACAGTTCATGGCAAATCCAAAAAACCCTGTATAGGTAAAAAAGAAAGCCACGGCTCCCACAGACGACTTCTTCGTCCCAATTTTTAATAAAATAGTAATAAAAAGCATCGATACTCCTTGTCCAATCGATCCCCATGTCATCATTGGACGCCTTCCTAGGTTATCAAGAAATGTGGTAGGAATGAAGCCAAACACAAAGAAAGTGATCATTATACATCCGCCCAAAACTGTTGCCAAATCAGTGCTCAATCCGACATTTGTTTCTAGGACAAGAGGCATGTAATAGACAACTAAATTAATACCGCAAAACTGATTCCATAACTGGGCACACATTGCAAGCATGATACGATATCTACCATGCATAGCATCCTGACCTTTCAAGATAGAAATCCAACTAATAGAATCCCCCGTTCCTTCTATTTCTTGCAGATAGATAATTTCGTCAATTAAAGAAGTAACCAGAGGATCGTCTTCTGGGACATTATTTATTCTGGAAAGCGCATGTTTTGCTTTGTCAGTCATACCAGCCTTCACAAGCCATCTCGGTGATTCAGGACAGATGAATAGCATGAACCAAGCTAGGACGGCAAAAAGCATTTGGATTCCTACTGGTAACCTCCAAGATGTCTGATCCATTCTTTTACTACACCCATAACCAATCCAATATGATATAGTAATTCCCAAACCTACGGCTTGGGGTTCTGCAGCGACAAGGCTTCCTCTATGATCAGCAGAACAAACTTCTGCTTGAAACATAGGTGTCGTACTGGTCTCTAGACCTGTGCCGAGCCCTGAAATAAATCTTCCGACAAATAATTGAGCCACACTATAGGAGCTTGTTTGCAAGATGACACCAATGATTACCAGAGAAAAGCCGATCCAAATGACTTTCTTTCTACCCAGCTTATCACCAAATATAAAATTGATAATGCAACCAACAAAACACCCTATATTATAGATTGAAACAAGGATACCTAAATAACTTCCCTGAGGATATCCAAATTGTTTTTGGAACACAGGATGATTCTGAATGTTTGCAAGGGCACCTTGTTCAAAACCATAAAGGACAAAAGCAAACAGGCAGGTCAATGTCAAAACACTCTGTGTCTGCTTACCAGGTTTTGCAACCTCATAATAACTCTTAATACTCATTTTAACTTCAATAGTTTCTTAACGTTTTCACCTATTTACTTGTTGACGAAGAACAATTAGTATCTTTGACTTCAATTTATGTGTGCAAAGTGACCCTTTTATAGTGACAATCACCATTCAATTCTGTTTGATCTATTCTTCGAATTTGTGGGGGTGTTTGGTGTGGAGTTAGTTTTGTCTCCGCACCCACACACCTAGCTCTGAGACTAGTACCTCTTAGTTTCCGGTCATTTTACTCACTGTAAAATTTCTCCATAGTACAAAGTAGGCCAAAAGCAATCTGGTTCACTACTTTTCCGTGAAGAGTACATTATTTACCCATTGTCATCGAGTTAATTAAATAACTTTGATAGTTGATTCTAAAAACATTGACAAACGAGAGAAAGTGGTCTAATTTAGAGAAATTGGAAATTTGAACATCCTAGAGCGAACGAGTCAATTACTGAAAAAATTATCTACCCATTCTTAAACGTTTTATATCCAACAATAGAGGTACTTTGGAGGCTGTTTGGAGTCTACTTTTCTATCTACTGTCCACCTAAGAAGATACCCTTCGGAGATCGCCAGCTGATGATCTTTCATTAATCAAATTTCGCGATCAAATTTCGCGATCTGAACCATTTGGGCTTACCCTAAATTATTTTCCTGCGATAGGCGATAGAGAATGGAGCTCAAGAGCCAACATTATTCAAAATTAAAACAGCCTGAAAAAACAATCTTCGCAATGCAATTGAAATCATTTTCATCAATTATAATTCTTCCATCTATGATATCATATTAGGTAGTTATTCTTGATCCTGATTTTCTTTGGTTTGAACCCAAATTAATGTTAACCAAAAGTTTAACAGGTTCTGATTTCTAAAAACTGAAACTGGCGTCCGAGACTATTCTTCATATATTATTTCATTCCTAGGCCTTAGGTTTATATATTCGGCAATCGTATTAATACCTACTAAGCAAGTTAAGTATGCTCGCCCCATCGGTGCTCAACGTGTCAATGTCTTCAATCCGAAAGACATCAACAGAGCCTCATTTTAATATGAGGACAAACTCTTCCGTTTCAAAACAACCTAATAAAAGGATTATGCATTTAGGATGTACACCTAATTTATATTGATTGTTGCTGTGAGAGTTTTCAGGATTATCGATCTCAATCTCCTTATCAATCGATAGATAAGAGAAATTTAATTCTGTGAAATATTATCATTGTCGAATTTTGCCTTCCACGACTTTTTACCATCTCGGGTTTACATGCTTCACATTGGATGCGATTGTGCTTCTAGTCGGCCTAGAAAGCTTACGATTGACAATTTACTTTAATTCCGATAATTAAATTTTCATCGATATAAATAGAGGGATTCTGGCTCTTTACAGTCCACATTCCTCCACTGGGAATCTAAATTTCAAAAATATTGTGCTATTCCATATCAATTACACGATGTCCACGCCAATTTCTGTCCATGTGATCACTGTGGTCACAACAGAGGGAAAGATGAAAGATCTTTCATACTTAAATACGTCATCATTCAGAGTCACCAATTCCCAAATTGAAAATGGCCCTCCATCGATTGAATATCATATAGACGAAGTGATGGCTGCTCCTGATATACTCAAGAAAGCCATGGCTGCCCAGAGTGCTGGTGAGAGCGCAATTATTATCGATTGTTTTGCAGATCCAGCATTAGGTGCTGTAAGAGAGGCCGTTGATACACTTACTCTTGGTCCAGGATTAACATCAATGGCAATTGCCACTATGCTGGGTCATAAATTCAGCATTGTTACTGTTACGAACTCTGTCAAAGCTCTATTCGACATGAATGCCCGTGTTTACGGATACCATCAAAAGCTTGCTTCAATCAGGGCAGTGAACATTCCTGTTATTGAACTTGAAAATAGTCGCAAGAAGTTGGAAAAGGTTCTTTGCTCTGAAGCATTGGAGGCAGTCACCAAAGATGGAGCGGAAGTGATTGTCCTTGGATGTACTGGATTTTTTGGACTTGCTCAACTAATCAAGACTCATCTCGAATCGGAAGGGTATCGAGTTCCAGTGATCGATCCTATTCCACTAACCACTTGTGTAGCTGAGGCGCTAGTCAAAGCTGGATTAACTCACAGTAGACAGGCATATGAAACTCCTGCTGGCAAGATTTACAAAGGATATGAATTGCCTCCTTTCGACTAAACAATATTTTTTAACAGTCAAAAAATATTAGACTACACTTGAGATAATTCATAATGTTTCATCAAATGTATGTCCCCTAAATATATCCACTACCTTTAAGATGATTCTCTTGAGTATCGCAAATTTAATAGCTCGAATTTCTATCAGGAATTACAATACCAAAGGAAAAGAGTACTATCCATATTAAAGCAGTCGTAATTGAATATAAACCTATTGGCTTTCAAAAAGTTAATTTGTTGTATTGAGCACCTAATTAAATCTCTTCTGTGGATATGGATAACAACAACTAGTGCTCAGGCTTTTCTGTAAAAAGGGAAAGATTCGGCAAACCAATTTTGGAGTAGAATCAGGGTCTAAAGAACAGTATGTCGCACACGTTCCCAATTAATTACAAAACTAGCCCAATCGGGTAATTACAGTTTAGGTTTAATCTAAGCTTTTTCCAAGGAACCTAGCGTATTTCACAGATGGAGGGTTCTCTGATAGTTGTATTGATGTCTGCGGTGGATGTACTATCAGTGGTCACCTACTGCAAATACAATTTGCTAATAGATAATCTTGAACAGATTTGTGCCGGGTTATTTTAATGACATATACTAGCTATGGGTAATGCAAGTAATAATAACGTTTTTGGAGAAATTACTACTCTGGGCTTGAATGTTATGCATACTTCCTAATTCTTATGTGTATTAGATGATTTGGATATGACAGTCAAAACGTGGGTCTTGGTTTGTCCCCATTGTGATGAGAAGATCACGGTTATTCATAAGAATCACTGATATATAAAAGTGTCTGGCTCCCCCCCCTCCATCCTCGATGTAAATTATTTGCGATGTGCACTCTCTTAAATTATAACTCATAAATTGGAGTATTAATCATTCGGATTGCCTATTTTCGAGATGCTTGCTAAGTCATTGTTATTAACTACTCTGTCACTTCTTATAAGCGTTGTCTATGGAAAGCAATACAAGGCTGTCCAAGGACATGCCGGTAATTATTCCGTTGTGACTGGATTTTTTAAGCAAGATCTATCATCAACCAATGCCTCCACCTTTGACTACAGGGAGAATTTAGGTCTTCTGGATAACCTGACGTGGAGTGATTTTCATGATCAGATAGAAAAATTGAACGAGAACGCTCCGCTGAATACAATTTACAAAGTTGTATATTTTGGAAGACATGCTGAAGGATACCACAATGTCGCAGAAGACTTCTATGGCACTCCCGCATGGAACTGTTATTACTCTCTAATTGATGGAAACGGGACATCAACGTGGGGACCAGATCCATATCTGACAGAAAATGGTATTGCTAGTGCAGTTAACAATTCTAAATTAATCAAATCATTGATTGCTGATGAATTTCCATTACCACAATCTTTCTATTCATCACCTTTTAGTAGGTGTGGAGATACCTTAGTTATAACCTGGGGAGATATTATTTTGAATACTGGTTATGCAACACCTGTTTTCAAAGAATCTCTGAGGGAGTCTATTGGTCTTCATACATGTGATAAGAGAAGAAACAGAGAATACTTGGAGACAAGATATCCAGATTTTGAGTTTGAGGCATATTTCCAGGATGAAGATCCTTTGTGGACCGCAGGGGAACAGGAGACCGCAAATGCGATGGTTTACAGAGCCAGACAATTCCTAGATGATGTATTCACATCAGATGACAATACCTTCATTTCGGTTACGGCACACTCAGGAATTGGTCGTGCATTCCTTGCAGCTGTTGGTCACCGTACTTTCTCACTGTCAACTGGATCAATTATCCCGGTAGTGATCAAAAGGGTATCGAAGTTAGATTTTTTGCCTGTTGATAACCCTCTCTCGCTTTCTATAGGTGCATCAAATACTGCTCCTTCCTGTCCACCATCAATCATTATTTCAACATTAGCTTCTTCAGTGGCCTGGTCAACTCTCAAGGTTTCAGAGGGTTTTGTCTCAACTACGACTGTCACACCTCTTCCAACTTCCTCTTAAGGCCTATATTTAGATACCACAATAAAAGATTATCGCCTAAGTGAACATAAGTGAACAAAAGAATTTAATTTATCATATAATATTTTTTGATAACCGATAAGAGAAATATTAATTATGAAATTCAACTGAAAATATAATAAATCTTCTACATTTTTCGGCTAATATCGTGACATTTTGCTGAATATGCAGTATTCTATAAATTTGAACTATATAAAGCAACTGCTCTATAAATATTGTCTTGGGACTAATGAACAAATTATGCGTTTCTTATAATAAATGAAATTGTGACTCTGTATTGAAATCTGGGAATACTATTCCTTTGTCCAAATCAGTTTTTTCTTCTTTTCTAGCAAGAAGCTGTACGGCAACTTCAGAAACTTTATCTATAACAACAATCTCTTTAAATGATTTTTGAGTCTTCAGATACCAGAAATCAAGGAAAATATCCCTATATCCTTTGACATTCATCAATGCCCCTGATAGGACCAAAATACTCTGCTCAACATCACAGGATGGTAATTTAGCAAGGGGCATCATTTCGTCTACAAGACCTGCAGTAGCCTCTTCAATCAAGGTCTTAGCCTCAAGGTCAGGAGAATCGGGGTCAAATGCAAGGCTAGTGACAATTTTTGCAAGGCTAGCAATTTTAGATTTAGCCTCATCTTGGTAAATGAGCAATGTCGAAGGAATAGTTTTCTCTGACAGCTTTATAATATTTAATATCTTTCTTTCCATAAGCGAGCAATTGTTTGCTGTCATCAATCCTTGACGCATATCATATTTTGCTATTACTTTTTTCAAAGCTCTTCTGCCTACATCGAAAGCACTTCCTTGATCTCCTAATAGTAAACCCCATCCTCCAGCTCGCCCTACTTTTATTATCTCATTATTGTGAGAAATTTTAAAGGCATTGCCAACTGATCCTGTACCTGCAATGATCGAGACACAACTATTAACCTCTTCATACATTTCCAGACATGAAGTCAGCAATCCCCCATCATCTGTGAGCCGAAGTGTTCCCTTTTCCAGTGACACATGGAAAATTGCCTCTATTTTCTTCCGGATCTCGTCAATATCATCAACATAATGAATACCAGCCAGTCCTGCCCAAACTTTTTTAAACTTTATATCTTCAGTTCTATAATTCTTGGGTAGCAGACCTATGGCTTCTGCTGTTGCCAACTGAATATTTGTGCAAACCTCATCAATGGGAACGCGTGTTAAATTCGTCCCATCAGCGATTCCTGTAGATAAAATTCTCTTAGATGTAGCTATTGAGACATTACAACTTGTACCTCCTCCGTCGATCGTTAAATAAAGATTATCACGTTTTTTCTCCTTGCCCAATACGTCAGAAATCTTTTCATTAATAGCTACTGGTTTTGGCGATTCTGTCAAATCATTTACAAATAGGTGAAACACTCCACTCACTGACTCAAGCCTTTGTTTGACAATTTCAGGCTTAAATCCCGATAGGGCCGCTGCAGATGCAAGCTTAATATTTGTATCATATAGATCAATTAGTTGATCAATTCTCTCGTCTATCCTTTGTTCTTTGACATCAAATGGGAACTCAATTTTCTCCATTTCACTGTTCTTTGGAAGATACATGACTCTGTGAGAATCACACACGAGCTTGATTATATTTCTTCCTCTGATTTTCAGTTTACTATTTGATGCAGTCAAATCAATCATCATTCCTTTGTAAGTCTTCCCCAATTTCATCATTACACAAGTGCTTATCATATTCAAGATTTCTTTCGCGGCAGTGCCTGCTTTTAGTCTTGTACTTCCTGTTATGAACTCGGGACCAACAACAGTTGCTATACAATGATTCAAATTCATTGTTTGCAATACTGAGTTCTCAGTATTAACTAATGCTGCGGTGAGACACTTCCGTTCCAAGGCAATTTCCAATGATCCGACAACAAATGGAGTTCTTCCAGAAGCTGTGATTCCTATTACTGTATCATTTGAAGCAAGGTCAAGATCTAATACCACTGACCTTCCACCTTCCTTCAAATCTTCACCGCTTGGGTGAGACCCAGAATTTAAACTTAAAAATTTCTCTGGAGGCACTGAAAAAGTCAGTGGAAGCTCTGCGGAGTCCATCAGTCCTACTCTACCGCTATTGCCAGATCCCACGTAGATCAATCTGCCACCGCTCTGCAATCTCTTGACGACATCGTCAATTAATCTTGATATTGAATGCAATGACTTTTTTATTGGATCATTTATATTTCTTTGCTCCTCGTGGAACTTCTGACAGAGAGAGAACGTATCAAGGTTCTCTAAGATTACTGGTGTGATTGTTTTCTGCTCTGTCTCCAGAGACTCAATCTGTTCAGTTTTGTCTTGATCTTGTTTTGTCATCGTCCAGTTTGCGGAACTAAATTCTAGTATAGATACTAGATTCTAGATTCTAGAGTAGAGAATACTATATAGAGTAACAGAGGTGACTATTTGAATATATTTCGGTTGACTGAAAATCTGTGGTTAGCGTCTCTTGCACGAAACTTATTAGCGAGTACGCCATAGTTATTATTTTTCACAGAAGAGAAATCGGATCTCGTGTGGTGGTTCACGGATCTCGCAACTTTTCATGCCACAATTGAGAATAATAGCGAGATCCGATAATTTGATGTAAGGAGGATATCTATATTCTAACCAGATAGAGAATAAAGTTTTATCAGGACAGGTCTTTTCAGATTTCAGCATAGTAATTATGAGAGTCACGAGAAATTGCAGCAATCATTCTCAAGACAATTTGCAGCACAGTTTACTCTAAGAGATCCTTAATATTATATAAGGAGGTTCTGTCCAAGAGCAGCTGATTGATATGAGACAATCATTCGAAAAGCTAATTCTTTAATCTGTTTCCAATATCATGACTTCAGAAATTAGTAATAAAAGATCAGATGCTCATATAGTAGAGAGCTCAAATGAGGTAGACGGATATCTGGACATCTCTAAGGATTCGTCTTCTAATACAAAGGAGGAAGAAGATGACCTCAAAGAGCCAGAACATTATTGGGCCAAAAACATTCTTCATGATCCATGGACTCAGATATTCCTCATTAGTTTCATTAGCTTCTGCAATCCAGGAATGTACAATGCTTTAACAGGAATGGGTGGATCGGGACAAGTTGATGGTACCGTTGCTGCTAATTCTAATGTCGCTACGCATGCGTGTACTGCAGGCGCTGCCTTAGTTTTGGTAGGTGTATTTTACAAGTACATTGGTCCAAGAATTGCACTCTTGTTAGGTGGATGGACTTACGCGTTGTACAGTGGGTCGCTTCTCAACTACAACAGAACAGGTAATGGTGCATTCGTAATTACTGCAGGAGCACTATTAGGTATTGGTGCTGCCTTTTTTTGGGTAGCACAAGGTACTATCATGGTCACATATACTACTGATGAAACAAGAGGACGAGCAATTGGTTTGTTTTGGATCGTTTTTAATCTAGGTGGTACTATAGGTTCGCTCGCCAGTTTTGGCCTTAATTTCCATTCAAGCTCTGGAACAGTTACAGACTCAACCTACATAGCATATATTGTGATTATGCTGTTTGGCTGGGTGCTGTCTATTTTTGTTTGTGCTCCCAAACTATTGAATAACAAATATAATGGAACGAGGGAGGCCGAATATTCTAGCTTCACCATCGAAAATTTAAAGACCACACTAAGAGACTCATTGAAAATCGTTGCCAATTGGAAAATTGTATCCTTATATCCAATGTTTTTCAATGCAAACGTCTTCTACTCCTATCAGCAAAATGTCGTGAATGGATCTACATTCAATCTCAGGACCAGAGCACTCAATGGTGCCTTATATTGGATCTCACAAATGTTTGGCGGACTTTTGATTGGAGTTATCCTAGATCTGCATTTATTCGGAAATAGAAGATCTCGAGCAATCATCGGATGGGGTGTTCTCTTCGTAACCGGAATGGCGATTTGGGGAGGAGGTTATAAATTTCAACTTTGGCATGATTCACAGATTGCTGCTGGTATTAAACTGAATATTGATTACCTGGATGGAACTACTTATGTGGGCCCAATGTTCCTATACTTCTTTTATGGCCTCTATGACGCATTTTGGCAAAGCTTTTGTTACTGGATTATTGGTGCACATTCACGCTCTCCGGTAGTTAATGCTGTTATTGTTGGTTGTTACTCTGCACTTAAGCCTGCTGGAGGCTCGATGGCCTGGAGAGTCAATGCCGAGGCTGTATCACCAATGAAACAGTTTTTGATGAATTGGGGTCTTACAATGGGAAGTCTTGTCTTTGCCATTCCAGGTATATTTACTATTTCGAAAACTAAAACCGACGATATAATAGATACTGAATAGTTATTTAACTCAGTTATTTGAGATATCTTATTTACATTTTATTGTGCTCTTTTTTTTCTCGGAGAATATTATGTACTAATAGTTCTAGTTTAGCAAATTACCGACTGCTGATTAATTTACTAATTTTAAATACCGTTTATTTCTAAAATTTAACACTCTTTGCCAGCGCTGATCGTTTTCGCGTTTCTGGTAAGGATAAGAAAGTGGCTGAAGCTGCTCATCCCTCGTCTGACCGCTTTTACCTAATCGGCAAAAATATTGCTTGTGTTGTTGGCAGATGACGCGATCTATTGTGATATCAGTTAACCAGGCGGTGAAAACGAAGACAAGGATTTAACGTCCATATAATCAAGCTAGTCTTTACACATTTTAACTTGGCCGTTATGAATCCTTACTACTCATAATTAAAAGACTTGATCGTTCACCGTTTGTTGGGACATGTTGTAATATTTACCCCAGATGGCTGCGTTGCTTGAATCACACAGTTGTTTGATCTGTAAAAAACGAAAGGTGAGGAATACTAGAATATTAGCTTTAAGGATTTATACTGACATCGCTTCAGATCAAATGTGATCGTGCGATCGGTGGTTGTAAACGTTGTTCTTCATTCGGGGAAAAATGTTCTTATCAAGGGGATCAAATTGCATTACAAAAACATGAGTACAGTCATTTCACGGAGGCTGGACTTAAGAGAAGAAGGAGTCAGAAGTCATGTTTAGGCTGTAAGAAGTCTAAAGTTAAGTGTTATGGGTTTCCACAGTGTAAACGATGTACAATTAGGGGTATTGACTGTGAATTCCCCTCCAGTAAACAGAAAGATGTGGTCTCCGGAAGACCAAATCTTAAAGATAAACGCGTCCCTAAATGGATTACCTCCAAATCTTTGCCCAAAGAAGAAATCATCCAAGATCTCATTGAAATTTATTTCAAAAGAATACACCCAGTTAGATGTCTGGGGTTCATTCATAAGTCTTCTTTTTTATTTAATCTTGAAGACATTTTGAATAAATCCCTAAAAAGTCCTCTGCTGTTCATTATATGTGCCTTGGCAATTCCTTTTTATCTACAAGAAATTATAGGAGATTGCAAATCCTCAAAGCAATTCCTATCATCATATAAGGCAGGAGAAAAATGGGCAGCGGTCGCTCAGTCTCTGCTACTTAATGATTTTGGTGAAATCAGTGTAGAAAAATTATCCGCTGAGGTCCTTCTGCACGACTTTCATCTGAGAGTTGGAAACTATGGTTCAGCCTTCTTTCTTTCTGGGATTATTGCTCGCCATGTACAAATATTACAGCTGAATATAGAATATGATTTCGATCTTCTTTGTGAGAACCAACGCATATCATGGAAAGAAAAGGAAAGCAGAAGAAGGCTTGCATGGGCCACTTATTTACTTGATGCCTTCATTGAATGTGGAGTAGATGAACTAAGGTTCTTGTCCGCGTCTGATATGAAGATACAATTACCCTGTATTGAAGAATATTTTCAAGAAAATACTCCCTGTGTCACTGAGCTGCTACAGATCAATAAAACTCTTCCGTTTTTGAAAAAAGATGCGGCAAATGCCAAAGACAACATGAACATTAGAGGTTACTATATTAGATGTATGGTCTTAAGGACCAAGATATTGCGATACGTGAAACATCTTCAAGCAGAATCGCCTTGGAATAAGGACTCTGAATTTCAAATAATAGCTGATGAGCTTCATGAAATAGAGTTATCAATTCCACCAGTTTTTTCAATGACTCAGGAGAACGTGTATTTGCATCTGATTCAAGGTCAATTAAATCAACTATTTGGTTTGCATATCACTCTATCTCAATGCAAGCATGATCTTTATCGGGTTGGTGTACCTGGCTTAGTATTTCCTGATTCAGCAGCAAAACATATCCGTGAAAGTGCACCTAAAGAGTTTATCGAAAGGTGTTACAATGAATGTGTATCATCCGCAATTAAGATCTCGTGTCTTCTTAAAGATCAATGGTCAACAGAAAAAGGTAGCCTAGTGGACCTGCCCTATTTATCTCATATACAAGTATCAAGTAGAGTGTTAGTTACTTGCTTAAGCTTCTGGGATAAAAATTCTAAACTATTTCCAGCCTATCCGGATAGTTTCTATTCTGAGTTATTAGAGTCCAATTGCACTATCCTGAAGTATCTCGGAAATTTCATGAAGGCTGATGTCTATTATGATTCCGCCGTCAAGTCTTTAGAGATATGGAAGGTTGTTTTGAAGTCTAATCAACAGACAATAGCCCAAACTTTGAATAGGTCAAATGGAAATAAAGCAAGAGAGACGCCCCCTCAATTTTCATTGGAGTATATTCTGAATCCACTAGGAACATATCCTTTTGCAAGACAAAATGCTAAGGAAAAACACGTTCCGGAGGCTTCATCTTTTGAACACAATGGATCTGGTAGTAGTACTACTCATCCAATGCAAGTGCAGTCCAAATCTAGTTCATCTTTATCTGAACAAAGAGTCCCGCAAAGTTTTATGCCAGTTCAGGAGAATATATATGGATTAGTGCATGATGACTATTTTATTCATTTCGAAGCCCTCGATAGCCCTTCGATAGACTGGATGGTTCATCGTAGCAATTTTCAATCTGACCCAATTCTACCTCGAAACTTTGACCGCCAATAGAAAAATCAATGACTTAGGTTATTTTGAACTGACTAAGAAGCTGGATATGGGGAGTATTGTAGAACTTCAATAAATGTCCAATCACCAATGATAAAGATTTATTTCGAAGAAAAGAGCAATAAATTCCGCTATTCAACATACACTATATTAATAAAATGCATTCCGGTTGTATGCTCCTCAATAATATAATCAAAATATTCAGGGTATGAATGAAAATTGAGTTACAAGGACTTAACTCATTTTCTGACTCAAAATGCATCAATTTTTATGAAGGCAGTCTGGGACACTTCTACTCTCTTGAATCTCATTCAGAAGTGTCATACTTGTCCTCTTTACAGACTCATACTGAGAACGACTTTGATAACACAAAACTTCGGAGTAACATCTATGTTAAAGATAATTGGTAAGAAAAAATTAACTATATGGGATTCTCAAATAATTTCTAGCAGTATTTCTGAAGAATGGTTTGTATTCATGCCCATTTACCTAATAATGCCATGATACCAGTTCCTAGAGCAACACAGAATAACATAAAAACAAGCTTACGCAAATCCTTTGTCCTGTTTTCGTTGAATATAAAGTCTCTTGCAAGCAACTCAACTAAGGCAGTGTACATCAAGATACCAGAAGAAATAGAATCAAGAACACCTTGGACAATATTTGCTGCAAAGGAGTTAGAATCATAAGTGGGTTTTACTCCCAGACCGATGGCAACACATATGGGAGTGGTCAATCCATATAGAATACACAAAGTCCATGGTAGCCAGCTTTTTTCCTTAGGGAATGGAATAGCAGATAGACGTGAACCAATACCCAGACCCTCAAACGATTGATGAAAAACAAGAACTGGGTACAATGTTTTAAATTCATCACCACAAGCACCTAAATTTAGACCAATCATCACAGAATGGAACACAACACCGAACTCAAGAATAAGAAATGCAGCAATTTGGCCTTGGAAGTCTTCCTCGACAGACAGAGTTTGAGCGTCAGAATCAAAAGCAATAGTATCATTCTTATCATCACTTGTTTTATGAGGAGTATGATTCATTTGGTTTTCTGTATCAACTGTATCAATTGCCGAAGGATTTTGATTGTTTGTACCACCAATTATAACGTCCTCGATATTAATTTCTTTGACTGGACCATATTTTCTCTCAACGTACACTGCTGAAAACATATCCAGGAGAAAAATCGTAAAAATACTAAGCAAAATTATAGCAGGAGGCCACGAGTAAACAACCCAGTTACCAGTCATACCCACACAACTATTTGGACCTATCTCCCCATAAGCAGGATCCATCAGGTGGACATAGGCGGTTGCCAATATAACACCAGTACCGAAGTGACGCGCAAATAAATATGCATACTCCGGGATCTTAAGTGCAGGTATCTTTGTCACAATCAATGGGAACATAGTTAAGAACGTTGAAACAAAGAGGATGACAAAAATAGAGGAAATTCTAGCTCCTAAAAAACCATCATATTCATTCCCACCAAAATAGACACCATTTAGAACACATACTTTCCATGCGTCACTCACAGAATCGTCAGAAATTGTGACATTATCCGGATTAAATGCTTCCCACCAAGCTTCAGTCATTCTATCAAACTCTTTTCAGTTATATGCTTCTTTCTTGCTAGAATAAATCTAGAATAAATAATCGAATAAATGTTGCCAAGAAATGCCAAGAAATTTCAAACGAGTCGCCAAGCATTTGCTAACGAAAGTCCCAAAGAAAGCTCTTCCTTCATCTTAAATATGATAGTCCTTCGGTACCACTGAGGTGTTTTCTACCTAATACCTTGCTGGTGGTGGTTACTGATATGAAAAGATTTTTCGTAGCGTTCGGCTAATTGGATATCATTTTACACAATGGAACAATATGGAATTATAAGTATTCAGTCGTCTATCTAACGACTTAAGTCGAACGGTAATGCATGAGTACCACTCCTCTTAGAATCTATAATCTGTCATCACTTATAATTACCAATAATGATAACTAGCCTGCTGTTCATGTAAACCTGGGCAGATCAATTTGCAAGACTAATTTGGATAAGAAAATAGACTCTAGAAATTTAAATAAACATTGCTATATTCGTGAAGTGTCGGCATTCTGATAAGAGTTCATATTTCAACAATTACTAAAAAGATTCAACAGAAAGAGCCGGAATCGTCAATTCAGCGATTATCTAGATGAATAAGTTGATCTTCAGCTATTTGATAATTTAAATTCGAAGTAGTGCAATGTTAGACCAAAAAAGGTAGAGCCTCTCCACCTTCAACAGAAGATATCTCATGTTTATATTCCTTGTAATATATAAAGAGCCATGACAGATGACAGAAATCATAACTCCTACATTATTTCCGAAAGAAATCTGGAATGAGGCTGATTGGCTTCTGTCATTCCTGAAAATTTATAACTTTCAGGTTCATTTTGTGCCGCAGAGAGGTGAGCTCATCCACATAGCCTACTGTTTTGACTGTATAACTAATTTTCAGGCTTCGAACACTCTTGATAGTAATTATAAGCATAAAGATAATAGTAATGAGATTGTTAAACATTGCATAATCGGTAAATATCGTGAAACATCTTAAATAAAAATTAGATGTAGCAACACATCAATACGATATCGCATGAACAAAGTCTCCTAACATTATTTCTAATCTAAATTAAAGGTCCAGACAGGAGTTTTTGATTACCAAAAATCTAATCACCGTTTATGAGTTGCAAATTACTCTCACTTTTCGATATAAAGCCACTCCGGGCATACTTCTATATCAATCATACAACTGGAAGGCGATTTTTTGATCACCCCTCTTTCTCGTATCCTATGATCTTTGAACTAATCAAAAAGAAAATGGCTAGCCACTTTTTTTTCTCATAACCATATTTAATGGAACATGTATTCACTTCTCTCTTAAGATCTGGAGCTTATTTGGATGCCACTGGTCTGCCAATGCGGCAAATCTTCAAATACTGGTCCTTAATGATAGGTGTACTTGCCTTCGTAGCTAGGATTCCAAAGGATTACTTTATGTACAGGTAGAAACTTCATGATATCATAATATCATAACTGCAGATTTATATTTTGAATATAAAGGGGATATCTATATGAGTATCCATTATCTTGCTGTTTTCTCTAATTATTTGACTCCAATGGCTGATATATTTATGGATAATATTTTGAGACAGAAGTAGGTCATGTGGCTTTCAATGTTTTGTTTTAGAGTCATGGGTACTGTTTTCCGGATTTTATTTGAGGGGGAGACAAAATATAGAAGATCCCCGAAAGATAACCAAGAAAAAATGTCCTGGCATCATTTGAGGGAAGGTAGCTGATCTTGAACTGTTTCAAGGTGTACTCGCAGATTACATTAACGATTATTCCATGTACTAGGCAGAAGATAAGAAAGTCAATTATCATCATTTAGGAACATTCCTTCAAAAACTATTAACATATGGGATGACAAAGTAAAATGTCTGTTTCTTACAGATCCATTGTGATACGGAACAATTTCCAGATGTTCTCTATCCTGATTTCCCCTATGAAGACTCGATATAATAATTAAGTATTAAAAGAGAAAGATTTAATAAGTTTGTTGTGCTGGATTCAGTTTCGGATGCAACCGAATCACAAGTCCTATGGAAGGGACAGTTTGACTTCTTTAAGTAGTCAGAACTATTTTTTTCGGGGATTTGACACCGAAGTATCTATATACATATTTTCTTTTGATCATATTTAATACTCATACAATATGGCGGGAATCAGCTCTGAATGAAGCAAAGATCACTCAGATGACTCTTGCATATTGTATTTCAAATCCCATCCAATAAGCAAAAAAATTTTCATGCGCTTCGCTTCACTCTTATGACTGGCTATATAGTTCCTAGTTTACATGAAATTGTGGAAAAACAGCAACGCTCAAACTTCTCCATCTATCATGACTTTCATAACGATCGATATTCCGTGAGCCACTACGGTATCTTCCGGCTTCTTCTGGACAAGTCACTTACAAAATATTCATGAAATAAATATTCAAGAAAAGCTTTATTATCCATGCTAATAAATTCTGAATGCAACTGTGGATTAATGTTAAGCATTTGTGATGCCACACTAAGTTGTGCAATTTTTCCATGTATTGTCACCATCTGAAAAATTATTTTCGAGGAGCCAAAGATTGAGCCACGGTTTTTGATCTTGGCTTAAATTCCTTGAGTCACTCTACCTTTTAAATGCTTCTGTAGATTCTCTTATTCAATGATAGCAACGGTCAAGTTGATCATTTATAAGTTTTTGTTCAGAAACTTGCAAATACTTGAACAGCATATAAGGGTTAGAATTTCCTTGATCTGGTTTTGTTCAATTGAAAATTTTTTCTAGGGGTCCGATAATAACATTATGGCTGTGGGGAGTGGTCTTTTAGACCCTTGGAGAAGATTGAAATGGGGAATATTTCCAACTCGAAGAGTTGTTGAGGATTCCCAAGATAAGATAATCGTAGAGGATTTTGATAAGGCAGAAACCCAAGAAGAGACTGATAGTCAGGATGAAGGATCCAATATTGAGTATAGAGACGAGTCCAACAGAAAATGGTGGAAGTTTTTTGACGAGTACGAGTACAGACATAATACAAGACAGAGAGGTGATCATAAATGGTATCACTGGTTTAACAGCTCTGATACGCCTCAAGAGAGAAAATTGATCATTAAGTTGGACATCATCCTTTGTTTCTACTCCTTAATGGCATACTGGGTCAAATATTTAGATCAGACAAATCTAAACAATGCGTACATTAGTGGAATGAAGGAAACAATCGGAATGAAGGGTAATGATTTAGTCACAACTCAGGCTGTTTTCACTGTTGGAACGATTGTTTTCCAAATTCCTTTCATGTATATCCTCTACAAAGTACCGTTGAACTATGTTCTCCCAACTCTAGACATCTGTTGGAGTATATTCACAATTGGTGCTTATCGTGCAGATAATGTTAAGCAGTTGCAGGCCATGAGATTCTTTATTGGTGTTTTTGAGGCTCCTGCTTACTTGGCTTATCAGTATCTTTTCGGAAGTTGGTACAAAGTGGATGAGATTGTTCGTCGTTCTATGGTCTATTACATTGGTCAATATTTGGGTGTTTTGACTTCAGGATTACTTCAGGCATCAATTTATGATTCTCTAAACATGGTTAATGGATTAGAAGGTTGGAGATGGATGTTTATCATTGATGCTATCATCTCTATTGTGGTGGGTATTATTGGCTTCTATTCGCTTCCTGGAACTCCTGATAATTGTTATTCAATATTTTTAACTGATGATGAGATCATTTTAGCTAGAAAGAGATTGAGACAAAATAACACTGGTGGTGTTGTCCCTCTTGAAAGATCTTTCTTTGATCGTAAGATTTGGAAAAAGATTTTTACATCATGGCACATATATGTTCTTTCTCTGTGGAATATTTTCTGTTGGAACAACAACAACGGAACTTCTGGTGCATATCTGTTGTGGCTAAAGTCTCTAGCAAGATATAGTATTCCTAAGGTCAACCAGCTTGCTGCCGTGACGCCGGCTATTGGTATCTTATGGCTTATTCTTACAGGGTGTTATGCGGATCTCTTCCACTCCCGTTGGCAAGCCATTATTTGGTCACAGATTTTGAACATAACTGGAAATGTGATCTTAGCTGTTTGGGATGTTCCAGAGGGTGCTAAGTGGTTTGCGTTCATGCTTCAATATACAGGATGGGCAATGGCTCCTGTACTATATTCCTGGATGAATGATATCTGTCGTCAGGACCCTCAGTATAGAGCTGTAATATTAGTGACAATGAATATAATGGCACAGACATCCACTGCATGGATCTCGGTTCTTGTTTGGAAAACCGTCGAGGCTCCGCGCTACCTGAAGGGATTTACGTTTACTGCATGCAGTGCCTTTTGCTTAAGTGTCTGGACATTCGTGGTTCTCTACTTTTACAAAAAGCAGGAAAGAAATCATGCTGCTGAGAACGGCATTATTATTATAGGCGATAAATCTAATGATGAGGAAGCCTAAATCTAAACAATAAGATTTATCTTACATATCAAAAGGAGCCTTCTCAATTTAATATACCGCGAGAAAGAATAGTCCTGATTCATTCAACTGTCACAATTAAAAATATGATTGCAATAGTAATAGTAATATTCAGATTAATATTTGATACCTGACACCTGATACGTAGAACTATGCCTATTCCTATACTGTCAATCCAATATCAGAACTAGACCAAGCCCAACTCTGGCCGACACTTTTAGCCATCTGAAAAGAATATTGATCCTTGTCACTAAATTAAGGTGATGTTCTATTATTCTATTATCACAATCTCTTCTGGTGTGTTATATACCTTAATTATCTAGAACTGAAGCAAAAATCGTTCGTATTACTTAGATAAACATAAAATCAGTGAGTTTCATGCAGTTACTATAGTTCACATTAACTCAAGATGAAACTCTTCTAACGATCATATATCCTGGATGAGGCACTTTTCAGAGAGAGCAGATATAATTTCCGGAATCACCTGCCATGAAGATTAACCATAGACACATAAAGGTAATAGCATACCAGTCAAACTACAATTGTATTTATCAAATCTCTTGAGTTGGAATATGATAGTTGGCCTTGAATCCCCATTTGGTCAAATACAATGGCTTGGCATAGAAAAACTTCTCATAATATCTTAGTCTCTTGTTGTTATCATCGGACGATGCTTCCTTAATAAGAGGACCCTGGAACGTGATCTGAGGCATCACAACCACGTCTTCCACTTGAGAAGGAGCAACAATTCCTGTGAAATCTTTGTACGAGAAACGTTGATCCTCAGGAATATCAGGTCCATAATAAATATAATGGCGATCTTTATATCCATCAAAAGACTTGGAAACTTTGATATGAATAGCTTTATCGATGGTATTAAAGTAATCAATTAGGGTTTCCGAGAAAAATGTAGGGCCAGTGAAACTTACTGTTGGCTCTCCTGTAGCATCTACTGACTGAAGAGCAGTCTCCCAATCAATATGTGCTATTTGCTTCTTCTTTGTCAAGGCAATATGTGTAATTCTGGCGATCACTTTTGCTAAGAATGGATGGTTTGCCTTACCCTTGAAGATAGCAGTTGAAACTGTGAGTCTAGAGTTCAAAAGCTTGTCATAATTCTCGTTATTCAAATCACCCTGAATTCCCACCATAATTCTTGCCGGAATCATACGAGGCTTGTACCAATCATTCAGCTTCATGTTCAATTCCACGTCGATATCTGCGTATACACCTCCAAAGCAGTACACTAGCAAATACTTCAAGAACTCATATTTGAGATGTTTGCTTGGAAGTGACTTCAAAGCGTCGGCAACTTCTGGCACATAATGTTTGATGTAATTATCAACCTTCTCTTCAGCTTCTTCTATGCTGAGAAGATTGTGTCTATAACCTTCACCTTCATCCTTCATCTTATTAATGTAAGACTCGCACTTAACTGGGAACTTTTTATGTTTTTGCTTGACTTCCCATATTTGCCAGATGTTTTTCTCGATGTCGTCCTTTGGGTTTCCATGCTTTGGATCAAACTTCTCGTAAGGGAAATAATGAAGTAATCTTGACTCGATGGCCAGTGGATTGTTCACATTCTTACGAACACCTGGGCTAGTGACCGCGTATTCGGTGGTTTGACTGATGACATTAGAAGCAACGCCTTTGAGATTGGTGGTGATTTCAGTGGTCTGGCTGCTGTTCAAAAGAAGAGTGACGGCCAATACGATAGAAACAACCAACAATATAACATACTTGTAAGCAACTAGGATGCCCTTGAAGCCACCTGTTTTTGATCTCAGTCTATCGATTACACCAACCATTGTTGCTAGTCCTCAACTTCCTGATAACTGACTATTATTCCAGTGTTTTCAGACTTTCATTTTAAATATTCCTATATTGACACCTGGATAGTAAATTCTAAATCCGTGGGCTCCTACTGATGTTTTGAGTTTCCGATCGGAAAATAGGATACTTGCATATACGGAAACTGCGTGCATATATTTGGCTCTATTAGCATGTTGGTGTAATATTTTGTTTATTGTGCTTTTTTCAGATTAGATTACCCAACCTCTTGTATTTCCGATAGAGACGTTGATAAGATAGTCAAAACCAGGACAAGCTGGTATAGAGCAAGACAGATTTTACAGCTTGCAAGTTCTCTGTTTTGACAAGTATCTGGTACGATTGAGTTTTTTTCCTCCACGGTTCTAATCGATGCCCTTGTTTATTTCTTTTTCGTTGCAGATCATTGTTGAATTTCCGTTTTCAATAAATTATTTAGGGGCATCTTTGAACGCCACAAAAGCAACACATAAACGCGAAGACACAAAAGAAATTGTGCTCCTTTTGTGATTGTTGACGCAGGTTGAAACCGATTTTCCATCCCAAAGTTTCAACCCTCAGGTACGGAAATAATCTCAGATTGTATGGGCTGGTCTGAACTGGGAGGGTCAATAACTGGACAGCATGTAGAAATGTAAAAACGAAAACAGGATTTATCAGAACTAGTTTCTGAAGTAAAAAGATAGATAGAATATTGTCAGCAAAGCACAATAGATTCAGACAAAATGAAGTTTCTATCTGAAGGATCAATCAAGCCGAAACATTTGATAATTTCTGGAATTGGTCTGGTCGTTCTGGCTGTGGTTCTTATTTCATCTTCAAGTTCTCAGACAGGAGCACTATCAACAGCTACAGATGCCTTCATACATTCTGGATCCAAGTACAATCCAAATGTTGTGGCCATATCGAAGTATTTGAAAGGTGATACAAAGTCGGAGGTAGAGGATATCGGAATGGAGTCAATCATCAAAGAAGAGCAGGATAAGTTGTACAAGTTCAAGGAAAAGAAGGATAGAGAGAACCGTCGCGAAGAGATCAAACAAGCAAAGCAAAGAGAGGAAGATAGGAAGAGGAAAGAGGAAGAGGAAAAGCAGCGGAAAGAAGAAGAGGAGAGACGGAAAAAGGAAGAAGAGGAAGAAAGAAAGAGGAAGCAGGAGGAAGAGAAGAAAGAACAAGAAAGAAAGATAGAACAAGAGAGGAAGGAGAAGGAAGAGAAAGAGAAGAAGGAGAAGGAAGAGAAGGAGAAGAAGGAGAAGGAGACATCCACCTCTACCACTGACTTAGGAATTTAATCAAGTTATAGCTCTGTTTTGTCTAATAAATTCTCGATTAACTTATACAATTTATATAACAAAAGCCAAATCACATGATGTAACCAAATTAAAATTACTAACCAACCTCCTTGAACCATGAGTGGGCAAAGTAATGTGTCAAGTAACAGTATTCTTCCACATCCTTGTCGTAGTCATTGGCACATCTGAATCCTGATCTAGGAAGAATTGCAAGTTCCTCGTTAATCACAACAGGAGAAGTCAATCCGGAAAACATATGCCAATTGACGTTTGAATCTGGGAAAGGTCCAAACAGATCGTGTTCCTGGTTGTGTCTCTCGAAGTCATAATCCTCTAAAGTAGGATGTTCTTGCAAATTCATCCAGAAATAGATAGCATCACTGAAAATACCTGGACCAGTCCAATCGATAACCGAAACAATCTTACATCTATCCATCTGTCTGGTTCCATCATACATATCCAAGTTACCATCCAACATAATAGTGAAATGTTGTTTTACCACATGGGCAATGATGAGAGCCAAGATTGGATGGTAGCGGTCTGCTGTAAATGACCAGTTCTCAAATTGCAATCTCCGGGATGTCAATCTAGGCCAATCACCGTTATTGAGATCCTGTTCAACACTACCAACAAATCTGATGTCTGCCTCTGCATTGTTATGGAACCATTCAGAAACAGGTCTATCACAACCAGTATCTAAATCACCCCAGATACCACCCTGCAGGAATAACACCAAATAACGAGAAAAATCACTCTCGAGAATCAACAGTGGCATAGTGTCCAATGTGTGCCAGATCTCAGGAACCGCGTTCTTGAAGGCCTCTTTGGCCATGTTCTGAACTTCGGTCCAGGATAAAACCTTGTACTCATGATCTGGGTTCAATTCTTTCCAACTTTTTCTGTATTCAGGATATGGCAGCTTGTCCTCGTCCAGCACCTTGTCTTCACTAATCCACATCTGAAAGATGTTCTTAGGAATTCCTCCTGGAGTCTTGGTATATTTGAAAGTTTCCGTTAGTCTCTTGTAAGTGGTAAGTATGTCGAATGGATTGGCATCTCTGGCAGCAGGATTTTCTTTGTAGAGTTCAGTTTCTTTAAATTGTTCGTAATAAAGTTCATCTTTAGATAAAGTAGGTTTTTTGTTCGAATGAATGTGGTTGCTGGTAATCACAGAAGTGAGAACAGCTGTTACCACCACTAGAAGAGTAGCCCAAGCTGCAAGCTTGGACTTTTTGATGGTAAACTGGTTTGAATTCATGACCTCTGCAATAGACGAATGATTCAGCCAACAACTACTGTTATTGCTAGTAACTATTCTGAAAACCTTGACTTTTTCTGTTAGAATGAAAGTAGATCTCTCAACAAACTGTTCTTTCCGGCTTGAACGTATCAACCATCAGGGCCAACTGTTTGGCTGAGACAGATTGATGTTTCCGGTTCTTTGTTTGGAAACCGGTCTCTGTTTCAAAAATACGAGGGTTGATGGTTATTCCATCTGGTCTGCGGATTCCCAAGTAGTTCAACAAGCTATACGTGTTCTCATACTAATCAAACCGCGGTGGGCACTTGAAATTAGCCTGTGCAATGCATCGGAAACAGGACCGGAAACAGAATTGTTCTTGGATCTAAAAATACATCAGCTAACATAAGAGTGTCCACCTCTGCAGTAGGCTTTTACAGATTTTTAGAATTCTAAAGGCTGTGTATGTTCTTATCAGAATAATTGGCTTGCGAAATAAGGAGGTTTGACTTGTCATCATTTTTTTGTTTAACAAGGTCTTTATTCAGGAGCTGGACAGCCCTTGCATATTTCGTTGTAATCGTGCCCAGCCAATTCTCGTCTATGTTCCGCGATCGACAAATTTACAATGCCCATTAATTGGGCCCTGTAAAATTTTTTATCTCCCTGAAATATGGCGCTATCAGATTTACTGAAACTATGCTGTATTTCCGACCCTATTATTAATAACTTTAATATTAATTTTTACATTGCAGTGTGGTGTGATAGAGATCAATAAGCATGCCTATGGACTATTAGTACATAGTATTGTCGAACTACTTAGTGAATAATGTTGATGAACCCTTATTTCGATGTCAACTTTCAATGTTGAGACAAATAAGCCATCCTAATCCCAGGCTCAAACGGAGATAAAATCATTGGGTCTAAAGTTCACTCTCTGAAAATAAGATGTCCGCTATTATTGTCAATCACCTATAACACTCTGATCGTCTATCCTTCGCTCTTCAGATTTCTTTCCGTAGCCAATTGTCAACTTTCTTCCTCCTCCTCAACTGAAAGAATCTGGTTCTTGGAATAGCAGAAAAGGGAGAAATATCATGATCACGTGATATTAGGAAAAATGTGGAGAGGAGTAGATTGATAGCTCATGATATAGTTAACGAGAAGCCACAAGATGAAAAGAATTGAGGTACGATACGACGGCTCATATAAGACAGAATTGCTGTTCCAAATGTGAGATTCGGCTTTTGACTTTGGATGGCCGTTTAGAAATGATCTCGACATCTGAAAATATACAAGATGACCTTTGAAGACGCTACCCCGGAAAGCTTGGATTTCTTGAAATCATTTAAAGTGGACTCCACCAAGAAGGACAATATTAGGAAAAAGTATAACTTCCGCCCTTTTGTGGAGGCCCCAGTTTCCCAAGAGCCAAAAGATAACATAATCGAATTGGAGGCTATTGACCTGGGAAAATTCAGATACGGGGATGAGGGACTAAAGGAAAGACGTGAATTAGCTGCACAGTTGGAAAAATCATTGACAAAGTACGGATTCTTCAGGTTGATCAATCATGGAATCTCTTATGAAACTTTGCAGACGCTGAAGTCTGTTTCTCAATCGACTTTTGAAGAGTCAGATGATGTCAAGAAGCAATTTGGAGCAGGGAAGCATAATATTCCTGAGGAGGCTAACAGAGAATTGGGAATAATCAGAGGAAGTGGATATAAGCCACGGGGATACTGGACTTATACTAATGATGCCAAAGATAAAGTGGAATTCTATAACATTCGTCATTTCACCCACCACGATATCTTCTTCAACAGAACAGAATACCCGGATTTTGTGAAGTACAACCTTGATGATATTGCTTATTACTTCAATTTTTTACATCTTGAGGTGCTAACAAAGGTATTGACTTTAATCGATATAATTTTGGAGCTTCCAGAAGGATTTATATACAAAAACTATTTCCGTGTTATCCAAAATGATATTGTTAATTCTGGTACTGGATACGGAAGACTTTTGCTTTATCATGAAGTTGATGATGATTATAATGAGAAAACTGGTTCGACCTGGCTAAGAGGCCATAGTGATGCAAGTGCGTTGACATTTATCTTGTCTCAGCCAATCCTCTCTTTGCAAATTAGAGAACATGATACCAATAAATGGAAATACGTTAGCCACACTCCTGACGCATTGATTGTTAATATCGGAGATACTTTTCAACCTCTAACAGCAGGGTATTTCAAGTCTTCTATTCACAGAGTTGTTACTCCACCAGAAGATCAAAGACACTACAAGAGAAATACTGCTATTTACTTTTGTTACCCATCTCTTCCAACATTCATTGATCCTGATACTCTTCAATCTCCGAAACTGGAAAGTCAAGGGTATAAGAGAGATGTTTCTCTCCCAAGAATTACTTGTGCCGAATGGGATGAAGCCAAGGGTAAGTTTTTCAACAAGACTAGCGCAAATCAAAGGAAGAATATCTGTTTCTTTGGAAGAGAGTCTGTTGGTTCGCTCATTCAGGAAGATAAGCATGCTCCGCGAGCATCTTCAGCACCTTCAGCAATCACTTCCAGCTGAGTCATAAGCCTACCAATGGCGTGGGTTGATGATATTTCTGGACATGGTCCCTAAAATTTGCAATTTAACGACATTCGATATGTATGTATATCTTTCGGCCTACATAATGTTTTGTTTTACGAGAATATAAAAGAACTTTGATGCACCTGCCTTTTTTACAAAGCACACATATATGTAGGAAGCTTTCTGAACTATAAGTCAGCCTTAGAAGTATACCCAAGGTAGAGGCTTTGGAAGATATTTCTCTTCTAAGAATTTGATCTCTTCTTCAGTCAACTTCAATTTAGCACCAGCAATAGCATCATCAATACGCTCAACTTTGTTGAAACCAATAATTGGTGATTCTCCTTTAGCAATTACCCATGCGGTGGCAACTGCGGCCATCGAAACATGATGTTTCTTTGCTAAGGATTCAACCCTATTGATAATTTCCTTTTCGTTATCATTCAACGTAGCAAGCCCATAAAACTTTGCGATTGAACTGGTTCCACTTCTTGCGGTATTTCCAAAGGTCTTATCTAATGGTCTTGTCAAGATACCACCTGCCAGAGGTGACCAGGGAATCAAGCCTACTCCTGTCTCTTTGCAGTAAGCAATTAGCTCCGATTCCTCTTCCCGGTAAAGAAGAGAGTGGTAGCCCTGCATAGAGATGAATTTGGTCCAACCTCTTGTCTCTGCTACATTTTGCATCATGACGAATTGGTAACACCTCATTGATGAAGCTCCAATATATCTGACCTTTCCGGACCTGACCACGTCATTAAGTGCCTCCATAGTTTCCGAGATTGGTGTCTTTCTATCGAACCTATGGATTTGCAAAAGGTCAATGTAGGTGCCGAGCCTTCTGGTAGAACCCTCCACAGCATCGAAAATATGCTTTCTTGATAGAGCTTGACGGTTGACAAATTCATGACCATCAAACTTGTATGAGTTATCAAAATTCAAATCAGAATCTTTTTCAACAGGAAGGTAACACTTGGTGAGGATAACCACTTTCTCCCTATTGATGTTATACTTCTTCAAGAATTTTCCTAACAACTCTTCTGATACTCCGTTAGAATATCCGTCAGCTGTATCGAATGTTCTCAAACCTTCATCATAGGCCTTCTTCAAAATAGCAAATACTTGCTCTTCGTCTTCAAGTACCCAATCGTACCATCTTTTTTGTCCAAATGACATACATCCTACAACGACTTTGGAGATCTGAAGACCGCTATCTCCTACAGTGTTGTAAAAATCTTGTGGCACCTTATCCCAGTTCATTTTGGTTAGTTTAAATCTTCACTATGGTTCTCTTTAAGTTATCTTTAAGTTATCTTTAAGTTATCTTTAAGTTATCTTTCCTCTATAAAGAACATGTTGTATCAAGTCCGACCATTGGCACATATTGGATCCCTTTTATACCTCTATCTTAGGTAATTATTTTGCCATCTATGTTCGAATGGAAATTAGCCCTTAACTCCAACTTAATTCCTGATCTCCAGAGACAGCTTATAAATCAAAATGCATTAATTTTGGGCCACTAGTTTTACAGTAAGACATTTCAAGAATCTGTATTACTAACTGAGAGGACAACAAATCAATACAATGGTATGAAATGGCGTCCTCGATGCATCCTTGTATATCATTGAGTACTGAAATAAATAGTAGTTGTTATTACAGGACGATTTAAAAGTAGTGAGCTTCACCCAGAAAGAATTGAATATACACGTGATCAAACACATAATATATATCACGTGCCTGAACAATTCTTTCTGTGTGAAGCTCACTACTTTTAAATTGCCCTGTATCTGATAAAGTGGACTTATGTAATCGTCATACATCCTTACATAGGTCTGACAGAATGTTTCCGCCTCTGAGGAAACAGGGACAACATGGGAAAACATGGCAGTGAATATAAAACACCTTTACATTTTCTTTTCTAGTGTTAGTGAAATTTCGTTTTATTGGTAAATTTAGCGACGATTGGCTAATGAGGTCGATGATCACAATCGTCGCGACTTTTAAAATGTTATCCGATTCCCAAAAACTGGGAAAACATTCGTGTTTTACGCAACCCCGCTCTAATTGTATAGGGCACTAAGGAATCCACTTCTCGGTACTGGTTCCTGTTGTTTTTTCTCAGACACCAAACCAACCTCGGATAATGCGTCACCAGGTGGGGTATCTGTGCAGCATTCGTAACTGAACATAAAAAAGATAGAATCGCCCAGGTTTAAGTAGGTACTAATGTACTTCCTCGGATTTTGAGATGAGATCATAATAAGAGCTTAGTAGAGCAACTTTTGTATTTCTCACCTCAATCTTGGATTATCGAGTTCGGACATATTTCCTGTTTTGGCCAACTACGATCGGAAACAAAAAATTCTAAAAAGCGGTTATCAGGACCTTGAGATATCCTAATAGGGAAATACTTCTGATATGCCGATGAACTAAAATATGGCACTATGTCATGGTGACCAGGAAAAAGGATCATCTATATAAGCATTAGATCACCACAACTAATATAGGAACACTTGTCAGTTGTCTAGTTGGGTCATATCAGATCAAACCGAGGAACGAGAGGAACGTATCCAAGTTGCAATTTGCGAAATGAGCTACAATAAGGATTCGTCGATTGTTATTGTTGGTGCTGGTGTCTTTGGTCTATCCAACGCTCTTCATCTAGCTAAGAACGGCTATCAAAATATTACAGTCTTTGATAGACTGGATTTTGATGCCAACAGCTATTCCCTACTGAATGGTGCAGACACAGCCTCTGCCGATCTCAATAAGGTATTTAGGGCTCAATATGCAGATAAGAAATATTATCAAGATTTGGCATTCAAGGCCTTTGAAATTTGGCAGAAATGGGATCAGGAAATCAAAATGCTACCTGAAGAAGAAGCCAAGAAATACACCGATCTGCAATTACTTGATCTATGTGGAATGGTGAGACTTGACGAAAAGCTGAGTTTCGAAGAAAAGAACAACAGACAGAACTTCAAAAAGGAAGGTCTTGCTACTTTAAGATATGATATTCGTAGTGAAGAGGATATCAAGCGTGCTCATGCCGCTGGCTATGGTTCTAAAATAGACTTTGCACTCAAATTGAAAAAGAGATATCCTACCTTAGAGGGAGCATTGGACACTACCTCAGGAGTTTTGTATGCTTCGAGAGCATTGACTTATGTAAAGTATCTTTGTACACTAATGGGAGTTAAGTTCATCCTAGGAGGTGACAAAGGTACCTTTGCTGATTACATTTACAAGGATTCAAAGCAGCTTGTTGTTGGTGGAATTATCACTAAAGACGGAAAGGCACATTCATCATACCTTACAGTTATTAGCTGCGGTCCTTGGTCTACTCTTTTAGTTCCAGAATTGGATGGAATGAGTGAGGGAGCCTCCGGGAATATTGTTCTCTTCAAGATCCCTGAGGACCGTAATGATCTTCGTGTTAAGTATAGCTCAAAGTATTTCCCTATTTTTGGTTGGAAGACCGGACATTCAAGAGAAAAAGAATACTTGGCGGGTCTCTTCATGTTCCCCATGGCTCAACCAGAGGGCTGTATGAAGATAATTGTCAGACAAACTAAGTATGTCAACCCTGTGAAACTGAACAACGGCAGGGTCGTTTCGATTCCAAAAACCTCAAATGATGATCCTCCGTCAACCAATCTGACTCTCCACATTATCTCGCAAGTGAGGGCATGGCTAAAGGAGTTTTTCCCTGATCTATATTCAGCCGGAATTAAATTTGAATCCAGACTTCTATGGTACACTGACACCATTGACAATGACTACATCTATGATTTTGTGCCCAAGAAGAAGGGTTTGTTTGTGGCTACTGGTGGATCAGGACATGCATTTAAAATGCTACCAGTTCTAGGTCAATTTTTGGTGGATAAAATAGAAGGACGTGAGAACCTATATACGGAGAAATTTAAGTGGAGAAACTTAACAGGCACAGAAAGAGATCCAAATGGTTTGCGTGAGGGTCTAGATACTCCTAGAAATTACAACAATCAAGTTCTTGCTACTGAAAAGGACCTTAATTTTGGAGATGAGCTCATGGAGTCTCATCCACATTTATAAATAGTCTGATTATTTGTATATCTAAACGTTTTCCCATAGAACTATTTAATAAATGTATATTCTCTTAGGTCGTACCACTTATCTACTTATCGAGAGATGCTTTGATTCTGGCGGAACCGTTGACAATTGATGCAATCCAACTTGCTTTTCTTTGGTTGTCGGATGAAGCACAGCACCTTCCCAATTTGGAAATCTATGAGAAACCTATATTTATCGAGCAGAGATGATCAATAATATAAAAGATAGATGGATTCTAGAATAATAATCACAATTCAATGGATTCTTCAAACACTGTAAATTGATACAAGCCAATTGACTAAATGGAACCACCAAATAAGGTTGTAATTGTTGGTGCTGGTATTTTTGGAATTTCCACTGCTATCGCACTAGCTAAGAGATATCCAAAGACTGAGATCTGTGTGGTAGACAGATATGAACCTCCTGTACCAGACTCTACTAGTGTGGACACCACAAGATGTATCCGTGTTGATTATAAAGATCCTGTGTACTACCGGTTGGCAACCGAGTGTCTAAAGATTATTAAGAAAGATCCGAAGATTTCACCTTTTTTCCATGAATGTGGTATGTCATTTATCTATGACGGAAAGGATGATAAATGGGCATCTATATGGTCCACAGGCAAAACTTCAGCAGAAAAAGCAAACAATGGTCATCCAGAAAAATTGAAGTATTATAATAGTCCTGAAGAAGTATTTTCAAGCATTCATGGTGAACTATGCCCTAAATCACAAAAATTGGTAGCCGATGAGAAGCGTAGATGGTTGAAGGGATACACTAATTTATCCAATGGATTCATAGATGCAGAAAAAAGTATGAAGGCTTATTATGAACGTGCCAAAGAGTTTTCATCCATCAATTTCACCTTTAAGGAGGTGGACGAGCTTATCTATTACCCTGGTAGCAATAAAGCCAGAGGAGTAAAGTTTGTTGACGGTAACACAATTGAGGCAGGAATAGTTGTGGTGGCTGCAGGTGCATGGAGTGCTAAATTGGTAGATCTTCAAGGAATAACTAAGTCATCTGCAATTGAAGTAGCATGGTTCAAGCTTACAAAGGCAGAAGAGGAACAATGGAAAAATATGGCAATCACAACGAACTTATCAACTGGTATTAATATTTTCCCGCCATATAATGGAGAAATCAAGTGTCTGAGAAGATCTCCAGGGTACAAGAATACCAAAAACTTCAAAAATCCAAATCCTCTTGGTAAGGCTGAGACTGTTACAATCTCCTATCCTAGAACTACTATGGATTATCCTGATGACTGGATTCCAGAAGATGCCGAGAAAGCTATAAGAGAAAACCTTAAGGAAATTGTTCCACCTCTTGCAAACAGACCGTTTGACCGCACTAAATTATGCTGGTTAACACAAACTCCCACAGCAAACTTTGTTATTGATTACCATCCTCACCTAGAGAACGTTGTTCTTGCAACAGGTGGATCTGCTCATGCATGGAAATTTGTACCAATTATTGGTGACAAGGTGGTGGATTTAATTACTGGTGAGCTGGATAGCATTCTAAAAGATATGTGGTCTTGGAATGAAAAGCTCGAACATACTGCAGACAATGGTAGTGCTCCTAGAATGGACGGGGATGCCCAAGAGCTGAAGAATTGCGTTCGAAAAAAAACTCTCTAAATTCTTCTCTCTCTTCCGTCAATCACGTTTGTAAGATTAATAGAAACTAGTTACATGGCAAATATTGGACAGAACTTAGCATCATTGCAATACTACTAATACATACTCAATAAGTCGTTCTTGAAAATATACCATCTTAATAATATAGGGAATCAACGTTATCAGAATTATCATGTTATTAGAGTGAAAATCAACATAGACTTCCAAGAGCATATGTTAGCCGTTCAGGTCTGATCAAGAATATCTTTCAGAGTCTTCATAGCATCATAGATAACTTCTGTCCTAATATTCTGGAAGTGTCTAACCATCTCTTTCAAGATAGGAATCGGGTCAATATTCAGGTGTCTCATCATATGTGGTGGTTCCCTGGAAATAGCAAATAGTAACTTGGGGAGAGAGCGAGTTTCTGGCTTATTAGAATCCTCAGTATTCGTGGAAAGTTCCATGGTGTCCGTTTTCATATCACTCAGAAATTGAGATTTAGTCATTTTAGATGACTTGCTTTCTCTCTGTGTCTTCACCACATTGAAGAAGCACCAACAAACCAAGGTCGCAAGATAAAGACACCAAGTGTGATGGAAAGTACCGTCAGCCTCCCACTCTTCTAAGTTCACATAGCCTTCTGTTAGTAGCTGAGCGGCATGCCATACTGCCTTCTCGGAGTTACCAACGGTAAGAGCCCATTGAGTCATGGTCCTTTTAGCAAATTCATAATTCTGTGGTGATACATTTCTACCAAAAATTCTCTCGGCCCCCGAATATATAATGAGACTAGGCACGTTTGTCCAAAGTAGAATATGAGCACAGTGGTACAATGCTGAGTTTGTCGTAAGATATTGTAGAAGGCATCTTTCGCTTTGGCTGTCATTCATTTTGATTTTCACTCTATTGTAGAACTTGTAGAAATCAACTTTCCAACAGTCATAAGCATCAATCATCTTTGATTTCCAACTATAAGAATTCATGTTATCCAGGGACGTCAGCTCCCTACGTGACATGTCCCATGATATACTTAAAAGACCGTGCAGAATCATAACTCTTGTCAATGGATTAATTGGAGGCAATTCTTTGGAGCAATTAAGATATTTCTTAAGAGTCGTCAAGTAGTACTCAGGTCGTGGCTCTACTTTTCTGAACTCGTTCCAGTCTTTTGCTGATTGTGACATCCAAAGGTGTAATGTGGCAGGAAGATGCATGCGGCATTCGAATGCAGACAGACAGAGGGTCTGGCCAAAAATCGTAGCTCTTTGAACATCCCACAGAAAAGTATATAGTGCCAGTCTTTTTTTGGACTCCAGGATAATCCATTTTTTCCACTCTTCCTCTAAATTGTCTTCGTCTGTTATAGCATACAGTGGAGTCGTGATCGTTAGATAGTCGGATCTTCTGATCAATTGGATAATAATGCCGTGGAACAAATCAGACATCTCATGTTGTTTTACGCCAGCCCGGTACATTCCGAATATTTGAATTAACAACATTGACTGCAAAACCCATAGATGTCCTGTGATATAACTAGAACTGAAAATTATATCTCTCAAAAGATCATTAATCTCTATCGCACTTCTATGTAAGTCCTTCGAGCTGTAACTAGCACCAAAGACTAATAAAGCTGTGAGCAAAACCTTGTCTACCTCGGCTGGGTTGAATGTAGCTGTGTGGATCAATGGATATGGAATATTGAATTTCGTGAAGAATAGATGGATAAACTGTTGCATTTGTGCTATTTCTAGGAACCCGCTTTCTCTAACCAGAGTAAAAACTTCAGGCTTGGCAACCATAATTGACTCAATGAATTGAACTATTCTCAAATGGGTTACCTCATCAATCTGAGGCATCAGTTCCCCTACAGAAGCCATAGATTCAAAGTTATATCTATTACCAAAGGTCGAATGAAGCCTTTTCTTGGTTGGATCCTCATAAGAAGAATTACTATCGACCGGGGACGTCATCTGAGGGCCAGGTTCTATATTTGGTTCTGAAGTCTGGTGGAATCCTTGGAGGTCCTCAAATATCCAGGAATAGTCTCTCAATGTTGTTATAGGACTTCCAAAATCAGGGTGTAGTGGTCTATAATTATCAATCTGACATCCTTGAATAGGAGCATCATTTAAGATATCTTTTGAAGCCTTATCTACAGTTGAGTCCAGTTGTTTAGATTCCAATATGTTTGGCGAATCCATGGAAGGTTCATTAGTCCCCTCTGTAACAGCTCCTGGATCCCGGCATTGTACCAATATTTTAGAAGTGTTGCAATCTGCTAAATTTCTAGTCATATTATCATTAATAGCAAAGTAGTTATTGCAGGATGGAATGCTTTCCGATATGTGGGGGTCTGTTTCGGTGGGTGGCAGAGAATCGGTGTTGGCCTTGGCTTCGGACTTTGAGACAGCCTTAGAGCTAACAATACCCTCATCCATTGCAGCCAAAGCATATATGGCCTCACTTTTCCTTGTGATGTATCCTGTGAGCGGAGTCCATAATTTTCTTCTTGATACAAGCTCTCCTAGTCCTTCTCCCCCCGCTTCCACGTCCTTACGTTGGTGTCTTCTGAGATGACGATCTAAACGAAGATGAGTTAGTTTTCCATCATCAGAAAAATACTCCTTGCTTTACTCACTTAGTAGATCTGACCTGGTAAATACGGCTTTGCAACGCGGACAATTGATTGTTTTGTCACTATGGTTAGCCATATGCCGTTTTAAATGGTCCTTTCTCTTGAACGTTTTTGCACATTTTTCGCAATTAAATTCCTTTTCTATCGAATCCTCCCGCATAGTTCCACCCACTATGCTTTAGATACTTATGATTCATGAACCTACGTAATTTAATGCGGATGTTCCCATACACATATTTATTTTCCAACAAATATTCTATCCTTAATCCTTTCTCTCGGCCATAGTAATTTTTCAAAATCCTTATCAGTAAATTCGCACCCCGATTTAGCGGGGCCAGAAACTTGGGACACCCCTAGTGAGATTCCCTGGGTGGAGGAACAAGCATCATTACTAAATTGACGGCTATTTCAAAGTTGTTTGTTCCATTGAATCAGTTATTGTTATTGTGTGTTATTGTGATGTCTCACCCTTGACTGCCGTTGGGTCCGGTTCGGCATCTATTCTCATCTGTCCCCCCACCTCATTCCACCTGCGAGTTTCCCCACGCAAGATAATCCCCCACTCAAGGAACGAGGGAATATAATTCTCTCCTCTCCTTATCAGTAAGTTGATGGATAATATAGAGAGAGTAAAACCACTAAGTTCTTTGGTTGGAAGCTTATCTGAATTCTGTTAGAAAGTTTCAGATGACTATTAGTCGCAAAAAAGGTTGTTTGTTGTTGTTAAATTAGACCTATTTATTTTCATCAATTGGTAGCAGAGACTTCGAAGATATTAAAAAGCTTCAGAAAATGGGTAAGAAGAGTAAGTGAACTAGATAAAGAATAATCCAACTGAACTTCCAGAAGAATCATATGCTAACCAAAATCCAGGAATTCTATGTTGTTACGGTATTGACATCGATGCAGTCAGTGGCTGGCTCGGGTCTTACGGAGGTGAAGACTCTGCCAGTGATATATCCAGAGGACTCTTTGCCGGTCATGTGGGTATTCCAAGAATGCTCAATATGCTCGATAAGTACAATATCAAGGCCACCTGGTTCATCCCTGGTCATTCGTTAGAAACATTTCCTGATGAGTGTGCCATGATAAGAGACAAGGGTCATGAGTTTGGTCTTCATGGCTATTCTCATGAAAATCCAACCGAGATGACGTTGGAACAACAACGTGATGTTCTCGATAAGACATTCAGGCTGATCACAGAATTCACTGGAAAACCTCCAAAAGGATCTGTTGCTCCATGGTGGGAGACCTCTGTTGAGGGTGTCAGGATGTTGCTTGAATATGGTATCGAATATGATCACTCTATGTCTCACCACGACTGTCAATGCTACTGGTTCAGAAGCGGCGATACCTGGACCAAGATCGACTACTCCAAAAAGGCTAAAGAATGGATGAAGCCATTAGTCAGAGGTAAGGAAACCGGTTTGGTTGAAATCCCAGGTAATTGGTATATAGACGATTTACCTCCTATGATGTTCATGAAGAACAGCACCGACGGTTACGGCTGGGCCAACCCAAGGGATATCGAAGATATCTGGAGAGATCACTTTGATTACTTCTACAGAGAATACGATGAATTCGTCTTCCCGATCACCTGTCACCCTGATGTCTCCGGTAGACCGCACGTCGTGCTGATGCATGAGCGTCTCATTGAGCACATCAACAAGCATGAAGGTGTTGAATGGGTCACTATGGACGAGATCAACAAGGACTTCAGAGCAAGAAATGCTGTTCCTGAAGGTGCTGAAATGCCTGCAACCCCAGAAGAGGTGGCAGAAAAGCTAAAGAAATAGGCGTATATCACAAATTCAATGATATTCATAAAGCATCTTGATCCAATCTCAAACCGTAAATATCAAGTTTTCTACATCAATAAAAATATAATGGTATCTTTAGTCAAACATCGAAAATAAACGCTTTTGGTCTATCAAAAGATCGATTAATCAAATGCGTAAATTAGTATATTTTTAACAATATTAAAGAATCAGAGGAGCACAAAAGTTATTCTCTATAAATTCATCCTTGCGTGTACGTGTTTCATGCTCTAGTTTCCCAAGAGCTTGGTCTTAGTTCAGAACCAAATCTTTGATGAACATTTTGTGCTGACTCAAACGAACTCATTCCATTCAATTCACCATCCTTTAGGTCTTTCAAAGGATCAGAAAGTAGATCCCTAATATCATTACCCCTTGAGTCAATAAACTTGTCTTGCTTAGAATTCAACACAACTTCTTGGGTGGATATTCTGTTCATGAGTTTCAAAAAGTTAGAATTCTTGAATTTCGATGAGGTCTCTTCCGACACATCTTTTGAGGTATTTGACATAGTCATAAATACTGATCTAGCCAACTCCGCAAGCTTGATCTTGTCCTCATCATTCTGCACTGTCTGCTCAGAAACCTCTTCCTCCTCAGCATGTTCTGCGTCCATTTCAGAAATTATCATTTGATCCTCAATGTCATTAAAGGCGGCATCAAAGTCAGTCTGTTCGGTATTCATTTGCTCTGAAGTTGGAACAGTGGTGGTACGGGTCAGAGTATTAGCCATGGAAATATCAACTCTATCGATGGGCCGCATTCGTGTCATATGGTTTCGAAAAGAATCCTGTGTCTCCATGTTGTATTGCATCTGTTGGGCCTCGGAAAATTCAGATGACCAAGCGTTTGCCCTTAGTCGTTCATAATGCTGTGCTCTATGTATCTGTACAGTAGAGCTCTGTGGATGTATTGTCTCGGCTACGTTGATGTTCATTCGTTGGAAATCATCTATCCAACGTTGCTGTGGAACGGAAGATGTATTTAGTTGCTCTCCTTCCAAAGGGTACTCCGCCGCAAAATGTGACTCTCTGAATCTTTGGAATCCATTTTCGAGATTCTGATCTATGTGAGAAAGCTTGTCGTAACTGCTGAAACTTGTGTTATTTGTAATATGTTGTCCGGTTGTCCTGAGTTGCTGATTCACAGAACCGTCTCCCGCAGCGTGTGCAGAAAACTTGTTCAAGGCGTTATTAGCTGAACACGAGCCTGAATCTCCGAGAAAACTCATCCTGTCCGCTATATACTGTAATATCACTGAGCACACTGACCTCTATCTTCAAATCACTTGCTCAAAAATCATCTATTATTTCATGATAGATATGAGTGCTTAAATATCCATTCGAACTTCCTCAAAAACAAATGACAGGATTTAAGGGGGATCTGCTTTCCTAATCGGGAAACCTCTTGTACCGCGTCGATCGGCGTCTTGAAAGTCGATTAGAGGTATCTTTCACATTCTGACTCCGTTCATTTAAGACCATTCAGTTCATGTGAACAGTCACATCTGAATATACAGCTAATCAGAGAGCTTGTATGTGACGATAGTTCCAACCGTGTGATTGTCTGTTGTGAAACTGCGAAATTTGACATTTTCCACTTTATCTCCTGTCAATTCTTTCGAGTTAGAGTCCCCCCATTCCTCAGGAACTTTACAGTTCGGGTTGGCATAGACAAGGACATTGAATGTATGTTCGCCCTCTAATTCTGGCAAAAATGTCACAGATGCTGTGATTTGTCTTATGATTGATTGTATTTCCTTTTGTATCTGGTTGTTTGATCTGCTGGAACTATCGACTAAATTGTTGGAGACGAGGTCATCCACTAGATCTTTTGGTGAGACCTTAATCTCCAGGTCGAATTGCCATCTTTCCACAACTTCGTCTGTATCTTTGGAGGCAATTGCCAAAACCAATTTAGAGATGTTTCCTGTGTATACCCATTTGTGTAATTGTCTCATAATTCTCTTGATGTATAGCTGGACATCCTCGTCTGTAGAAACCAACATGTTTAGCCCATACTTTCGGACGACATGGAAATCTTCCGACGGATATATTCCTCTTTGGTACAAAATGCTATGGATGCTGTATTCGAAGAAATCAGACACGATTCTTGCAGACCCTTTTAGAGCTAATTTCGATCTTGTTGGTGCTGGTTCTGTTGTTTGAGTCATCCAATTGTTTTTCTCTTTGTCTTCAAAGACACTATAGTCGTGCTTGCTATCTCTTTTCTCCTCATTTAGTAGATCTATAGCCATCTAATTGAGCTATTGTTTATTTCAAAATAGATCGAAACAATTTTATCGAGCCATAACTTATTATGACAGACATATAGCCATCAGTAAATATAAGAATAACCGTCCAAAATGGGTAGTTTATCATGGTTTTGAAGCGAATATAAAGGGTTATTAAACGTCTAGGCAAGAATGGTGAGTATTTAGAGAGACTTGGCTATTAAATAACAAGACTAACAGTTTTTGGGGACAAATAATCAGCATGGAGTGAAAAGATCAAGACTTTCCAAAGATGCAAGATTACTGAAGGCGAAGAAAGATGCACAGAAAATCGTGAATTACCGTGCATTGAATGCTCATGTCCTTGCAAATAGAGACAAAGAGATATATACAGAAGAAGTACTGGAAGAGGTGACAAATTTGTTGGATTGGAATCCCGAATTATGTACCGTATGGAACTATCGAAGAGAGATATTGCTAGATAAATTTGAAAAGCTGGGTGCTGATAAACAGTCGATCCATAAGATAATAAAACAAGAATTGGTGCTAATAATTAGCTATCTTCGAAGATTTCCTAAATGCTACTGGATTTGGAACCACCGTAAATGGTGTCTGAATATAGACAGTCTTACTCAATGGAATCTGGAATTGGGACTAGTAGATGACTTTCTAAAAGCTGATTCAAGAAACTACCATGTCTGGCAATACAGAAGATATATAATAGATGAACTCCAGAAATCACTAGAAACTGAACAAGAGCGGATTGCTGTAGATTACAGCGAGTTCCAATTCACCACAAAGATGATCCGTAGAGATATCTCTAATTATTCGGCATTGCATAATAGATCCAGATTGGTAAAAATAATATTAGAAAGAAATTCAGAAATTGCAACAGAGGATCCAGACTTGAAAATACTTAACAGCAAAGATAAATACCAGTTTCTTAAGAGAGAATTGTCCATGATTAAAACAGCATTCTATACCGATCCTGATGACTCCTCTATCTGGATATACATGAAATGGCTTTTTACAGATTACTTTATTTTAAGTATTTGTAAAGAACAGACCAGAGAGTTACTCGATGAAACAATACACGACATCGAAGAACTCAATTCCCTAGAGTTGGAGGATAATGGTATGGACAATCAATGGTGTTTGAAAACATGCGTCTATTTATTAAAGAGATTGTATGAACATGAAACGAATAAGGAAGAATCAAAGTTTCTCAAGAGGAGGATTAGTGAAATGTTAGAAAAATTAATACAGTTGGATCCGATGAGAATCAAACGTTATCAAGAGTTCATGCCTTGATGATTATTTTGGAAGGGTCTTCTTCCCTTGCCTCTGTTCGCATTGCCTCTACCCCTAGGAGCAATTCTTGAATTCGAATGGAATCTTCTATTTGGCCCTGAATAATTTGGTCTAGGTCCATGCTTCGGCTTGCCAAAATCATTACCTGGTCTCTTGTTATTATATTTAGCCAACAATGGAAATACTTCATCCATATAGTTTTGCTTGTTGTACAGGAATCTAATGGAACCGGTTTTTCCTGTTTCGTAATCTCTAATTTTGAAGTATAAATCGTTTTCGTAATTGAACTTGTTGATAAACAAATCCTCGCCATCATCAGCTCTGGTATCGACTCTATCATGATATAGATCGATTTTCACATTGAGTATAATGTCATTTATTATATGTCTGGAGTCTGATGGCAACTTTAAATTTACCAAGGTCTCCTTGAGAAATGACCATTCGTAGTTTTCCAAGTAATATTCCAGCAGCTCATTGATGGAAGAAAGGATTCTCTCTTCTTGGTTAATTAGTCCAGCATCGCGAGCACTTATCTGAGAGTCCAGCTCTTCTTCTTTGGATTTGTGAAGCTCGTTCCATATTAACATCGCTGTTCTCAGCACGACCACAGCATTGAAATTCGATGGAGACTGAAGCGACAACTCCGTCAGATACAGATCATTGAGAATCGACCAACTGAAATACGCCACATTTTTAGGTAGATGATAGTACTTAGCCAGCTTGATCACCATCTCCTCAATGAAAAAGTTTCTGAATTCAAAAGACTCAACCTCCATGAACTTGCGTTCCAAATTGAGAACTCGTTTTCTCTGTTCCTCAAGCTCGTTAGAACTGAATGGTAGCCCTCGGAGCTTGTTGGCTTCACTTAGCACCAACGACAATTTCTTAATACAGTCATTAAGTTTCAGAGATATGAATAAGGATGTGATGGCCACGTCAATATAAGAGCTTCCAAACTTGGCGAAACTGTTGAATAGATAGAACCTCTGGAAGAAAAACGAACTGTTCTGAAGAATCTTTGTAGGAAACTTTAAAACATGCACCATCTGATTCAATAACTGAAATGCCTCTTTTCTCTTTAGCTTGTATGATCTGACCTGGTTGTCGTCCTGCAATGTATTTCGAAATAGAACCGAAATCTCTTTCTTGCTCAGAAATGGCTTCGATAGTTGTATTACATTGACTGAGTTCTGATTGTTAGAAATCGTGCTATTACCAGGAGAAGCCTGGTATTCAGGAGAAACGGACATTCTTATGATATTTCTCGTCCTCTCTAACAGATGAGTGCCTTTGTGGTCATACGGAACCTTTCAATATATGAAGACTTAGCTAACAAGGCTCACTTCTAAGTAAAATCCCCTAAATCGTCCTGGAAATATTTTCAGTGTAAGGGTGTGAAACTATGATTATGTAATCGTAGGGTAAACTTCCTTGGTGCTATAATAACTCCCGATACAACAGCTTGATTGTCAGTATAGTCTGTCTCTCTTGACTATCAGGCAGTTATACTCTCCACCATCGAATGTGTCAGAATATTGTAACATTAGTTAGATGCAACTAGAAAAGATTCCTCAAGGGTATTCACCTGAGAACAAGGATATTGTGTTCATATTGATAGGTCTTTTTGGGTCCTGTTTCTCTTGATATTAAACCATTCTTGTGATTTCGTTTATATAAAGAGTGAATCTGCAACATTCTGCTCTCCTGGCAATTATTGGTTATGTAATATAGCCAATTCTTTAACTTGGATTATCTTGGCACATGACTTGACTCACGTGCAAAGTATTTTTGTCATCACACCTATAAGAATTCTTTGTTTGATAATTGTATTATCAATATAAATAAACGTTGATGATTAGCATATCTATTTAACAGCAATTAAATCAAGATGCTGATAAAACTGCCAACACCATAAGCAAGAATTTACTCAATTGGTGGATCTTTTGAATAAGTGCCTACTCCAATTATATTATAGCCGTCTTCTAGGGATCAATTGTTGAACTACAAGAATTTTAATGGGCTCTATTAAATAATTGAGTAGCAATTTGTCTTGAAAATTGAAGGATTTTGAATCCAGAGATGATTAGCATTGGATTGGTAATATATGCTGACGCATTCATGATGCGACCACTCATCAGACTGGAAACCTTAGACATGGCATATTTGCCCGTTTTATGTTCTCTGGATAGTTCACTCCAGCGGACAAGGAGGTGTTGAATGAGGGATACAATTCAGCAGATTCGAAGATGACAATTTTAAGTTGTATCCTGATAATCAATATATTCTGGCTAAGACTTTTGACACTGACGAGGTGCCATCATCGAATAGGGATTATTGAATAGAACGGCTTGATATAATAATCGCCTGATTTCTGCTATAATGGAATTGTCAGATCAATGGACACTCTACTGTTTCCTTTTCATAAACGAAATCAAGTCCCTTTACAAACAGTCCCTGAGTAGTACTTCTGACCGAATTCTGAGAATTTGAAAACTAGAAGCAACACTTCAACAATTCGGCAAAATGCTTGTATACTTAGGTGCTCCGACTAATGTCTCTACAGGGTCTATTTCCGGGTCCATATCCTTAATCTGTATCCTTAAATTATATGGAGTATAGGACATACCACTGAAAAATGATAGGGAGATAACGGCTGAGCTTGGAGACTCGCATCTGTGCAACCGAAACATTTGTGAGGTAAGAAATCCCCGCAACCACCATACTCACTCAACTACGTAAGCTTGCAAGTATACGAACACATCCTGTCAAGTTCTCCTATAGAAAGCTTATTTGATTATTTATTGTGCGCGGCAATAGATAAATGGTTATTCGGGAGAGGGAAAGGGAAACTTCCGATTAGAAGGTTTGACCGCCGATACCGGGTTTGAATTAGATTGTGATATGTCTTTCTACCTTATTATCTGAATCCATACCCAATTCACAAGACTAATGGAGAGTGATATATATCTAGATCCTCTTGTTTCTTTCGGTCTATTTGGGGTAACAAGCATTTTATCTGTCAGATGCAACAAAAATGACTAACCCAATGTTGCGCTCAGCTTTCGCTTATCTTCTCTTGGCTTTTCACATTACAACAGTCATTGGTTCTGAATATAATGGAGTTGTGTACAGACACTTTTACTTAAGTTATGGACATAAGTACAGTAATGTCGGTAACTTAACTAACAATGAAGTTTGTTACTTTGAGGTTGATGGACTCTATGAGGCTGATCCAAATACGCATGAAACCGCAGGAAGGGCTCTCAAAGTGAGTTCTGAATTTCAAACTACTTTGAAACTTACATCATACGAGGGTTCATTGGAGTTTCCTGATAACAAAACGATTTCGACTTTGATCAAAACCTTGGAAACGAGCGGCGATTATGATCCTAACACTGACTACTGTACGTTGGCAGAGGAGAAAGCGTTAAGGAAAATGCGTGGTGGTGCTGCAGTGGGATATCAAATCAATTATGTTTCTCCCAACGGTTATGTTATAGATGTCACCCAGAATTTTACTAGCCAATTGGACAAGAGAAATGACGACGAGTGGGACTGTATTTTACATGAATGTAGCTTAGATAGTGACTGCTCTAATTATAGAAGCTGGTGTTCCGAGTGCAAAAGGGAAGCAAATGAAGCTGGTTGCACTTACATTCAAGAGACCACTCCAGATAGCTATATACAAGAATGCTATCTATGGTTGGTGCGTAACAGCTTGACTGTTCATGAGGCCTGTCAAGAATATAGCTAGTGACTTTTAGAAAAGTTGAATTTTGTTCAGTTTACTTTTAAGGATTAGACGGTTATGGAATAGTTTATTTTTTGACATATCAAGAAACATTAAGATGAATTTTAGACTTTAATAATATGGCACCTTATATTGACTGATATGATTTTTTATTGCTGCATTAAGTAAAACATCAAGATGGAGTGTTCAGTTATCTTCGATCTGAAATAATTCCGATCTGAGCCGATTGCAAACCTCACGGAGACACTAACCATATTTGATTAAGCTAAGAAAATGTCAACCAGAGAATACATAATCTTTGTCTCCAAGTATGATGCATTGCTAAACTTCTATGGATTCCATTTGAGAAATACAGAAACCAGGCTTAATTCCGCTGCTTTTCTTCTTAGTCTGGTCGTAATGGTCGGATTCCATATTGATCTACAATCTATTCTTAAGTCATCTGATGAACTAATATTTAGTATCACGTGATATATATCATTTGTTATGATAAATCTCCTTCGCAATTAGACCCTAAAACAGACATTCGCACAGCCAGTAAACTCTGGAATACTACATTTGGAGAAATGTAACTCCTATGGATGGATAATGATGAAGATCCTTGGTAAGATTTGGAATTTCCAAACGAACAAAATTCCAGCTTTCAGGCTATCTTAATTAGTATCATATTCTGTGGTAGATCAAAAGATATAGTTGTACTTTGGTTTCTTGAAAACCCAAAACCTGAACTCCGAAATCCCAAATATTCTACAAAATTAAATTTATCCCCGATCTGGTTCTAGAAGACAATTCTTTCGGATAGAGCTAGTGCTGCCGATGTTTCGATATAACGGCCAAAATTCAAATTGTCTTGGGGCCACATATCTTTCGGATGTAGGTTCCATTATTACAGAAAATGTACCTGTCTACCCGTTAAGACACATTGAACACGCAATTCCGGTGAATTCTGCGTGGGATGCCATCTGTTCTATCGGGTGAAAATTCCAGATGATAGACCTAGTCGAAAACATCCGTACACCAGATCCATTTCAATGCTCCTTTCACTTCATCAGAATGTCTACAGAACCGAACCACAATTCTCGCATTATCCAGCGTTTATCCACCATCGCAAGGTAACCATTGAGCACTTTACTAGAACAAACATATGATGAATCAGCATATAATGGATCAGAACCGATTGTCATATGTTTCTAGCCCCCAGAACCCAAACAATGAGGCTATTGGTAGTGTGTTTCCACAAATGAACATCAGATTATCTTATTCCCTTCGACGAAGCACAATCTCTATGGAGATGCAAGGGAACCGAGCCAGAGCTAGGCCCGCCTGAACGTGTTGCGCCAACTCAAAGCTTTCTGATCAATCATAATATTTATTCAAGCCATTAAGAGAGGTTATACTTCCTATTTGGGAAAAACTAGCGCGCTAATATCTGGGATGTTGGTGGCCGACCACCTTGGAGGCCGTATGTGCTCTATCAGCTTGCCTGTGGAACGAAAATCCCGCCATTGATTCTGGGGAAAACTGTAGGAATATGTACCAATTCTTTAGTTGGACGCACATATGCATAACGGGACTTGGAGAAATGCTGGGGAGGCAAAGTAAATGGTTCCCGAAAAACTGGGGTATAAATATGGGGGTCAATTTTCCAGTAGCTCAACGTTTTTTATTCAGTTTGTTTCAGTTCCTCAGATAGCATAACATAGCGATTCTGATACCCTTAATACAATAATATAAACGAAGATGACTCAACACGGTGTTGCCAACTCTATTTTTGATGCTGCAGCTAAGTACTCTAAGATCTCTTTGGACACTATGTCCGAGGAGGACAGAGACTACTACGCAGCTAAATACAACATTAAGTTCTTGAATGCTACCTCTAACCAGGCCATTTGCTTTGCCCACTGGGTTTTGCACCCACAGGCTGTTTTGGAGGCCATTGAGATCGTCAACAAGAAGTTGGATGGAAAGGCTCCAAAGACTTCTTCCGACCCAGAGTTCACTTCTTACGTTGAACAAATCACCAACTACGCTATCGCCGTTTCTGGTAGAAACCAAGTCAAGGGTATTTCTGGCTCTGTTTTGTCCCAGACCAACCCAGCTTTCTACAAGGATACCGAAGCCTCCTACAAGAGCGCAAAGGCCATTATTGCTGCTTACGAGGATCTAGGAGTCGACAAATCCAGAGTTATCATCAAGCTCCCAACCACCTGGGAGTCCATGCAAGCTGCTAAAAAGCTTCAAAAGGAGGGAATCAGATGTCTCGGTACCGTCATTCACTCCATTGAGCAAGCCGTCATTGCTGCCGAGGCTGAATGTGCTGCTATCTCTCCATATGTCGACCCAATCGACATGAACTTCGACCCATCTACCTACGTCGCAGCTCCATTGTCCGAGAACTACGGTTACAATCTTACTGTTCAAATCCACAAGTACTACAGAGCTCACAATATCAAGACTGTCAACTGTATTGCTGCCATGATCGGTTACAACACCATTCTTGGTTTGATCGGTGTCGACGAGATGACTTGTCCTGTTGTTACATTGAACAAGATGCTCAACACCCCAGTTCCAGAGGGATACACTGTTCCTGCTTTGAAGGCCGAATACACTGTTGCTGAGGCTGGTCCAAAACTCTCCTTCATCGAGGACAAGGACGCATACTACACTTCCTTGAACAAGAACGAGGCTGCTCTCAAGAGACTCGAGTTTGCTGTCGGTGCTTTCCAGAAATACGATGGTAAGGCTAAGACCTTAATCAAGACTACTCTTCTTGAGTATAAGTACATTTCTGCCTGATTATCTTTGGTGTATGGTTGTTTATAAATTAATTAAGTAGACTAATAGAATATACTGGTTGCAAATCATGGATTTAGTGGAATTGAAGATACTAGTTGGTAGTGTACCTAATCTAATTTTCTTGGTGGAGCTTCAACTTCCTTAAAGAGTGGCAAAATGAATTGTAAATGTCTTTGTTTCTGAACGATCATGGAGAAGACAGTAATCAGACGCTCAATTGACCTTTCGTAGAAAACATAAGAAAGCAGAACTGTAGAAGTATTGCAAAATGGTAAGTTTTCAAAAAACAGGAAAGAAAAAGCTGGAAAACTGATAAAAATACTAACTATGGTTGATGTGTTTCTATAGGGTCAAGACGCTTCCATGCCTAGTGGCAACAAGAGAAAGGATCAGGATAAGAAGAAAGAAAAGCCAAAATATGAACCTCCTGTTCAATCGAAGACATTTGGAAGGAAAAAGAGAAGAGGACCAGATAATATTGCAAAATTACCGTCGGTGTTACCTAACACGAGGTGTAAGCTGAAGTTGCTGAAGCTGGAGAGAATCAAGGACCATCTTCTATTGGAGGAGGAATTTGTGACTAACCAGGAGATATTACAGCCAACAGAACAGAAACAAGCAGAAGAAAGAGAAAAAATCGACGACATTAGAGGAACTCCAATGTCCATCGGTACCCTCGAGGAGATCATCGACGACGACCATGCAATTGTTTCTTCATCCAGTGGACCGGAGTACTACGTGTCCATTTTATCATTTGTGGACAAAGGTCTACTTGAACCAGGATGTCAGGTTCTTCTGCATCACAAGACAGTATCCATCATCGGTGTTTTGCAAGACGAGACCGACCCTATGATTAATGTGATGAAAATGGACAAATCTCCAACAGAGTCTTATGCTGATATCGGAGGATTGGAACAACAAATTCAAGAGATTAAGGAGGCAGTAGAGCTTCCTTTGAAACATCCAGAACTATACGAAGAAATGGGAATAAAGCCTCCTAAAGGTGTCATATTATATGGTGCTCCAGGTACTGGTAAAACTTTACTTGCCAAAGCTGTTGCAAATCAAACAAGCGCGTCTTTCCTCAGAATTGTTGGCTCTGAGTTGATTCAAAAATACCTGGGAGATGGTCCTAGAATGTGTAGACAGCTATTCAAGGTTGCATCTGAAAATGCTCCATCCATTGTTTTCATTGATGAAATCGATGCCATTGGTACGAAAAGATACGAGTCGTCGTCTGGAGGAGAAAGAGAAGTCCAGAGAACCATGTTGGAGTTATTGAATCAGCTTGACGGTTTCGACGATAGAGGAGATGTTAAGGTGATTATGGCTACAAATAAGATAGAAAGTTTGGATCCGGCTCTTATCAGACCAGGTAGAATTGACCGTAAGATTCTATTTGAAAACCCTGACCCAGCCACCAAGAAGAAGATTTTGACCATCCACACATCGAAGATGAACATTGCGCCAGAGGTAAATCTTGACAACCTTATTAACACGAAAGAAGATCTTTCGGGTGCTGACATCAAGGCCATTTGTACCGAGGCTGGTTTGCTGGCTTTGAGAGAGAGAAGAATGCAAGTGATTGCTGAGGACTTCAAGCAGGCTAAGGAACGTGTTTTGAAGAACAAGATCGAAGAAAATCTGGAAGGATTATATTTGTGAGCATTTCTTGTAGAATCTGTATATCTTGCCGGTAATATAAGTAATAATTTGAGATAACCAAGATCAGTTCCATTCAATGCTTGTTCATCTAGACAACTTCCTGCCTTCGATAAACCCGGAAGGTGAAGTGAAAGATCTGCCATTTTGGATCACCTGTAGATTACATAATCATTTAATTGTACACGACCTTCAATATCAGAGGGAACTTAAGAAGATGCTAGGTGTAAGGAAAGGAGAGTTATGATTTCGAGTGAAGACAGGGCTTAATTGTGTTAATAAGAAGAGAACAAGCGCCGCTAATAGGAAGGAAGGCGATTAGCTAGAGGTATTAATAGTCGTTGACTATTAAATAAGAGTAAGGTCTAACTAGTTCAAAAGAATTAAGCAATTATTGGGTTGGTGGCTAGCAAGTGCAATACAAGAGAGAAAATATTTAGTTGGAGGACCATTCAAAGGGTGAATGAACAGACCTCAACTGAAGGGCTTCTACTTGATATTAGGAGACTCGTGATTGGTAGTGTGTAGAGACATAGCATGGCATCTAAGTTATCGTCTTCGCCTAGAGAGGTAATGAACTTTATCAAGCGACACTCAACAGATATACTACACATGAATAATAACCACGGCAATATGAAAGAGACGTCAGAGACTTCTGTTACTGGTGATGAGGAACTTCAAGAGATTGTGAGTCCATGTAATCGATTGTCATTTGATGTGGGTGTTTCTGAGAACCGTAACTCCCGGTATAGACCTTCTATGGAGGATGTTCACACTTACGTGTCGAATTTTGCGGAAAGATTGGACTGGGGGTATTTTGCAATCTTCGATGGACATGCAGGGAAACAGGCTGCTAGATGGTGTGGCTCGCATCTCCATAATATATTGGTCGACAAGATCATGGACAATGACAGTTTGGATCTACGTGTAAACTTGAACAATTCCTTTTTGGACGCAGACGAAAAGATAGGACACGAAATGCAGGGATCTAGTGGGTGTACTGCAGCTGTTGCAGTACTCAGGTGGGAAGAGGAGATTGAAAATGATGGACAACAATCTATGCAGAAAGAAAATCTCGATACTGATGATGACAAAACGCCTACTCCTTCGATTGATCCGAAAACTACCCCATTCGATTTCATTCCAACCAAGAAACACAAAAGAATGCTATATACCGCTAATGTGGGAGACTCTAGGATAGTTCTGTGTCGGAAGGGGAAAGCTGTGAGACTCTCTTACGACCACAAGTCGTGTGATAAATTAGAGCAACAGCGGATTATTAATAGTGGCGGAATAATGCTAAAGAACCGTGTTAACGGTGTTTTGGCAGTGACCAGATCTCTCGGTGATGTTTATATGAAAAGTTTGGTGATTGGGTCTCCATTCACCACCTCTACTGAGCTGAACCATGAGGATGATTTCCTGATTATTGCATGTGATGGTCTTTGGGATGTCTGTTCTGACCAAGATGCTGTAGATTTGGTCAAGGACATCAAGGATCCAAACAAGGCCAGTTCAAGATTATGTGATTTTGCTATAAAGAAGATGACAACCGATAATGTTACTGCTATGGTTGTCAGGCTTGACACAAAGGTTTTTGAATTCAAGAACTCCTGAAGACCCCAATAATTTAATGACCTACCTTATCTTTTTTTAATTAATATTTGCAATTGGGAAGAGACTATGAGCCGATTTTAGGCTAACTGATCGGCCTTCTCATTGCGTTTTAAGACCTATAATTTCCGATTTTTCCATAATGATGATAAATGATTCAGCAACGATTTTTATTTCACGCTAAATCTTTCTTTGGATTACTAATCTTTTTATCCTTTTTTCTTCTGCAAGATTCCTTCTGTTTCCATCATTTTCCATGTTTTGTCATCTTATCTGAATGACGAAATGTCATCTAGTTGCTATATATCTGATTATCGTATTTTGAGAGATATTCGCTATTTTTCAGCCAAGCCGCAGAGATCTGCCCCCTTGAGGATTTTTTGCTGCCACCCCATATCTTAGTTAAGGAGATATAAAACAGGTTGATGTGTTGGAATTCAGCAAGATGATATCAATGGGAAAAGCAGACCAGAGAATTGATGAAAAGTGAGAAAAAATGGAGAAATTAACAATCAAATTGGACAATGTCCATTGCGATGAATGCGTGAAATCGGTTTATCGAGCTCTCGACGAAATTCTGGATATCGGACAATCCAATGTTGAGATTGATGTTGAATCCACACAGCCCATCAGAAAACATAAACCGAAGGTCTCGTTGCTAATCAAAGAAAATGAACTTGTTATTGTAGGGACATTCCAAGTCCTGGTTGCAAACGAGTCGAATATCCTCAAGAAGCTGGAAATAGCTGGATTCGAGGTGATCTCGAGTGAGATCTCGAGTGAACAATCCAAAAATGTAGGAGTTTTAGATCCAATCTTCACAATTCTAAGCAAGGGAAGAAAGAGATTGACATATGCAAAAAGACATAAGGAACATCTTAAACACTGCAAAATATGTCAACAGGAAGAGGAAGAGGAGAAATGGAGTATGGACCATAACCACAAATCATTTATTAAAAGGATCACTGCTGGTTTAGACTCAGATAGTAACAACTCAGAGATACAAGATACAGTTGTTGATTTAGATGTGGTTGCGGATAATCCTAAAGAATACAGAGCTCTTCTGAAAATCAATGGAATGACCTGTTCTTCATGTGCAAATTCAGTAGAGGACCTAATCAAACAAGAATTGGAGAAATTGAAAATTCCTTCGAAAGATGAGAATGGAAATGCAATGTACTCAGTATCTCTTGTCGAGGGTGTTTGTACAGTGATTCTACCGCAGAAACAGTTTGTCAATCAGATAATACATGTAATCAGAGATGGAGGATTTGAGAGCAGTTTGCTGGAGATGTTGCCAATTGAGAGGTCACGAAAATATGAAGTATTAGCTATGATTGATGGAATGACTTGTAGTTCTTGCTCACATGCTATTTTAGAAGCCGTTAGCGAGAACTGCAAGTTTGTTTCTGATTCGAGCATTAACATAGTTAGCAAACAGGGCGTCTTCATCATAGATTCCAACTCCCAGGAGAATTTGGAAGCCCTCAAAGAATGTATCGTTGACATTGGTTACGATATCGAGATTTTGGACGTGAAAGAAATCAATCATGCCGGAACAAAAAAGAATTCTAGAACAGTGAGTCTAAAAGTCACAGGAATGTACTGTGATCATTGTCCTGAATCAATAAATTCCAAGTTAATGGAGTATGGTGATGTCGTTGTGGTTAATAATCCAATTTCGTTGAAACATCCCTACGTCAAGTTTACTTATGTCCCATCTTCGCCTAATTTAACGATCAGAAGCATTATTGAAGAGATTAATGATTTAAATATAAGGTTCAAACTGGAGATTGTGAGATTGACTTCAATGGAAGATCAGTTAAATCGTCTTTCGCTGATGGAAATGAATAGGATTCTCAAGAAATTAATTGCATGTACTGTTCTTGCGATTCCTACGTTTATATTTGGGGTTATAGGAATGTCTCTTCTCCCAAAACATAATAAGTTTAGAGAATGGCTAATGACACCAATATGGAAAGGAAATGTTTCCAGGGTGGTTTGGATTCTATTGATTCTTTCTACACCAGTTTATTTCTTTGTTGCTGATATGTTCCATATCAAGGCAATTAAAGAAGTCCGAGCTCTATGGAAAGGTAATGTTCCTTGGGTAAGGAGAATCTTTCGTTTTGGCTCAATGAATTTGCTAATGTGTTTAGGCACCACGATTTCTTATGTAGCAAGTATAGTCTTGCTCGGTCTTTCTGCTCATTCCCCTAAAGAAGGCAATGGATATACTAGTACCTATTTTGACTCTGTGGTATTTCTAACTTTCTTCTTGAGTATCGGAAAACTTTTGGAAAGCTGGTCAAAATTGAAAACCGCCAAAGCTGTTACTCAACTTAGCAATTTCAAAATCACCAAGGCTACACTTTTGAAAGATGATGGACAAGAATTAGAAGTTGATGTCGAGTACCTTGAAATGGGTGACTGCATTTCGATTAAACCGGGTGATTCCCCTCCTTCTGACTCGATTATTGTGGAAGGAGAAGCCGAGTTTGATGAAAGTATGTTGACGGGAGAATCAAATCCTATCAAACATTGTAAGGGTGAGCAGATTTTTTCAGGGGCAGTGAGCAAAGGACCTGGTACCATTAAGGCTCAAATTTCGACATTACAAGGAAATTCTCTTCTAGACCAGATTGTCAACATTGTTAGAAATGGACAGTTGAATAAATCACCAATAGAGAAACTCGCTGATCACTTAACAAGTTATTTTGTTCCTATAATAAGTCTATTGTCATTGCTTACTTGGGTGATCTGGATGTCTTTGGGATTGACAGGCACGTTACCTGACAGTTATTTAGATATTGATGTTGGAGGATGGGTGATTTGGTCGTTGCAATTTTCAATCAGTGTCTTTGTGGTTGCTTGTCCATGTGGATTAGGATTAGCAGCTCCAACAGCATTATTTGTTGGGTCTGGTCTTGCTGCCAAACACGGTCTATTGGTAAGAGGCGGTGGTTCCTCCTTTCAACAAGCATCGAAGATTGAGGTTGTTTGCTTTGATAAAACTGGAACATTGACGGCCGGAAAGAATTCTATCAGCGACTATCATGTGGTTCATCAGGAAGGTATTAGTACGTCACTGTTGATGAGACTAGGGATCCAGACTGCCAGAGACCTAGAATTGGGCTCCAAGCATCCTCTTTCTACGGCGGTCAAAAGTTTTGTTAGTAATCTGGTAGAATCAAGCGAGGTTGAGATAACAACTACCAAAATCCCCAAGATTGAGGAAGTCAATGGAAAAGGAGTTAAAGGTGATTTTGAGTTAAGCAATGAAGATAAGATGTTTGAAGATTTGCATCCTCTAGAAGCAATTCTTGGTAGCGAGAAATTCATCAAAGAAAATGGGGTTGAACTTGCTGATTCTGATGCAGTAAAACTAGAAGAGTGGAAAGGAGAGGGAAAGTCTGTGATTTTGGTTGCTGTCAAATTTGCTGACCATGGTTTCAAGCCAATATTGCTATTAGGATGTACAGATGTTATCCGTCCTGAATCCAAGCAAATTATCCGTGAATTAGCCAAGAAAGGTATAGTTTCATACATGATTAGCGGTGACAACCAGAAGACAGCCGAGAAGGTGGCAGAAGAGATAGGAATAGAGAAAGACCGTGTTATTTCCAATGTTCTTCCTGAAGCGAAAGCCAATAAGATCAAATGGCTCCAATCGACATTTCATGCCAAGCCTAACCAACCTACGAAACAAGCAATCGTAGCAATGGTAGGTGATGGAATAAATGATGCTCCAGCCCTCTCTGTGGCAGATGTGGGAGTTGCTATGGGCACTGGATCAGATCTGGCGTTGAGCTCCTGCGATTTTGTCCTCCTGTCACAGTCGAAACCGTTGTTACAACTGCTGACATTGCTGGATCTGGCCAGAAAGGTCATCAACCGTGTGAAATTCAACTTCGCATGGGCCTTGCTCTACAATGTCATTTGTATTCCAATAGCAGCTGGGGTTATCTATCCTCATCACAACGCACGTCTAGATCCTGTTTGGTCTAGTCTGGCAATGGCATGTTCCAGTGTGACGGTTTTGTTCAGCAGTCTGTTATTGAAGTTCTACAGACCACCCAAACTAGAAATAATCGAGAGTTAATAATGGAGTTTACACTAACTAATGATGAAATGTCTTGTATACGAAATTTGAATATCTTGGCTGACTGCCTTCTGTATGACTATAAGGCAGGTCAGGCCTGTCTGGTAACTTACGTAATTCATCATCTAACTAGAGTAAGAACTATTGAAGTCATCTAAGAAGGATTGGTCCTATCGATGAATACAGTTTGCCCAATTATACGCCAATTCGAAGTGGGTATCACAAGTGGAAAATCTGAGATGAGCAGTTTCCTTCCACAGTTCTGCCTTTTGGCTCAGACAATGATTGAGTTTGGACATCGCATTTTGACTAAAGTCTTCTAACATACAAGCGCAATTATCTCATAGAGTCAATTATAATTCTTGTAATCCAACTACTAGTCCATCTAGAAGATGACCAATACTCTAAATGTGACCCTGATTGATAATTGGAGCTTAAATTCCATATAAAGGATCACACAATTGAACATGTTTCTACTGACCATGTTACCAGTCTTATCAGAATCTTAGTTGAATTGCCATTCAATATATTTGTTATTGATCAACATTGATTTATGCAAATAATATGATTAAATTAGGAACAAGGACCAGTCTTATCCAAGAGAGGCAAAAGATGTATCATCTGATTTTAATCACGTGAACCGAAATTAATTTTCGGTTACAGATAATTTTTCTGTCAAGACTTATTCCTCCCGAATCTGCCTGTATAATCCTAGGGTCTATATGATCAGAAATTAATTGATATGCTTACTACAAATCATATCTACAGATCAGATCTAACATGATTCCAGTTCCCGAAATTATCCGATTAAAATAACAGACTATATTCTAATCAGACTGATACCGAGATATCTGAACAACGAAATCAACTTAGTTAGATATCTAGAGGTTGATCTAGGATGGTCATATAGTTTTTAATCACGTGATCAAATATATGTCGGAAATTCTCTTCTGACATCCGCAAGACCTCCCCATGATCTCCCGGCAAATTTTTATACGCCGGGCCCGCGAAAGTCGCCCCCCACAATAATGCCCCCAGAGTCACTCCCACAACTCCCTTGATCCGGCCTCTCGGGTACCAGCAGTGTCCGCTTCCGACGCGCACAAGCTGTCCTTCGTTACAAATTCCCAGGCTGTCATTGGCTGTGACAGCAGTATCCGGTGTTTCTCCGACGAGCAAAGGACAGAACGGCGTGCAGAGATTATGTCAGCAAGGGATTATGGAGAGGGTAGTTGGAAATAGCTCTTTCCCTTATTCTAAGAGTCAAGAGGATGTCCTTGTTTGTTTTATTCTCAATCAGGAGTTTATTTTGGCAGGTAATTGAAGTCTTAGGTCACTGAGAAGTGTTATAACATACAGTAGAAATGCTTTGTGGAAAACGGTCGACAAGAGCGCTATGTGCGTGGAACAGACGTATGTTTTCTAACTCTAGGAAGAGCCAACAAGTGATCTCGCAATTCAATAATTTGAATGGAAAGGATGCATCGTCAGCTATGGCCAAGGACTACCACATCATTGATCATGAATATGATTGTTTGGTTATTGGTGCTGGAGGTGCTGGATTGAGAGCCGCCTTTGGTCTTGCGCAGGATGGATTCAAAGTTGCTTGTATCTCGAAGCTCTTCCCTACGAGATCTCACACTGTTGCTGCCCAGGGTGGTATTAATGCTGCGCTTGGAAATATGCACGCTGATGAGTGGAAATGGCACATGTATGATACCGTGAAGGGATCTGATTGGTTAGGAGACCAGGACGCAATTCATTACATGACCAGAGAAGCCCCAGATTCTATTATTGAGTTGGAACACTATGGTCTTCCTTTCTCGAGAACTAAGGAAGGGAAAATTTATCAAAGAGCATTTGGTGGTCAAACCAAAGAATACGGTAAGGGTGGACAGGCATATAGAACCTGTGCTGTTGCGGACAGAACCGGTCATGCCTTGCTCCACACCTTATATGGACAATCTTTGAGATTCGATACCCACTACTTCATCGAATTCTTCGCAATGGATCTTTTGATGCAAGATGGTGCTTGTGTTGGATGTATTGCTTACAATCAAGAGGATGGTACACTTCACAGATTCAAGGCCCACAACACTATCATTGCCACTGGTGGATCTGGAAGAGCTTACTTCTCCTGTACATCTGCTCACACCTGTACAGGTGACGGTTACGCTATGGTCTCCAGAGCAGGTCTTCCTCTAGAAGACTTGGAATTCGTTCAATTCCACCCTTCAGGTATTTACGGTTCTGGTTGTCTTATCACGGAGGGTGCCAGAGGTGAAGGTGGATTTTTGGTGAACTCCGAGGGTGAGAGATTCATGGAAAGATATGCTCCAACTGCCAAAGATTTGGCTTGTAGAGATGTCGTTTCCAGAGCTATTACTCTAGAAATCAATGCCGGAAGAGGAGTCGGTGCTCACAAAGATCACATGTTCTTGCAATTATCACATCTGCCTCCATCTGTTCTTAAGGAGAGACTTCCAGGTATCTCTGAGACTGCTCACATTTTCGCAGGTGTTGATGTTACAAAGGAGCCAATTCCTATATTGCCAACTGTCCACTATAACATGGGTGGTATCCCAACCAAGTACTCTGGTGAAGTTCTTACTATCAACGAAAAGGGTGAGGATGTGGTTGTACCAGGTTTATTTGCTTGTGGTGAGGCCGCTTGTGCTTCTGTGCATGGTGCCAACAGATTAGGTGCCAACTCTCTTCTTGACCTGGTTGTCTTTGGTAGAGCTGTTTCTCACACCATTAGAGATAACTTCGCTCCAAACCAGCCACACAAGGAATTGCCAGCTGACATTGGTTTTGATTCAATTGCCAACTTGGACCACATCAGAACTGCTGATGGAGATGTTAAAACTGCAGACCTAAGACTCGAGATGCAGAAGTGTATGCAGAAGCATGTAGCTGTTTTCAGAGAACAGGTTACATTAGACGAGGGTGTGAAACAGATCGGTGAAATCGACGCTAAGTTTGCTAACATCAAGACGGGAGACAGATCTATGATCTGGAACTCCGACTTGGTCGAAACTTTGGAATTGCAGAATCTATTGACCTGTGCTAGACAGACTGCTCTTTCTGCTGCTGCCAGAAAGGAATCTAGAGGTGCCCATGCCAGAGATGATTACCAAGAGAGAGATGATGAGAACTGGCAAAAGCACTCTCTTTCTTGGCAAAAGGGCCATGGCCAAGATGTTAGATTAGATTACAGAAATGTTATCACTCACACCTTGGATGAAAATGAATGTAAGGCTGTTCCACCAACCGCAAGAGTGTATTAAGCAATTTTCTAACTTCTAACTATCCATCATCTCTGGACGTTATTGTTGCATAGTTATTTATATATGGGATCTTGAATGATTCACTACATCTTCCAACTATATTTTTCTCTATATCTACTTATTCTATTCTTGTTGAGTTATATTAACCTATTCTATAATCAATATTATAATCATTATATCTATTAAAATTGCCTATCGGGAATAGAGATGCTCGAAATCCTGGCAGTGTTAGATGTGAGTGAAAATTTTGAAAAATTAGTTTGGATGCTATCATTTATCAGTAAAACAGCAACAAATGAAGACTAGTTAAGAGAGTTGGGGAACAAGCCATACATGTTTGAGAACAGAAATGTTCCAAATATCAATTATTAAGGATCTATTGCGAATCCCGCCTCATTTGCAGAATTTGCCGACAGAAGAGGCGGTCAAAAGTGAATTGAATAAGAAATACGCCAATAAAGTCATACATAAACTAGGACTTGTGATAGCCATATGGGATTTGTTGTTCGTAGATGACGGGCTTTTGAAGCCGGGAGATGGTGCTGTTTTTATCAATGTGAGATTCAGAGTTGTAATTTTCAAGCCTTTCGTCGGAGAAGTGCTCACAGGATGGATCGAAAGTTGTTCCTCGAATGGAATTAAAGTCAATATGAACTTCTTCGACGATATCTTCATACCTAAAAATTACATGTTCGAAAACTCATACTATTCTCCAGACGATAATGCATGGATATGGGAAATGGACCAAGATACAAAGTTGTATCTAGATGTAAACGAAAAAATCAACTTTAGAATCGAAAAAGAGATCTTCACCGATGTGAGACCAAAAGGACCAGATAACTCGGTCAACGCACTCACCATTGACGACCAATCAAATGGGAATAACGATGATTCCTCAAAGGAGAAAAAGACGCCTCCTTATGCACTAGTGGCCAGCTGTCAAACTGACGGAATGGGGTGTGTCACTTGGTGGGAGTGATCATCGCTAATGTATTATATTATATTATCTGCTGTCATTTATATTTGTATACAATTCATTAGAATGTTTAATTATATTGCATATATCTACTTGTAGAACTGAACTTCATGTTACCCTTGATCACCTTCTCAACAGCCTGCAAGAAGTCCTTCTCTGTTGCAACCTTTCTTCTTGACCGAATAGCAAACATACCAGCTTCTGTACATACTGATCTCAGTTCAGCACCAGTTGCATTCGGGCAAAGTCTTGAAATCAACTCCCATCTGATGTCACGCTCACACGACATCGACTTGGAATGAATCCGGAAGATGTTGGCACGTCCTTCCAAATCTGGCAGCGAGAATTCCACTTTTCTGTCAATACGACCTGGTCTCAACAAAGCTGGATCCAGTGTATTAGGTCTATTTGTGGCAAACATGACTTTGATATTACCTCTAGGATCAAAACCATCCAATTGAGTGATTAGCTCCAACATTGTTCTTTGAACTTCATTATCTCCTCCGGCACCATCATCAAATCTAGCACCTCCTATGGCATCGACTTCGTCGAAGAATATGATACATGCTTTCTTGGTTCTTGCCATCTCGAACAACTCTCTAACCATTCTTGCACCTTCACCGACATATTTTTGAACAAGCTCCGATCCGATCACTCTGATAAACGTAGCGTCAGTTCTGTTCGCCACTGCTCTTGCACATAACGTTTTTCCTGTACCTGGAGGACCATATAACAGTATACCTTTTGGTGGATCAATTCCAAGTTTCACAAATCTCTCTGGCGAGAGGAGAGGCAACTCCACCACCTCTCTTAATTTCTCTATCTGTTCTTTACATCCACCAACGTCACTATATGTCACGTCTGGTTTTTCTTCCACTGTCATCATCGTCACACTGGGATCAATTCTAGGAGGCAAAGGAAGCTGGATCTCGTATTTGGTCCTGTCGACACCCACTCTCATACCCTCTTCAATATCTGTAGGCGAAACTCTCTCTCCTAGACCCACCACAAATTTGGCTATCTGTTTGATGTTTATCACATATTTTGATCTTTCGTCTGCTGCTGCGTCTGCTGAAGGCTCAATCATCTTGGTGCATCTGGCTACCTGCAATGGCTGTTCCTCGCTCATTCTCTTTCTATCTGCGGCCACGTCCCAAAGGTTCGGGCTCGCCAATCCTGTGTCACTCTCTTCAATACCAATTTTTTCCTTGATTCGACCTTCCAAACTTTTAAGATCCTTCTCTATCTCTCTGATCAAATGATTATATGGTGCTGCTCCATAGGCCTTGAGAACCTGGATGTCTCCCTCACTCAAACTAGTTATCTTGTCTTCTTTTTGTTCATCATCTAAATCATCATTGGGCTTTTTATATTTCTCCCAATCTTCTTTAGCAGGCATCTTGTATGCTACAACGTCACAGTTGTACTTCCTTTGATTGCTTTTCCTGGATCCAGCTCCTTCAATGCCTTTCAGTACTTATTATTTACATCATCTTTATAGAACAAACACCTCTTGGATTCGCCTTTTCACTTTTTGCCATCGAAGGCCAGATACTATTTTGAGTGGAACACTACTTTGGCATCCTTGCACCATATAAATTGGATCTCTTGGGTAAGATAGCACCATCACCAGCACCATACTGGAGAGAGAGGGGAGGCTACATGATAATACACTTAGAGATCACAAACATATGCGGACTTGTATTAGAACTATAGAAAATTAAACGAGAACCTTGAGTAACAATTGAGAACCTTTGTTGTCGGCTCCTTCTTTCTTGATATACTTTTCTAGCTTGGAGAGCTTCTTGATGAACTTCTTTACATCATCGTTGCTCTGGTCTGTCTTTATGGCTTCTACCAAAGAAACAAGCACAAAGCTTCCTTGTTGATGATCTATCCAGTTTTTCAGAGTTTGTTCGTCGTCACCCGAGGAAAAGATCTCTTTGATAAAGCTGGTGGCATATTGGTAGCCGATTCCAATATCTGGTGTCTTGACCACAGTCTTCTCAGCATTATTCCATTTTCCACCCTGGATAAGAGTTTTTAACAATCTGGATGTGAATGGGTGGTTCATCAGGTGTTTATTAGCGGAAATTTCGCTATCACCCTGGACATGTTCGGTGATAGAGGTAAGTAGTTGCGCTCTGGATTCAGAAACTAAGTCTGGAAATTCATTATTGAGAATGAGTTCTTGGACAAATTGTGATCCTAGGTTCTCTGTGAGGATCACAGAAGGCTCCTTGAGAGCAGTTTCGTAGAAAACAGGCAAGAAACCTTTCAAAATCTCTTGTCTTCTCTGGTTCTGTGGCTTTTTGGATGTCTCCCTCGCCAGCTCTTGGTACTTTTGGATCTCTTTAAGAACTAGAGGAGAGAAGAAAGACTTGTCAAGTCCATTGAGAAGATAAATGAAAGGTCTACGGGAAAATTTCCCTACTATGATCTTACTGAATTTATCTTCCAAGACAGTTGTGAACGTTCTGTTGATTAAAACGGTATCATCAACCGTCATAAAGATAGTTTGAAGAACAAGTTGTCCGTGTTCATTAGTTACCAATGCCTCGGTATGAGGTTTTAATCCCTTGAGAATGGCTTTTCTTTCCTTAGCAGTGGCTAAAGCAATCAAAGTGCATGCAACAGTGCTTCCCTCTGGAGTATGAACCAATTCAGCCATCTGGTCTTGAAGTACCTCTATGAATTCTCTAACTTCTTCACCTTGAAAGATTTGAACATACTCTCTCATAGCCGAATGAAGGATTTGAAATCCCGTAGAACCTTTCTCTACAGAGGCTTTTATTGTGGTGAAAAGATTATGTGCAATCATCTTTCTTTTCTCACTAGACTCCTTACAGACTTCCTTTATATCCTTCTCAATATTTGCATCTCTGAAAACTGCATACTCAGAACCCCAGAATTCCTTGATCATCTGCTGCTTCTGTTTGGCAGTAGCATAGAGAACATATAGATCTTCAACAACATAGGCTCCTTCTCTGTGGCGCATGAGCTTCCTTAATTTTCCGTGAAGCTCTGAAAGAATCATCTCTCTAGATTCTCTAGAACCATAATGCAAAAGTTTAACCAAGAGATATTTACCATAGGAAGAAGTAGCTAAAGGATAAAAACTACCCTTGAGAGAGGATGTAATGATGTTCCTTCTTTCTTTTGAACAATATTTCACTAGTGTTTGAACCACTCTGGAAGCATCATGCTTCAAAACGAGATCTCCAATAACGTCTTTGGACAGATCCCATATCTCATCACATAACTTGTCTCTTATAGCTTTAGGAATTGGAGGATTTTTCACTCTTAATTTTTCCCACAATTTTTTTATATTTTCAACTTCAACCCCCGACTTTCTCTTAAGCTTTCTCTCATTCAAGAGTTTCTTCTGCTCCTCGTGTTTCTCTTTGGAACTCTGTTGATCGTTTTCTTTATTATCCTCACTAGCTGCATCCCCCTCAACCTCTTCCTGGGAATTCTCAGAATTTTCAGCATTCTCATCGAGGTCATCAAGTTCATCTTCCGATTCTTCGGAGATTCCTTCTTCCTCTTCCTCAGATGATTCCTCCTCTTCACTTCCAGATGCTGATTGGTCTTCAACCTCACTTTCTGAACTCAAATCACTATTTGAGTCTGCTTTACTAGAAACTTTAGATCTCTTCAAGTTATGGCCCCCATTTGCCGTAGAAATCGCATTTTCTGCACTTCTTTTGGCTCTAATATTTCTGGATCCCATATTGCTAATATTTATGAGTGATCTTCAGTTAGACAGAGCGTTGATATCCCCTTCTTTCTTGTCTGTTGATTCGTTATCTATACTATAAAGATTCTATAACTGAAAATTTTTGGCTTCCTTGAAATTTTTTTCCTGATCACGTAATCATTTACATTGGCCGGGTAATTAAATTATGTGCGACACATACGCTGTTGTATGACTTGACAGATGGTTAGAGTTAACGGATATTGAATTGATCAACGAATTCTATTGTTTGTTGGTTTTCGTAGCTTCTCAGAATTGTCTCTGTTGGTGATGGATTGCAATCGAAAGAATCTGAGTGGATTTGAAAAAGACTTTGGTAGCTTGTATTATCTAGAGCATTGAACTGGCTCAATTGTGTTTGGATTTCTGAATCGAACTCTTCCAAAAGTTCTTCTGGTGGATCCATGATGTCTTTGTAGGACAAAAGCTTTATCTTTTCTTTATTTTTCTCGATAACTTTCAATATGCTGATGTATTCTGGGTCATGGTAAAGCTCTGAACCCGAGGAACGATGGCTGGAAGAAGTTTTGGGAATTTTAATGATCTCTAGGAACTGCCTTCTTGGGGTGCATTTATCGAGAGCAAGAAAATTCGTTGCAGAAGGCAATGAATGGTCTCTATCTGCTGACTCTTCTTCTTGATTTTCTGGCTCGTCGATATCGAGTTCGATTTCCTCGGTATTCAGTTTTCGATCGTTTGATGTTGACTTTGAAAAATCATCCAGAAGTTCTAAGTCATCTAAGTTGATATCTATCTGGTCTTGATTTATCTTTTCCTTTTCTATTTGATTTTTCTCGTCTACTGTCTCTGTTACTTTATCTTTCCAGGGAACCGTTGCCACAAATTTCACGTGTAAATGAGCACTGAACCAGAAACGAGGTTTCAAGTGTCGGAGTAATTGCATTGCTGGAGGGGAACCTAGCTTTCCCTTCTGAATGTCTGATTTGAAAAAGGGTTTGAGTCTCAATAAACGACTCAGCGAACCGTGATTGTAGATTCCAGCGGGCCAATCATGTGAGACCATAATCGTTTCTCTATTTTCCCGGAGGAGTCTTAATGCGAAATAATCATCTTTACGATAATGGTAGATCGATCTGATCGTCGAGGAATTGTATGGAACAGTCTCTCTGGCAGGTTTCATGAAATTGTGTTCATTGTAGATTCCCGATATTCCTGCTATTCTGAGCCCATTGTACCAAACCACACCCTTTCTTCCTAAAAAATAGATATTTGGAGCCACATATCCTCCATATTTCAGTTCACTGAGATAATTTGATGCCTCGTGGTTTCCTCCTACAAAGATAGTCATTACAGGGGCCTCTCTTTTTCCGCTGTAATACTCGTGAAAGTCTCCTAACCTTCTATACTTCTCAGGGACGTTAAGACACTTCATGTCAGCTGGATTTCTCAGACTCTGAAAGTCTCCGCAAATAATCAGTAAGTCCACATCGGATCGCAGATTTGAATAGATTTTGTTCAATTCTCCATGACAGCAGCCATTAATAGCCACATTCAACATTCCTAAGAATTTCAACTCAGGATCCTACAGTATGAACTTGATATATTCATATATTTCTCTGTAGAGCTGATATCTTATATAAGAGATATCTGAAAAATTTGCCAGCCCTGTATTTTATATATATAATTATTGAACGAAAGCTACAACAGCTCTATTAATGGTAATATACAAGATCAAAGGGTATGATTGTAATAAAGACGATGAAATTTCAATGATTTAACGTTTTTTACCAAAAAACGACATCAGAGAGGCTTGTTTCTTCTTCTCAGGTTTTCCTGTCTTGACCTCGGTTTTGTCCTTAGTGACAGGATGAGTGTTCGGTCTCTTTGAGGGTCTGGCCACGGGAGTTTCTTCGACTTTTGTCACTAAATATCCATCCTCATCATAATAGGAGTTGACTTTAGGTTCCTCAGGCTGAACCGAACGAGTGGAAGACGTTTTCTCGAAGGATGGTGTCTCTTCTGAAGTATCTTTTGGCGCAGAAATGGACTCAGGCTCAGCTGAAACCACATCAGCATCAATAGACTCAGTCTCGAGTGCTTTTGCTGAAGCGTCATCATCACTATTACTGAAAATATCGTCATCATCATCAAACATTTTAGCCAATTCAGCGTCTCTTTTCTTTCTATGTGCCTTCTGTTCCTCTGTCTCTATCTTAGTCTTCTTCACAGGAGGCTCCACAATTTCATTGGAAGGCTCATCGTTGTGCTCATCGTAAACAACCTTGTTCTTGATCTCATTCTTTCGAGATGTGTAGACTGACCTTTTAGTCTCGATCTTTTGGGAATTTGGCTCGTTTTTCTGTTCTTTCGACTTGGCTGTTGCAGAGGGACGTTGCTCTTTTCTCGATACATATAATGACTTAGTAATTGGATCTGTATTTATAGGTTTTCTAGCTGGAGTTGGTTCAGTGACTGCGTTTCGATGAGCCGGTCTAGATTCTAGAGACGCAGATTCTTGTTTAACGGAACAAGAAACATGACTGGCAGTGCGTGACATAATAATTCCCCACTTAGTACAATTTTCCTCCGAATAACTGGACTCTATAGTGCTATTGATTGCCATTATGTTACCGAGAGATAGTCCGTCATCCTGATTAAGACTGAGGATCGAACATGAATATATCGAGTCAAATTGTATCTTGCTGGATTCCAGATCTGCAAAAGATACTATTCTCACCAGTGTTTTGCCCTTGTATGATCCTGTGATCACATATTTCCCAAAAAGATCATTCCTTTCATTTCTGAACTGTTCAAAATATTGTTCCAACGTCTGTTTCGCTTTGGTAGTCGATATCGACAGCCGTCTCGAGAGATACTTGTATGTGAGCGGTTTCTTTTCCACATATAGATGCTTAGATATCAAGTCGAACGACGACTCTGTCATTCTGTTGTTGTTTGGGTTCTGATACACTCAATTCGTTATAATCTGAACATCAAGATCATCACTAAATCATCAACCCTCTTATACGCGTCTTGGGGCCTGTTGGGCCTATGAAAACAATTGAGGACGATCGCCGCGACGATTCTCGACATCAGATCTCCAGCAATGAATATAACATAATGAGATTCAGAGATATATACTCTTGAATCCTCTATAAGAAGCTCTGGGATTTGTAACTACAACCAAAGAGGAAAGGACGACCGCCACAGACACACTAATAACGTACAAAAGCAATGGTGGAGTTAGATTGGAGCAATATTCCTAAGGATTTATGCCCCGTTTGCAAGACAGATAAGTATCTATCGCCTTCGTTGAAATTCAAGATCAATCCTGAATGTTATCACAAGATCTGTGATTCATGTGTGGACAGAATCTTCTCTTTAGGACCATCGCCCTGTCCATATCCCAACTGTGGAAAGATTCTGAGAAAGAATAAGTTCAAGACACAAATATTTGACGATGTTGAAGTGGAACGAGAGTGTGACATAAGAAAAAGAGTTGTCGGTGTTTACAACAAGAAGGAAACGGATTTCGACTCATTAGAACGCTATAATGTCTATCTCGAAGAGATCGAGGAATGTGTGTTCAAGTTAGTGAACAGTATTGAAGTAGACGAGACCGAGGAGAAACTGAAGGAGTACTCCATAACCAATAAGCAAGACATAGAGTTAAACAACTCCAAGAGAGACCAGGAATACGAAAAGTTCATCAAATTACAGAATCTCGAAAAGAGATTCAAGTCGGAAAGAAACAAGATCAATAGGGAAATCATCAAAGAGGAACAAAACCTCAAGAGCCTGAGTAAGATGGAAGTGATTAACCAGCTGCAGAACGCATCGGATGACAAAGATTCTGAAAATATCATAGCTAATGTCAGAACAACGATGCTGAATAAGACAAATAAACATCGACAGCAGCTAGAGGAATTGGAAAAGAAGTACCAAATGCAGAAATATAATATCATGAAGAACCTGAATCCGCATAAAAAGGAGGACGAAGAAGAGAAGAAGATACCATTTACTCCATTCAATGGAGACCGCATGCTCTCTCTTCCCTTCGTTTTTACCAGCACAAGCTACAAAGATCCGCATCTTCTCAAGTTGGTTGATGACATCCAGTACAGAGCTGGCGGATACAAGATTGAGAGTTATTTCGAAAGATCGTTGAACGACGCTTTCACAGGTTTAGACTGTATAGTTGAGGAGGAAAAGGCCTTTTAACGAAGCTAACATAGATTTAATGGCATGAACATATTACTAATGAAAAATGTAATTCTTCAGAGAGTGTACATGTATATAGTGTCCAAATTGACAAAACAATATTCTAAATTGGAAAAGGGTCTCTAATTGGCACTTGATCTGGCACCTGCTCCAGACTTGATTAACTCTAAGGTTTCAGAAGAGACCTTCACATCTGGCAATGGAACAGTGGCCTTCTCTGTTGGAACAGGTAGGAACCCGATCTTGACCAAATAACTAACATATCTGCTCAAAACCTCAGGTGTAACTCCTAATCCAGAAGAGAAATCAGTTGCACTGGTAGTCCACTTGCAATCCTCCTTCAAGACCTCAACAGCATTAGCGTCATCAAGTTCAGGTGCCTTGGTATCTTGTGGAAGATTGTCCAGAACAAAATGTAATAGTGGATATAATGCATTATCGTTACCCTCATCCACCACATATTTCTCCAAAGCTTTTGTCCACAGTAGGTAGTCCGATCTCTTGACATTATATCCGAAGTCAGCCAAACATGCCAACATTTGGTTGAATCTTATTCTTGGGTGTCCTGTGACATGAACAACTGGAAGAGTACTAGCAGATGGAGGATGCAAAGCTGACGAAACAACAACTCTTGCGACATGATCAACAGGAACAGTGTTAACAGTATTTGAAATATCCGGGAAGGCTCCGACTTCGACGCATCCCTTCAACATTCTTAATAGGAAATCATCTGTATTGGCTGCACCGGTGACGGAATGCCCCTGAACATAACCAGGTCTGACAATGGCTCCTCTTAGACCAATTTCACCGGCCTTTCTAATGATATATTCTGCTGCCCATTTGGACTGTCCATATCCAGTTCCTAGCCCTGTAGATGATCCAAGTAAATCGTCTGACTCCAGAATACCGCTCTTTCCAGAGTCGACAAGCTCATCAGATAGTGAAAAGTAGTGTGGAGTATCAATAGTAGAAGTTGAAGAGACAAAACTAAAGATCTTAGGTTTTCCGTCTGCAGCTAAGTTCAGAACATTAATTGATCCGATGACATTTGCATCCCTCAATTTAGAGTATGGATAGACCCAGTGCACAAGAGCACCATTATGAATAATCACATCAATGGTATTAGCAAGCTCTGACCATTTATTATCTGAAAGCCCAAACTTCTCGGTCGAAAGATCACCCAAAACAAAATGGATTTTTGATAACCATTCTGGATTCCAAATACCATATGTTTTACAAGTTTTTATCACTCTTTCACGTGCTGATTCACTATCCTTTGCTCTCACATGAGCCCAAACCTTAATGTTCAACTTTGATCTTGAAAAAAGTTCTCTCAAGATGAATGAACCCAAGAAGCCTGTACAACCCGTCAAAAACACGTTAATTTGTTTTTCTGGATCGATTGAGTTTCTTGTTTCATATTTGGCCTTCAAAGAAGACAACAACTTCTTAGCATCGCTGTGGTAATCCACATAGTCGGTTTCTGTTTCCTCGAAAGCGTTATTCTTTCCATCTGCTAGCTCAAAATCATCATTCTTCTTGATTCTTTCAATGTCTGCTGCGAAAGCCGACAAAGTTGGGAACTTAAAAATTATTCCAAGAGGAATATCAACCGAAAGTTTCTTTCTCAACTCAAATATCATTCTTGTAGCCAAGATAGAATGGCCACCAAGGTCAAAGAATGAATCATCAGGATGAATTGTTGCTGGCTTGTTAGGCAACACACTTAACCAAATGTCTTTAATTTCAGCTTCTGTTGCAGTAAATTCGACATCAGCATCACTACTAGCTGATAGGCGAGAAACAGCGGCTAACTGGGCAGTATCAGGGAAAGGCAATTTAGGTTTATCAACCTTACCGTTAGGGTTTAGTGGGAGTTTAGACATTGGAACCACTATCGCTGGAATAGCATAGTTTGCAAGTCTTTTCTTTAGGTGGGCTTTCAAGTCCTTAATCAACTCAGCATACACCACTAAACCTTTAACAATTGGGTCATCAACATCATCGAAATCCTGCGATAAACTTTTGAAATTCTCAAGCTCTGGGGTAGTCTTCGGAACAATATAAGACACTAGGGTTGGTTCCTCATTCTTGTCTCTCTTTACTAAAGTGACATTTTCTCTGACTAGAGGGTGTTGTGAAATGTGAGTATCGATCTCACCCAGTTCAATTCTAAAACCTCTGATTTTCACTTGGTCATCAGCCCTACCACAGCACTCACAGTTACCATCTGGAAGATATCTACCGAGGTCACCTGTTCTGTACAGTCTGTCTCTAGGGCCAAACCATACCTCTCTCCATGGCTCATTTTTATCGAGTTTCTTGTCCTTGGAAATGAATTTATCCAAGGAGGTGTACCAATTGTTCACAAACTTGACTTTATTCAACTCGTCATTCAGTCTGTATCCTTCGGCTAAACCTGCAGCTCTGACATAGATTTCACCAACTTCACCCACACCACATGTCTGAGTTCTGTCATTTCTGTTAACAACAAGCAATTGAACGTTCAACATACCCTTACCAGCTGGCATGATATCTTTTTGGCCCTCTAAAAATCTGGAATCCTCTGCACGAGAAGCCACTTCAAAATACGAGACCGCTCTTTGCGTCTCTGTAGTACCATACATGTTGACAATAGCACAGTTCTTAGCTAATGTCTGAAGTCTCAAGCAATCTCTTTTAGTTAATATATCACCAACAAAGAACGCATGATGCAACGTTGGGAATTCTTCAGTTGCCTGAGCAGATAATAGCTGACCCATAGCTGGAGTTAAATGTGTAACAGTAGCTCTATGCTTGCCCATCCATTCAGCCAACTTACCAGGCGTGCCAATATCATCGGCAGTTGGCACTAGAAGAGTCGCTCCCAAAAACAATGGTGTGAACATATCTCTTTGAATCGGGTCATGAGCAATACCCGAAAGCATTGTGAATCTATCTTTTTCACTCAAACCAAAAGTTTTAGCCATCCAAGGGAAATAGTAAGCCAGAGAAAAATGTCTACCCAGGACACCTTTTGGAATTCCTTCAGAACCTGAGGTGAAAGATAGGGTAGGGTTAGAATCAGGACCTACAATGACTCCAGTTCTCTGCGTCTTGTATTTCTGGTACTCATTAAACACATCTCCGGATTGTCCTATAGCGGTAATAGTTCCATCATCAAGCAATTCAAGTGAAGGTACTCTAGTGATAACATCCAATTTAGTTGCAATGTAGTCTTCAACTAAATCAGATATGATACCAGCTTTTTTGATACCTATGATTCCTTGGGGATTACAAACCTGTAAATAAATCGTTTGTCTAGCAGGAGGATATGCTGGGTCAATTACCGAAAAGGTTGCACCTGCTTTCAAGACACCCATTACTGCTACCATCAAATCAACACCTCTGTATGCATAAATCATCACAACATCTCCTCGTTTTATACCTGTCTTAACAAGATAGTTTCCCACTACGTTGGAGGCCTCATGAATTTGCTTATAGTTGAAGACCCTGTCTTTTGCATTAGGATCCATGAAAGATGCTGTCTCCACAACACAGGTTCTTTCTGGAAATCTTTCTGCATTATCACTGAAAATATCTTGAATAGCACCTCTGAAGTTACTCCAGTCGAGATCACTGGTTGGATCGGGCAGAATCTCCTTCTGGGACTCGGTGATCATGCTTACATTAGAGATAGGGTGGGAAGGATCTCTGGAAACGGTGTTGAAGAACTGGTTAAACTGTTCTCCCATCATCTGTATTCTCTTATTTGAATACAACATTGAGTTATAGAAAATATTCAGGTAGCCATCTTCGTGGTAGAAAATTGCCAAGTCTCTTGTAGAGCCAGGAACAGCAGTAGAAAGTTGTTCAGTTGGATGTTCTTTTTGGAACGACAGTCTGAAGAGAGGAGGAGGTGATTCCAGTTTCTTCTGCTGCTTCAGATACTCTGAAATCTGATGAATTGGAACGTAGCGAGCCGAATTCTGCTCATAAGTTTCTTTGACCTTTTTCTCGAGATCTTGAAACGACAATTTTGAATCGACAGAAATTCTAAGAACAAAGGGGTTACCGGCCGAATCGTCTGTTGCCAGTGCTATATCATCATCACCGGTGAGTCTATATATTATAACAGCAAAAACTGACAAAAGAGAAATGAAATCTCCTCCTTTTTCAGTTAGTTTCACCTGGAAGTTTGACTCCACGATTTTCCCACTAGCAGGACGATTATAATCCAAAGGAAGAACGTTCAATGTGGGAGTATCTAGTATAGATCCCCAGTACTTCAAGTCGTCCGACATCCTTATTTGCCTTATATTATGTCGGATCTAGTCCTTTTCTCCTGTATAAGGATTCTTTAGTCAAATATCCCCTTCTTTTCGTCTTTTAATCCCTTTGTCTCTCTATAAAGATGACTCTTGCTCACCACTTCGATTTCGTTGAAAAAAAATCTGTCAGAATAATTTATGTGTACGCAAGGCTTCGAGTAAAGAGGAAACTTCTTTGTATGGATACTTAATGGATTGACTAAAGGGAGTCAAATAAAGGGAAAACAAAGGATTTGATAGAGTGTTCATAAGGCAGCTTGAATGAACGGAACAGCGGTAGTGAGAAGTTGTGTTAATGGAGCAGAGACAGAGAGCGATAAACCAAAATGTCGCAGAGAAAACTACAACAGTAAGTATGGGAAACGACCAAAAACAATACAAGGTACTAGAGGGAAAGTGTACTAACAGGGATTTGCTGGTAGGGAAATTGACCGTGTATTCAAAAAGGTGAAAGAGGGACTCGAGGAGTTTGATTTCATCTATGACAAACTCCAGAGTTGTGACAACCAGTCACAGAAAGAGAAATTGGAAAACGACCTGAAGAAGGAAATCAAGAAGCTACAGAGAAGCAGAGAACAGATAAAGAATTGGATGAGTGGAAATGAGGTGAAGGATAAGAAACAACTAATAGAGCATCGTAGACTGATTGAGCATGAGATGGAGCGGTTCAAGGAGGTGGAAAAGATCATGAAGACCAAGGCTTTCTCAAATGAGGCTTTGGCATCAAACGACATTAAGCTGGACCCAAGACAACGAGAAAAGGTCGAATGTGCTGAATTTATCCAATCTATGATCGAAGAACTCGAACGCCAAGACGAGTCTGTGGAAGCACAAATTGACCAGCTCACAGGGTCTCTCAAAAAGAGAAAGTCCGATGCTGCCAAACAAACTCAGATAGATGCTCTTTCGGAGATCCAAGAAAGACACAAATGGCACATAGACAAGCTAGAGTCTATTCTACGATCTCTTGAAAACGATAATCTCGAGGTAGATCAGATTAACGACATCAAAGAGGATATCGAATACTATGTGGAATCGAACCAGGACGACAACTTTGTAGAGGACGACACTCTATACGATGAGCTTGGGCTTGATGAACTAGATGAAAGCTTCAAGGCTGTTCCGGCGGTTCCTGAAGAAAATGAGGCAGGTGTAGTTTCCGTGACAAAGGAACAAGAGGAGCCGGAATTGAAGGAGTCTACAAAAGAGCCCGTTAAAGAGCCAGTCAAAGAGGTCATCAAAGAATCCAAACCAGTTCCAGGAACAGGAATTGTATCCCGTAAAGTGTCATCAACAATTGCACCACCTGCTGGTCCAGCTGCGACGCCAGTGGTGACTGCGGTCACCTCGAGGATCTCACCACCACCAGGACTTCACAACCCAGTGTCAACTGCTCAGACATTGGCATCACAGTTGAGTCAGTCTCAGACCAGCTCACCAAAAGTGAGGGCAGCTACCCTAGTGCCTGCTGTGAGCACAGGAACGCCAAGGTTAAAGTATGCATCGGTGGTATCTTCTTCAGTGGCCAATTTGCACCCACAGGAGCCGACTTCTGGTTCTATTTCAAAGGTCAGAACTGCATCCCCTGCGCCTCCCCCTGGATTATCGACAGTGAATACAACCAAACCACAAGATACCAACGTATCTACTAGAGAAAGTACTGCTTCTCCTAATAATTTCTCCTTTTTGGATAGCTCTAATTACTCCAATCTTCCGGAAGGTTTCCGTGATTATATCAAGTCCTTGGAGGCTGCTAAGGATAGACAGGAGAAGTTCTCATTAGGAAAAGAGTTAGAAAGCCCTCTTTTGGAAACTGCATTTTCTCAGTTAGAATCGTCTCTGCTGAACTGTCCAGATTCATATGATTCGGATAAACCAAGAAACTATATACCAACAAATCAATTTGTCACCCAGGCATGCTTCCCACAGGAACCAGCGGTGGAAATAATCGAGTCGACAAAACTTCTGCAGAAGCTTGAAATTGATACTCTGGCATACTGTTTCTACTATAATAACCAGAAATACAAATCATCCTTCACCAACATAAACAACTTAGAAAAGGATTACTCCGAAGACTACCTTCAATATATTGCAGCTAAGGAGCTTCATAACCGTGGATGGAAATATCACAAGGAGTTGAGAACTTGGTTCCACAAGGATGAGTCTGATCTGGACGGCACCCCAGCCTGGAAGATGTTTGACTTCAAAGATACGTGGATGGTCAGGAGAAAGACTGATTTCCAATTTGATCCTAGCGAAGAGGAAACCTCTTTCTTCTGAATCATTTCTACGTATTCTACCATTGTACTTTAAGTTATGTTAGTACATGTGATTTAATATTTAAGTTATGAGCTCTATTGCTTTTGTGAACCTTTATAATTCTCTTTTGAGAAAGACTTGGCTGAAATGTATACACTGTTTGTAGCAATCTTCAAACCCATTAGATCCGCCATAGTAAGGATCATCCACGATCTTCTGCAAACTAGGATCTTCTTTCCATTCTCCGAACAAACAAACCTTTGCTTTAGAGCCTGCAGGTTTCTTATTCTGAAGAGATCTCAAGTTATAGTCATCCATGCATATTATATAATCGTATTCATTAAAATGATGTGCTTTGATTTGCTGGGCCCTATGATTGATAGGAACTTTGTGAGTTTTACATGTATCCACTGTTCTGTAATCTGGGGTTTCTCCAAGGTGGTAGGAATGTGTTCCAAATGAATCTATCGTTCTGAAGGAAGATGACACCTTGTTTTGTTTCACAATGTGTGAAAACACTGCTTCGGCCATTGGAGAACGACAACTGCAAGAAGAGGACGGTTAGTATCCAATTCAAAATATTGATAAGAAAACTCATTCTAAACTTACATGTTTCCGGTGCAGACAAATGCCACACTGATAGAACTTCCTGAATGCATATTTGTAGTGAAATTCGTTGTCCAATGGTTCGTCACTGGCTCTACCATATTCTTCATCTACACGATAAGTGTTGGATAGATTTTACCTTTAAATGAGCATGGATGAGTATATACAGTCGATCGACGCGTCGTTAATGAATACAGACTAAACTATAGTTTGGATGGTTGTTCTATCGAATATTAAATAACAGGGTTGGACAGCAGGATACTCATAGAAGATTTCACTATAAGATCGGATTAACTGAAACCAGTAACACTGTCTAACTGATTCTAGTTCAATTTACTCAAAAGATCATTCAAATCCATGTTGATATCTCCAGAATCCTGGCTCTTAGCAGTTGCTAATGATTTCGGCCTTTTTTGTTCGGTTTCCATCTCTTCTTCGAGCTTTCGTTTGGATGAATCTTCGTCATTGTGATATTGAGGAATATCATCGTCATCATCCTGCTGGTTTTCCTGGTCATAGGTTGGAACCATCTCATCGTCATCATCATCATCATTATCATTATCATTATAGTGATCTTTCTGTGATTCTTGATCGTATGATGGAACCATCTCGTCGTCGTCATCCATTCCCTGCATGGTGCTTGCGAGCTCCGTTTTTTTGTCCTGAACAAGTTGTCTCATTGAATTGAGTTTCTCAAGCTTGGCCTCGTCAAGATTGAGCCAGTCCTTTTGGATTTTTATGAGTCCCTCAAGATTGGAAATAACCGATTCTCGCAGCAGGCTGAGTTCTTTGATGTTTCCCGCCAGAATTGTGTTAGTGTTGATTAGACTGTTAAACTGTGACAGCAGCGCATTCGGTTCGGGAAGGTGTTCTGACTTAAGTAAACCATTGTAGGACTCGGTAAATCTGGAGAACTTGGAGGTGCTTGAAGAGGAGAGTTGTTGTAAATTATCATAGAGAAGCGCTAGCTCAAGAAGTTCAGGTGGGCATTTATGAGATTGTTCTTGTTTGGCCCCTGTTAATTTTGGTGCTGCTGGGACGGTCTGAGATCCGAATAGGTTCCCATCTTCGGATTCAGATGGTGCAGTTCTGACTCTTGTGGGCAATTTAGTTGCAGCGATACTGGCAATACTGGATTTCAAGCCATCGACAAAAGCATCTGGATATATTTTCCGGTCTTTCCACACATCAAGAACTTTGAGGAACCTTGGAAGATCATTTGGATTAATAGATTCTTTAATTTGATTCAAAACATGTGGGATCTTAGTTTCAAATCCTTCTATAAATCCGTTGAACTTTTTATCCTTTTTACTTAATTGGACTAAGTCGTTTGCCAGATAGAAGAGGGTCAATTTCTCCGCAGATCCAATAGTTGTGTTCGTTATTCTGTCGTTCCAAAGATCTACAATTACTTTCCAGTCTCTGTAATGGAATAATATCCATTGCGATGTCGACTGGATCGATTGTTGAGTCGGGCTTAAATGAGACAGTTTCTGAGCTGCCCTTTCTGGTGAGAATGTCATACGTATTTTTTGTTGTCTTATTTCTCACTGGTTTTTTCTTGAGACACCTCTTTTTGATATTTTGTGTCTGTTTGTGCCTTTCTTCTTGTTGATGCTATTCTTATTCCTCCTAATGCTTTGTTTACCCCCTTGCCTTCCTTTTCCCCCATGTATCTTAGTCTGGATTTTTTGATTTTTCAACGGTTATGAGGCCCTGCTTCCTCTCGCTCAGGATCTCAACAGCTCATAAATAAAGGAATCCTAATATGAAAGAGCAAAGAGACGGAAAGAGCAGAAGAACGGAGATCAGAGGAGAAAAGAGGTTGGAATAACGAATTGATAACTGGACAAAATGGCAGAAAAATTCCCGGAATTAGAGGATGTGGTAGATGAAGGCACGTTTAACCAAGAAGGCGGAAGCAACTTTTTGGCCAGAGAGAAAGAGCTTCTAGGAGACGAATTTGCAACAGAACAAGACAACGAATTGGCAAAGGACGGTAGCTCGGATGATGAATTCGATGATTTCAAGAGCCAGTTTCCAGAAGTAGGTGCTTCCGAGGCTGCTGTTTTCGATCCTACGCCAGCCACGGAGGAGATTTCACAGGAGTCTGTTCCTTCAGCAGTAGAAAACGACTTTTCCAGATTAGATCTGAACGAGAGTCAACATATTCAGGAATGGAAGAAGACTAGAGAATTGGAGCTTGGAAAGAGAGACGAGATTGCGGACTCCAAACTCAAGGAGGTCAAACAAGAGGCGGAAAAGAGCATCGACGACTTCTACGACAACTACAACAACAAGAAGGAAGAGGCTATCGAAGCCACCAGACTGCAGGAGAAACAATTCGTCGACAATAGAGACCGATTTCTTGAGAAAGGTACTGTCTGGGACCGTGTGATCGAATTGCTTGATCTCAACAAGAACTCCAGCTCCATTGACACCGCCACTAACAGAGATAAAACCAAGTTCAAGGACCTTCTTTTAGCCCTCAAGGGGAAGGAAGAGGTACCGGGAGCAGCTGGATATTAGTAGACTGTATAAGAATAGCTTAGGAAATACGATAATTGTTGACCAGATATTTAGTGTTAAATATTATTTGCGTAATCTCGAGTTCAATTGGGTTTTTCACAAAATCAGGCCAATTATCCTCTTTGTGTTCCTGTAATCATGATCTGTTGTCTTCGATGCACTGAGACTCCTTGAAACTTCATGAAACTTCCGTCTTCCTAGCCGTTACCCTTACTCTGAGAAATTCGGGCTGTGTCGCGATTTGTAGGGCGACATCGGATTAGAAAAGATACTAATATCGTCCATTAGAGGAGGAGATAAGAAGCTGGTGGTTCATTTAAGTGTTTTGGACTCATTTCACCGGCATAAGCAAGGGATTAAGGTAAATATCCTGCACAGAGGATGAATAATTCGAACCAGCAGGGGTTCCCAGGACCAAATGGAGGCCGACAGCCTATGCAACAAGGCGGACAGCAAGGACTAGCTCCCCAAGGAATGACAGGATCAAGTCACATCAGTCCCCAGGATAGAGTTCAGTTTATCAATTTCATTGTTGCTTCTATAGCTAAAATCCAAGGAAACAGCTTTTCGATTCAAAGAACAAAGCCTGTTGCTGAAGAGTACGAGAAGTTTGCCTTCAATAACTCCTCCACAAAGCGGGAATATGTGGACTATTTAAAGAGCAAGATTGCAAGCATCAATAAGGCAAGACAAAATGCTCTACAGAGACAGCAGCAACAACAGCAACAGCAACAGTTTAATGGAATACAACAACAACAACCGCAAGTTTCCCCCCAGTTCGGGCAACAAACATTAAGACCTCAGTCGCAATCGCAGCCTCAAATGCAATCACAGCCTCAGCAGCAGCAACAACAACAACAACAACAGCAGCAAATGCCGAGACCTTCACAAGGACAGGGACATAAGATTGAGGTACAAAACTCGCCTATTCCTCCTTCTCTACTTAAGAAGCTCCCACAGGTGTTCCCTCAAGGATACAATACCTGGTCAATGATCATGCCTTTTTTCAGACAGAAGCAAATGACTCCTCAGGATATGGAAACTATAAAGGAGGTCTACACTATGCATACGCAACTCATGAGGGCAAAACAGCAGCAGGAAATGAATGCCAACAAAGCTGCTGCGATGAATCCAATTTCTGGACTAGCAGGATCTATGAATCCTGCAAACCCTGGTAAGGCAAACAATGTCTATCCTCAGCAGTCTGGTAATGCACAGCACCAGAAGATGAATATTCCTGCCAATCAGGCCAATTCAAACAATCAGGCCCCAAATCCGCAACAAATTCTGATGTTGCAAAGACAACAGCAATTGAAACAGCAGCAACAACAATTACAATCGCAGAAGCTTTCTTCTCAATTTAATGGTCTTCCGCAGCAGCCTCAACAAAAACAACAGCAACAACCACCACAACCACCACCACCACAACAACAACAACCACAACCACAACAACCACAACAACCACAGCAGCAGCAACAGCAGCCTATTAGAGTTGGCCCTAATGTGATGCCTTCTCAAATGCCCCAGCAGCAACAACAACAGCAGCAGCAACAACAACAACAACAACAACAGCGTAATTTCAGAGGTGTGGTCACTAATGAACAATTGGAAAATTACAAAAACCAGGCTCTGCAAGTAATTAAAAACCTTCAGGCTTCTAACAAACTTCCTTCAAATCTCACACCAGAGCAGGAAAGTACCTATGTTAAGAAATACTTATACCATTTGTTAAATAGTGCTAGACAGCAACAAAAAGCTCAAGTGGGTCAGATTCCTCAAATGCAGCAGCCAAATCAACAGCAGCCTCAGCAGATGATGTCGCAGAATCCCCAACAGCTCCCACAACAGCTCCCACAACAACAGCAGGCTGTAAATCCACAAATGGGAGGCCTGACAAAACACCAGCTTGCTCAGCTTCAGCAAGAACAACAGCAACTTCCAAATCAATCACCAGGTATGATTAATGCTCAGCTGAAAATGATGCAGGCTAGGATGCAACAAAACCAGGTATCTGGTAAGCAACAGCAGCAGCAACAGCAGCAACAGCAGCAACAAAGAAACATACCTCAGCAGTTTTCTCAGGTTCCTAACCAGCCACCAGCACAACAACTACATTCTCAGCATATGCAAGGACAAATACCCAATCCCTTGCAATCGATCCCTCAGCAAATTTCGCAGCCACCTCAACAACTGCCAACTAACCAAAATCAGAGATTGCCCCAAGCTAGTCAACCGTTTAATAATCGTAATTTGGCCCAGCAGCAAATTCCCGGTCAACAGCTCTCTTTCCAAAGCAGCACTCCTGCTTCTGGACCAAGACTGTTCCCTGGTGTTGTTGCTACTGATGGAGACTGGAGAAGACTAAAAAGTATTTATCAGGAGGTTGTTGCAACTCCAATTAATCTCAGAGATCTGACCGAAGAGATCCCTGAAAGGGAAAAGCAACAAATCATAAAGACCATGAGACAGTCTCAACAGTTATGTTTGATCTGTGAAACTATCATTATCCCAAACTTTTATATGATGACCAAGAGTTATGAGGGGACTAAAAAACTAATGTATAGTCAATTGATGATCAAACAAGTTCTTGAGAGGTTGAAGAATAGTGGCAAGTTCTATGTCAATTTTGATCTTTTAACAAAGGTTCAGAATCAAATCACCAGGTTCTTGGCGTACATCAAAGAACAGAATACTAAGATGTTGAAGGAACAACAGACGAAGAACTTGGGTCAACCAGGTCCACAGCAGATAGGCCAGCAGCAGAATATGGGCCAGCAGCAAGGACATCCGCAAGGAAGGGTTATGATGCAACAGCAGCAACCGGTTGGCGGTATGCCAATAAGCAATCCTGCTATTATGCAGAGAGTTCCACCCTCACAACATCAACAATTTATTCCTCAATCTGTCCAGCAGCCTCAGATGGATGCTATGAACCCGTCTTCTGTATCTCATCAATTCCAACAACTTGCTGACCAGCATCAAATGGGAGCTCAGCAAGTGCAAATACTTCAAAATTCCGGATCTACAGCCTCTAAGATCCCCCCACAGTTCATTGCACCCAACTCAGGTTCCCCTGTGACTGCCTCTAATACGATGTTGGTGAATTCTCAGCCAATTCCTGCGACAGTTGGACCAACAACTAAGAAGCAAACTTCAAAAAGGAAATCTAGCAAATCCTCGACATCTGCTCCTACCCCTAAGACTAAGACTACTCCTCTGGCAACCAATTCAAGCCCTGTTGTTCCACTTGCACAGTCAGCTGTGGGTACTGTGAACCAAGCTACAGATGCAGCTGCGGCTGCTAATTCCCGCGTATCCATTTCTCCAGAGCTGCAGGCTATTTTGAAAGAAAACAATGAGGCCGTCACTAAGGAGGAGACCAGATTGAGAGCAATTGATCTTCAGAGAAATAGACGAAGGGAGTTGGCAGCAGTTGATCCTTCTCGTTATTTCCTTGCCACTCTTGCAGATGTTTTAAATCTTCCTGAGGAAGAGAATAAGATTTTGGAACAGGCCAAATCTACTACTGGCAAATCAAGAAGTCTCAGTTCCTCCGGAGGAAACGCAGCCGTGGCCCCTGGTGGAATTCCTGGTTCCAATAAGGTATTGACTCCGTCTGCAATTTTGACTACCCCGTTACCATTTAATGTCAAGACACCTACTTCTTTCCGCTTCTACAACTCTATGGTCACTCCGGGAGGAGGTTCTAGTGGATCTGGTGACAGAAACGGTCAATGGCAAGGAAAGATCAAGGCTAGTATTATTTCAGATGCTTTTAAAGGCATTATTTCTCTGCTTCCAGACGACCGGAAAGACGGACTCAAGGGACCCACTATCAATTCTGGCGTATTTGGTGAGCTTGCTGGCCTTATTTACCCTACACCTCCTGATGAGTCTTCCTCCAAGGTTGTTCACAACAGACCGTCTAGTGACGGACATGATATTGACAGAAAGAAGATCAAGATTGAAGATAATTCCAATTCGACTATGCTTGATCAATTCTGGGACTTTGACTCCTGGTGAATATGTCGAGAATTATCCCGTTATATTGCTATTGGCTTATTTTAATTTTCAATTAATCCGTATTTCTAATAGGTACATTTGTTTTCTTCTTTTTATTATAACTTTCCTAGCACTTTTTGTATCTCCTAATGAGCCTTATCACTCTCAGATCATAAATCTTAAGATTTGATCCAAACTCTGATTACGCGACATGCCCAATTTTCAGATTAGTAGATAAATTTACTTTATCTTTTCTTATAAGGATGGCAAACCCTTTTTTGCTCCTGATCCAGAAAGTCCTCGAGAATTAGTACATTGATAGAGGCAAACTGAAGATGTCAGAGTCGGAGGAATATAACGATAGGACGGATGCCGGGTCATCAGAGGTTTCGGAAGGAGGATTTATTAAAAATGATCCTCAGATGGACTCTAGACGGAAAAGAGGACGATCAAATGTATCCAAAAGGCCTAGGCGATCAGCAAGATCAGGAAACGTGAACTATGTCGAGACATTATCAGATGAAGAGATAATCCTCTACAAGCCTGTGGTCTCCAAAAATGGATCTAGTAAGTTGCAGAGACTTCCTAATAGAAAAAATAATACTAAGAAAATCATTGAGGACGATGATGACGACAAAAACTACCAACTGGATGAAAACAGCGAGGAAGATGAGGATTTCTATGATGCAGAGGATGCTGACTTCATTCCTAGAAGATTGGAAAGGTCTAAAGAGGAAATCTCTGAGGATGATATTGTAATTATCTCTGGAACAAACGCAGGAACCACAGCAGATACGCCAATATATCTAAGTGATGATAACATCCCATTGAGTGAGTTGGCAGTGCCAGCCAAAAGAAGGAAGGCTACATCGAAGACCAAAAAAGGAGCTAAACCCAAACGGAAGAAGGCAGAACCTAAGCCAAAGCTGACTCCGTTCCAACGCAGAACTAATAGGGTGTTTGAACAACATCCTGATCTCGTTGATACATTCACTAAATTGATGGAAAAACCGACCCGTATGGTGGAAAGGGCAGAGTGTCCAGAAGGAATGACTATATCCCTTCTTCCTTTTCAGCTTGAAGGTTTGAATTGGATGATTAAGCAAGAAGAAGAGTCTGAGTATAACGGAGGCATTCTTGCTGATGAAATGGGTATGGGTAAGACTATTCAAATGATATCACTGATGATGCATGATAGGTCTAAGACCCCAAACTTGGTTGTTGCGCCTACGGTGGCAATTATACAATGGAAGACAGAAATCGAGAAACATGCAGATGGTGCTTTGAAAGTCGGTTTATTCCACGGCCAAAATAGAGCAAAGACCCTGGAGGAGCTTGAAGACTATGATGTTATAATGACTACATATGCTGTTTTGGAGTCCTGTCATAGAAAACAGAGATACGGTTTCAAAAGAAAAGGTCGCATGGTTAAGGAAAAGAGCTTACTGCATTCAAAGAAGTTTTATAGGGTTGTTCTAGATGAGGCACATAACATCAAAGACAGACAAAGCTCAACTGCAAAAGCAGCCAATGGCCTAGTATGTGAGAAACGATGGTGTCTTTCCGGAACACCTCTACAAAATAGAATCGGTGAGTTATATTCTCTGATTCGGTTTCTTGACATAGATCCCTTTTGCAACTATCTTTGTACTAAATGCAGTTGTAGATCAAAGGAATGGAATTTCCCTGATTGGAGAACTTGTGCAGACTGTGGACATTCGCCGATGGTTCATATGAACTTCTTCAATCATTTTATGTTGAAGAACATTCAAAAATATGGTCTTGAGGATGAGGGAGTTGAATCTTTCGAAAGAATTCAGCTTCTTCTAAAGCATATCATGATCAGAAGAACAAAAGTTGAGAGGGCCGATGATCTGGGGTTGCCACCTAAGATAGTGGAAATCAGAAGAGACTATTTTAATCCCGAGGAAAAGGATTTGTATCAGTCATTGTATTCTGATTCCAAGAGACAATTTAATGATTTTGTTGCCCAAGGTGTGGTTTTAAATAACTATGCTAATATTTTTACTCTTATTACCCGAATGAGACAACTTGCCGATCATCCTGATCTTGTTTTAAAAAGATTCAAAACAGCGGGATCCGATCTGTTGGAAAATGGTGCTATTGTGTGCCAATTATGTGACGATGAAGCAGAGGAGCCGATAGAGTCCAAATGTCATCATAAATTCTGCAGGATTTGTATCACTGAATACGTGGAAAGTTTCACTGGCGAAAATGTGAACCTGGAGTGCCCTGTGTGCCATATCGGCTTGAGTATAGATCTTGAGGCGCCTGCTATTGAGGTGGACCAGAAATTGGTCGAAAAGGGCTCGATTGTAAATAGGATTAATATGGCTTCGGGTGAATGGCATTCGTCTACAAAAATCGAAGCTCTTATGGAGGAACTTTACAAATCTAGATCAGATCGCCAGACTACGAAATCGATTGTTTTTTCGCAGTTCACCTCAATGTTAGATCTAGTGGAATGGAGATTAAAAAGGGCTGGCTTTTCTACTGTCAAATTACAAGGATCCATGACTCCTACCCAAAGAGATTCTACTATCCAACATTTTATGTCAAATCCTAATGTGGAGGTGTTTTTGGTTTCTCTAAAAGCTGGAGGTGTTGCCTTGAATCTTGTGGAGGCCAACCAGGTGTTTATTTTGGACAGTTGGTGGAATCCTGCATTGGACACTGGGCAAGCTGCAGATAGAATTCATAGAATTGGCCAACATCGGCCCATCAGGATCATCAAATTGGTAATTGAGGACAGTATAGAGTCTCGTATAATTGAGCTCCAGCAGAAGAAGGCTGATATGGTGAAGGCTACCTTAGACCAGGATCAAAATGCTGCAAATAGACTAAGTGCAACTGACATGCAATTTTTATTCAACAACTAATTATAATGAATTTTTTTATTTGGCTCTTTATTATAGACCGTTTCGAATGATTCGATTTCTTTCTTGATTTTCTTGTTGTTTATCATCATATTCTTCAATATGATTAGTCTTTTCATTGCTGATCTTCATCTTCTCTTATCGTCTCATATCAGGTATTTTTGCTCCAGATTATCATATTGCGTGTGCGGCTCAAATCTGGGAATTTTTCAATTTTTTCATTGAGTCATGGCGTCTTGATGAATAGGTGATTGAAAGTGTTTTAATGTTAAGAAGACATAAAGAAGAGTATCAATAGGTTCCTTGAGCTGAAAATAGAGACAAAATGGTATTTCCGCTACTGCCATATTTTGAATCAGGAAAAAATAGTGAAGAATTTGGATTTGTGGGCCAGAAGCTGGTATCACTTACCACTTCTGAGCAACAGGATCAGATCTTGGCCCTAGTTAAAAACTCATCTGGAAAGGTCTATTTGGACTTCAAAATCGAAGAATTGGGAGAAAAGGATATTGATCATATTCTGACTCTGTTGAATAATGGAGTCAGAGGTATATTTGTCACTCCACAAATAGGAGAACGAATTTTGGAAAAAATCCCAAACGCAAGACTCATTTACAAGTTAGCCTCTGTTGAACAAGTATCCCAGTTGGAGCTTTCAGAGGCTACATCTGTAGCACTTGAGTCTTCCATGGGTATTTCAGAGCTCAAAACCCTTGTTAATGGAGGCAAAAGACAAGTTTTTGTGTTCTATTCCGGCAAAGATGAGGCCGAAATCACATCCGCAGTCTCGGCAGGCTTTACTCCTATAGTCAACAGCGAACTGTTGACCTCAGAATACGAAGACACCAAGCAGAAGATTCCGACGGTTAATATTCTAGCTGCAGGTCTTGTCACCGATAGACAGGATGGTTTGTTCACCACATTAGTCACTGATATCAGCAACCAAGCTCTGGGATTAGTTTATTCATCTAAGAAATCCATTGCGGAAGCAATCAAGACAGGTACTGGTGTTTACCAATCCAGAAGACACGGTTTGTGGTACAAAGGTAAGACTTCGGGTGCTACACAAAAACTTTTGAGAATCGAACTCGATTGTGATGGAGACTGTCTGAAGTTCATCGTTGAACAATCCGGTCTAGGATTCTGCCACCTCGATACATCCTCCTGTTTTGGTAAGGCCGAAGGTCTTTCAGCTCTAGAACAAACTTTGGTTGACAGAAAGAATAATGCACCAGCTGGATCATATACTAAGAGGTTATTTGACGACGAAACTTTGTTGAATGCTAAGATCAAAGAAGAGGCTGAAGAATTAACAGAGGCTGACACAAAGGAAGACATTGCATGGGAAGCTGCTGATCTTTTCTATTTTGCACTAACCAGATGTGCAAAATACGGTGTTTCTATCGCAGATATAGAAAAGAACCTTGCTCTCAAGTCACTGAAGGTGACTAGGAGAAAAGGTGATGCAAAGCCAAAGTTCCTTGAATCTAAAACTGCTCCAACACCTGCTCCAGCTAAGACTTCTGAGAAAGTAATTGGAGAGGGTGATAGAATTGTAATGGATAGAATTGACGCAACTACTGCTGCAAAGGAAGAGGTCGACCGTTGTTTACAGAGACCAATTCAAAAGTCTGCAGATATCATGAATCTGGTGACTCCAATTGTCAACAAAGTTAAAGAAGAAGGAGATAAGGCATTAATCGAATTGACAGCTAAGTTCGATAAAGTTGAACTGGCATCTCCAGTGTTGAGGGCACCCTTCCCAGACTCTATGATGCAAATTTCTGACGATGTGAAGAAAGCAATCGATATTTCGTTTGCTAACATCAAGGTTTTCCACGAAGCTCAGAACCAGAAGGAGACTCTAAAGGTTGAGACGTGTCCCGGCGTTGTCTGTTCTAGATTTGCTCGGCCTATCGAGAAGGTTGGCTGTTACATACCTGGTGGAACTGCCGTTCTTCCATCTACATCCTTAATGTTATCTGTTCCAGCATTAGTTGCTGGTTGTAAAGATATTGTGTTTGCATCTCCTCCTGGAAAAGACGGCAGATTGACTCCTGAAGTTGTTTATGTGGCTCACAAAGTTGGTGCTAAATGCATTGTATTAGCTGGTGGTGCTCAGGCTGTGGCAGCCATGGCTTATGGAACTGCGTCCGTGCCGAAATGTGATAAGATTATGGGCCCAGGTAACCAATTTGTCACTGCAGCAAAGATGCTTGTTTCCAACGACTCCAGCTCATTGTGTGCAATTGACATGCCTGCCGGACCCTCTGAGGTCTTGGTTATCGCCGATAAGAATGCAGATCCAGACTTTGTTGCTTCCGATCTCTTATCGCAGGCTGAACATGGTGTCGACTCACAGGTGATTTTAATAGCTGTTGATATGACGTCTGAGGAGATTGATAAGATCGACGACGCTGTGCACAGACAGGCATTGCAATTGCCTAGAGTTGAGATTGTGAGGAAGTGTATTGCGCACTCCACGACGATCCAAGTTTCCTCATACGAGGATGCATTTGACATGTCGAACAGATATGCTCCAGAACATCTGATCCTGCAAATTGATAACGCCGAGTCGTGGGTCGATAAGGTCGATAACGCCGGATCTGTGTTTGTTGGGGCCTATTCTCCGGAGAGTTGCGGGGATTACTCGTCAGGAACAAACCACACTCTTCCTACTTATGGATATTCTAGAATGTACAGTGGAGTCAACACGTCTACCTACCAAAAGTTCATCACTTCTCAGGTGGTGACTCCTCGAGGACTGAAGTCGATTGGTAAAGCTGTGATGGATCTAGCTGCGGTTGAAGGACTTGATGCTCACAGAAATGCTGTTAAGATTAGAATGGAGAAGCTTGGATATTTGTAGTGATCTGTTGTTAATTTGACTATTATCTATGTTATTTTTAGAATACTTTAATTCATGTCTATTTTATCCTTATTATTAAATGTCTTAACCACCCCATTTATGGTTTTCTTCTTTTCGCGGCAGAAATTATTAAGGGCGATTGAAAATCTCATTATATTAAGGACATTAGCAGTCGTTTTTACTGACTTTCGTAGATTAGAGAGATATCAAGGGTCAACAGATCTTAATAGAGCTATTGGATTATAGTCTATTCTTGTTGAGTCTAATTGAAGGTTAAAATTTGAAAAAAAAAAGGATCATGGCCGGAATCTTGTTACCTATTCATCTGCTGACATACTCGTATGTTTTTGGAGCTACTTCGTTTCATTCGTTTGTTTCGTCCATCAGAGCCTTCAAGGTTCTTCCAAAGAAAGAATTCGGTATTCTTCAATCGCATCTATTTCCTATCCATTTCTCTACTCAAAGTCTGGGCCCAATAGTGATTGGATTGACTGCTCCATATGCCATTTCTCCAATCGGATTGACCTTATTAGGAGCCTCGTCAGTTTCGGGACTTGTCAACTACTTGTGGCTGCTTCCTGTTTGTCAAGCAATCAGGGATAAACGGACTGCTCTGCAGGAGTCAATGGGCGAAGAACAAGCCAATGCTTCGCCCGAGGTCCAGGAGCTGACCAAACAATTTGGCAAGTACCACGGATTGAGCCTGGTCTTCAACATGCTTAGTGTCATGACCGTCACGGCCTACGGCTACTATTTGAGCACCCAGTTTATCGTGAAATCGATTCCAAAATAAGGGGCTGTCCATCATTTAGGTTCTTTGTTTGTATTGCGTTGACAGTCCTTATGTACATAGATTTATAACTGTCTTATTGGGAAGCGGCCTCTCAGAAATTAGGAGGAAATATAACGGCTCCAACTTGTCTTGGAGATCTTTCTGTGGCAAGTAGATCGTAGTTGAGAACCGAGTTCTTGGTATCGCTGATCTCCAGCATAATTCCCAACTTATTGAACTCGGCTTTCGTGGACTCTGCCAGCATTCTAGTCTTGGATCCCAGTCCAATAACCAACATTTCCGGTTTGGGATAAACCACTTTCAGAAGCCCAAACAGCATGGTTCCTTTCAAATCTACCACAAACGACTTTGTGTCCACCTTTTTTAGATTTAGCTCGAAAATCTGGTTATCAAGCAACAGACAGCCAACCGGTTCTCTCTGTTTATTTGGAGATTTAACCACCTTCATGTTGGAAAATATAATCGAATCTTTCGATATCATTTCGATATTGTTTTCCGGTATCGTTGACAATGCCAGAACGTCGAAATTGGCCAAGTTGTTACCCAAATTTGCCGGTTTAAATGTCGTTGGATAATGTCTGAGCAAACTCGAGCAAACACTGAGTCCTCTGATATGGCATTTGTATAGGTTCTTTGAGGCCGAAGCCACGTAAACTCCTGTTTTCAGCATCTGTGGATGTTTTTATCGTCTTCTAAGCTCCTTTCAATGCCAATTATATGTCAAAGTCGCTCTTTTCTACTGTTTCTTGTTATAAAATATTACCCGCACTTAGAGCTCAACCTCCAAATTTTTCACTTAACCACAGAAATAAAGCTTCTTTTAAGACAATCTAAGAGCTTCCAGGTAGAAAAGAGACCCAAAAGGATATATAAGAACAGGCTTGAACGTGAGAGTCTGATATAAAGAAATCCAGATAGAGGAAATGGCAGGAATTAATTTCATCCAGCAGGTTTCTAGAGCCAGAAATGGTGTAGGAGCGTTTGTTCATCCATGCAAAAAAGTGGTGCTAACTTACTGCGACTTCGGAGGGTCTTCAAAGGGAATGAGACAGTTTCTCAAACAAAGATTAAGCAATTTCGCAAAAACATACCCCCAAATAGAGTTCCAAGTGCTGGAAAAACCGGGTTTCCATCCTGTGATGAGAGCTGAATACGCAAACAACGGAACCAAACAGATCTGTACGAGAAAATTGAACGTGGACGTGGTGGAAAATAAACTAAATCAGTTGGTCAACTCAAGTGGAAAACAACTATACAAACCTAAACAGAATGTGAACTCGATGAACAAATCGGTCAGAGGCATCTGGTCTCCATTCCATGTGGATCCATCTCAAAGATATAAGGTGTAAGGTCGTTTTTTATTCTTATCTGTACATAGTTAGTCATACATAGACGAAAAATCAACTCTACGTTTAAAAGATCATGTTCTCGTATGGACAATCGACACTATCATGTCCCTGTCTCTCGCAAAGTCCACACCATTTGGATCTCCCGGCAGCAGGATCTGTTTTCGTAGCCGGTTCAAACACTTTCAGCTCACCGTTCTCAACAAGATTGTCTACGTTTTCTTCCCCTTTGCGTTTTGCAGTTAGATGAAGAACCTCAGATTTTAATTCTGCGATCTGTTGTTCCAGATCAGTGTTCTTATGAGTCTGTTGTTCCAGCAAAGAAGCTGTTCTCTCGTGCATTTCGGTCTTTTCTGCTAATTCTTGTTTCATCAGCTCGTAGTTCTCTTTCAATTTCTCCAGTTCTTCATTCTTTTGATCTCTTCTCGCGTCCTCAAGTTCTGAAGTCAACTTGTAATTGACAATTTCCAGTTTCTTGTTTTGTTCTTCCTGGATCTGACTCTTGCTTTTCAATTCACAAATTTGTTCAGTCTGAGTTTCAAGCTTTTGCCTCAACTCCTGTGTTTCGTTCACCGACTTCTGTGGCAGTTGGTCCTGAAGCCCCTGTAGTTTTTTCAAATATAACGACTCGTTCTCATTGGCCTGGACCTCCAGCGTCTCGATGGCCTCAACCAGTTCCTTAATCTGTGTTTCAGTGTCTTTCTTGTATCTTTCAAATTTGATATCCTTGAGTCGTATTTCGTTCTGTTGGTCTTCTATCATTGCATCAAAGCTCTCCACTGTGGCATGCAGATCCTCGAGGATCTTCGTACGTTCTGCCAATTGCTGTTGATATCTGTCCAACATTGCTCGACTCTCTCTATTTTCCTGTTCCAATATCAAGTTTTGACGGCTTAGTTCTTGTATCTGTTCTCCTGTGACCTTCTGTTTCTTGGCCGATCCGACTAGAGGAGAGTTTGTACGTGAATTCGAGGAGGCCAAAGGTCTGAGTGGTGTGCTTTGGACGTTGTTTGTTGCAGGATTAGCCTGTGCCAATTTGTTATACGGCAGAAAAAGACCACTACGTGCAAGTCTTGTCTTGAAATAGGTGATTCCATCCACATCTCCCGAATTTTTGCCTTTTATTGCTGCATCTCCAATCAATTCTACTCCTGCAAATGTCCCAGCTTTATTTCTCACTTCCCCGATATATCTCACATATGCCTCTCCACCTCCGGGTATTCTGACCTTCGATCCTACCCTCAATGTACTGGTTTCGGACGACATTTTGGTTGCTCAACTAGTATTCTTCCAGTGTTTGAAGTTCTTTTATGGGGATTATTCGTCTTGTTTATGGCGAACCTTCAAAAGTAAACACTTCAACTCGCTAAATACTAAAAAGGCGATTTTTTCTTACCAGCTCTACATGGAAGGGTCTTCATGTTTTTTTTGATTTACTTGTAGGAGAAAAGGAAAATTTCAGTATATAATTGAAGTATTAAAGTGTTTATTAGACGAAATAGAGAAGTACCTCGAAGAATCTCGAAGAACCTCGAAGATCCTCGAAGAATTGGTCAAAAGTTGGCTAAAATAGACCATATGAAAAAACCATTACCTAGAAAAATATTTGGATCCGACTAATTTCCAGCAGAACCAACAGAAATAATAGGTCTGTATTGATGGTTTGAGATAGGAATAGGATTGAAGATCCGTACGAAAACTTTGGGTGAAAATAGAACTGAAATTGACCAAATTTAGTTGTTCAATTGACATGAAATCGGTGTTAGTCTTATTAAAATGAACTGGTTAGAACTGAGAACAAATGATAGCTCGACAATAAGAAATATCTCTCCAGAGAAAAGACAAAATAGCAATTGGGTTCCTAAATATCTGATTTCATCTCCATGATTGAACACAGATGGTTGTCTTTGCTGAAAATCTCAGTCATTCCATTCTCGTCATATTTCTTCAGGAGTGAGAAGAATCTTCACATTTGATTCCTTGTGTTCAATGAGCTGTTTATAACCACCTTCGACTCCGTTCTTCACGCTCACTGTTCCTGTGATCATCAACCGGGCCCTTTCCAGCTTGATTAAACCCTTGGACAGAGCATCAACTACCTCCTCGAAATCCTTCACGACATAGCACATTGATCCAGTAGATACTTTCTCCTGGTATGTAAGAGCCATAGGATAATAATTTACTGGATGTTCACCCCAGATGGCCACATTTACTGCCACACCTGAAGGACCCAGTGCATAAAGAGAGGTTTCAAAGGTCTTGGGAACTCCTGAACAGTCGAAGGATGCGTGGAATCCCTCGTTTTCTGGAATTAAAGCCTTGAGGGCTTCAATTGAATCTTCATGCTCTGCAGGGTTAAACACTTCTGCTCCAAATTTCTCAGCATATTCTCTTCTGATCTTTGCAGGTTCGGAACAGACTATCTTTCCTGCTCTGTGACCATGAAGAGCCAGAATAGTGGCCAATCCTATTGGTCCTCCTCCCAAAACGAGAGCGGATTGGCCCGGTCGAAAGTTAGCTCTTTCAACTGCATGCCATGCAACGGCAATTGGTTCGACTAAAGCACCAATATCCAGCGGAATATGGTCTGGAAGTATCACCATATGTTCTTCTCCGTAAACCACTTTTTCGCCAAATCCACCGCTTGCTCCTCCAAGTCCACAGAAACTCAGATCCTTGCAGCAGTTTGGGCTGCCATTCTTACAGGCAATGCATTCTCCCAGGTCTTGAGCAACAGTGTCCTTGTAATGGAATCTATCAGAGCAGTGAGATGTCGCCTCCACACAAACTCTGTCACCTGGCTTGACCCTTGTGACGGCAGATCCCACTTCCTCTACAATACCAGAGAACTCGTGACCGGGACACAAAGGTAATCCATACCCTGAGATCTTATCCTTCTTGCCGGGCTTGGGGAAAAACACGGGGCCATCCGAGTAAGTGTACTCTTTCAGGTCGGTACCACAGATTCCGCAATATTTCACCTTGACCTTTACATCCTTAGGACTCAGGATCTGGGGCTCTTCGATATCCTCAGAGTATCTGATATCGTTGGTTCCATAGAATAATAGTCCTTTCATAGTGACGTCTTCGGTTTTTGGTGATTCTAGGAAACAAGATTGGGCTAAGTTTACTGCGGCTACCGTTTTCCTGATAAATAGTTCATTTTATTGTTACCCACATGCACAAGCAGATTCTTGATTTAACGTTCGCTCCGAAACGTCGGCTGATCATTGACATTCGGTAGCCGGACCGCTTAATATTTATTGTCTAGTCCCAAAGGGGTGGAATGGCTGTAGCTGGGCTGTGTAAGCCTGCCCCCTCATGCTGAGCTGCACCCATTCAAAAAACCATTAGGCAGCCATACCAGACGGTTACATTCTAATCTGATAATACAGTTTGCATTATATTGAACTATCAGTGAGCTATTTGAATTTTCGTACTGAAAATTGTCGTAGAAGCAGTTAACGTAAAAAGGGGGTGCTAAGAATTTGTGGGGATTTCGTGAGGCTCAGGAGCCATAATTCTATCCCTAACTAGACCTTGGTAATATACAACACCAACTTCTCTGTCTGGGTGGAGAAGTCCACGTTGGTATACGCCTGCAATCAGATTCTGTTGGGCCGCTTCACATAACCAGATGTCCTCTAGAGCAACCTGTCTCGCAAATTTGAAATATTCTTCAAAGGCATCATTGCTGCCATCAAAAAAGTATTCAAACTCCATTCTACACTTATTTCCATTGACTGGATTGCATCTGAATATTCCCATTCCTCCTCCGTATAAGTTGAGGGAACAGGATGGGAAAAAGTACAAGAAAAGCCCTGCATCTTGACCTTCCTGAACAGCGTTACAATGATGACGACAGAAGTTGGTGTAGGTGTCTACTTTATAGAACTCGAAAGGGAAAACCTTGCTGAACGCAGGATGTGTGTACTTGCAATGCAAACACTCCTGATAGCCATCAATAAAGGTCAAAAAGTTGTAGTCGCATTCGTAGACCAATCTACGACGGAGAGACCTGCTTCTGAAATCTCTATCGTTGATGAATTGATCCAATTCATTTCCAAAGTACTCTTCTAGAGTCTTGGATGGCTCTTTTTCGTGGCAGATGAACACCAATCCTCCATCGGTGATTCTGTAATTGACTTTAGGTTGGGCCTCAACGACAGCATCGATGTCCTCTTTCGAAGTCAATCCCTCGACCAAATCCTTGTACACACCGTAGCGCAAATTTAGGGATTTCACATCGTAAGGGTCGTCTGTCGTCAATAGTCCAAAGAATGGGTTTCCAACAAAGTCCATCTGCAGAGCGTCCTTAGGGTCGTCCTCGAGATAATGATTCTTGACAAACGCATTCACGATGGAAACGAAATGCCAACCTTTGTTGTAGATTTTTTCTCTGGCCAGCTCAATGAATCTGTCACTCGTGTACCACGAGGAAGGAACGGTGGATGGGCATTTCTCTGCGGTTTTTCCAGCGGTTGAAGCTTGACTCATAGCTGTATTTTCTATGTTGTGCTAGATGTCCAAGTTTGTGAACGTGAAAGTCTGAGAATCCATTATGGGCACCTTTACAAATTTATTTATAACAATTCACGTTTCGGAATCAGGCTACAATGTATCGTCAGAGCTCGCATACGGAATCTAATCGATATTGATATTCATGTGAAGCAAATTGCTGGATGTCCTGGAACGAAACCTGGACGGAATTATTCCGCTGTTTGGATGGAACAGGATACAAATAGCTGCTACATATGCATCTATCATCCATCTGGGCTGGATGCTGTTTATCAAGGAGATCGAACATTGATAAGACCTGGTATTGTTATCTGCGACCAGCAGGAATTGCAACAAGATTCCGACGCATGAGATATCGATGGAATTTTCCGAGAAAGTGACCAAATTTTTGGCCAGCATCTGGAAGGGTTATTTTTTCACCATTTAGTGTTAATTATTGGCTTTTTTTGGTGTTCAGAATGAGTTTCCTTGTGACAGTCTCTAAAACCAAGTTGATCTGCGCTCACAGATCTCAATCCTTGTCAACAGACCCTTTTCTTCCCCTCTGACCCCTCTGCAAAGCTGCATTCTCTATTTTTTTCTCGTTTAGGACACCGGATCGGGCTGTGCTCTCGTTTCCTGGCTGTTGCAGCAGCTCTTATCTGACCCAACTCCTATCAGACGCGTCCCCAATAGTCATAACATGCTTGGCTACTCTGGCAGCTGGTATCACCGAACACAATCATAAGTGTATGATGCAGGGAGCAGCAGCAAGAATCGCCATGCGTTATCTTTGGTAATATTCAGATCACAATTGGCCCGAAACACACCCAGCGCAAAAATAATAAATCTCTACACCACTGCGCCACATCTACCCCTCTTTCTCCAGACCAGCTACCAAGGCCAAAGGGAAGGTGTTTCTTGTTGCGGACAATTTAACATGACCAATCACGATGGCTGGACGTGTCTGGGAAATAGCATGGAAATGTTCTCAAAACAGCATGTAATACACGTCCAAATTGGGATCGCAAATCAGAACCAAAAGTCCCACATATTTCCAGAATTCAGACTCCTCTATTGCATCTGAAAAATGCAGCTTGATAAGAAGTTTTCAATATGCACAGAATTATTCTCTGGTTGATACAGACCCCAGGCTTGTAATCCGAAAGCTGATCTAGGTAATAGACACTTGGATCGCTGATTAGGATCCTTTTTCTCAAAAGGGCTGTCATAAAACCATTCTCTGACTTATAGGCGATTTACATTTACTGTCCCTGGTTTCTGAGTGGCTCATGGCATGCTGTATATGAAAATGATGTCACAGCGGCTCCAGAATTCTGCCAATGACCTTCCCTGATAACAAAATGAATCTTATTCATGCATCCTGTCTTGGTTTCTTGATTTAATACAACAGATTTGGGTACTTACTAGGAGGTGAGATATATAAGGAAGTCGTGTTGCTGACTGGGGTGCAGAAAATAATTTTTTGCTCTATCGTCCAATAGCAAAGATGTCGAAGGCTTTTAGAGTATTCAAGGACATCTTCATCCCTGTCTCGCCTTTGAAGGCGGAGGGACGTCTGCAGGCTGGACTCACCTCAGTAGAGGTTTATTCACGCAAGTCGGCTCCGCAGGCCGACAATATCTCGCTTCCAGAAAAAGGCAACAGAAGAAGTAAGGACCTCGAGTTCAACGACGAGGTGGTTGTCACAGATGTTTCGTCAGATCTGGCCGAAGTCTACGATGTCGGACACACCCGAAGAAAGCTTGAAAACAGACACATCCAGCTTATCGGAATAGGAGGAACTATTGGTGTTGGATTGTTTGTCAATGTCTCTTCTGCTTTAGCGACTTCAGGACCCTTGAGTCTGGTGTTGGCCTGTTTTATATGGTGTCTTCCTATTCTAGCAATCACGGCTTCCTGTGCAGAGATGGTCTGTTACCTTCCAATACCGTCTCCTTTCATCAGATTAGCAGAAAGATGTGTTGATGATGCACTGAGTTTCATGGCAGGCTGGAATTTCTGGGTTTTGGAGTGTGCGTTGCTTCCATTCGAGCTCACTCTGTTCAACACCCTTCTCCATTACTGGAGTAGTGATTTCTCTGCTGCTATCCCGATCTCCATTGAGATTGTGGCATATTTTCTGATCAATGTCTCTGCTGTGAAATATTATGGTGAAACCGAATTCTGGCTCTCCATTGGTAAGGTAATTCTAGCTATCGGTCTCATAGTCTTTGTTTTTATCACCATGGTTGGTGGAAATCCCCTTCATGACGTCTATGGGTTCCGTAACTGGAAAACTCCTATGGCTGAGTATATTCATACAGGCGACTTGGGAAGATTCCAAGGTTTCCTCAATGCAATGATTACCTATTCTCTCTTGATTGCTGGCCCTGAATATGTTTCCATGTCTGCTGGTGAAGTGATTAATCCTAGAAAGATTCTTCCTTCTGCATACAAACAGGTTGCTTATAGATTAACTGTCTTCTTCTTTGGTGGATCGTTGGCTATGGCAACTTGCTGTGCTTGGAATGATCCTCTATTGACTGAGGCTTTGGCAGAAGGACGGCCTGGAGCAGGTTCTTCTGCATATATTATTGCCATGACAAATCTCAAGATTAATGTGTTGCCTCATATTGTAAATGGTTTATTGTTGACATCTTGTTTCTCTGCAGGTAATTCATATACTTACTGTGCGTCGAGAAGTTTGTATGGAATGGCTCTTGAAGGCAAGGCTCCGATCATCTTCGCTTACTGTAACAAGGCTGGAGTTCCTATTTATGCTGTTCTAGTCTCATTGCTTTGGGGATTTCTTGCTTTCCTACAATTGGGACAAAGTGCAAAGACGGTGCTTACTTGGATTATCAACCTGGTCACTGCATCGCAAATGATTAACTTCATGGTTATTCTTGTTACCTTCTTAAACTTCCGTAGAGCTGTTCGGGTTCAAAATATTGATAGGGATCTGTTCCCATTCAAGGGTTGGTTTCAGCCGTATATCTCCATTGCTGCGCTATTTGCTGTTTTCTGCATGGTATGGGTTCAAGGTTACTACGTTTTCCTTCCTGGATCATGGTCGATCGAGTCTTTCTTGTTCTCCTATCTCATGATCTTCATTGACATAGCCCTCTTCGTCTCATGGAAGGTTATCAAAAAGACCAAGTTCGTCAAGCCTGAAGATGCAGATCTTACAAGTGGTTTAGATGAGGTGGAGGCACACGAAAATCACCTTGCTAGATTACAAGCAATTAATGGTGTTCAACCGAGAAAATGGCACACGAAGGTTGTCGATTTCCTGTTCGGAAATCCAACATAGTATTCTACTCTTTAGCTTGACTATCATAATTAATCTATATTGAGAAAAATTCGATTCCGTGTATTTTGCTTTGCAGTAGTAATGTCTGTACGGTCTGTACATTTCATTCTGAAATCCTATCATACACGACTGGAATTCCATATGTCTGTATTCTTTCGCTTACTATACTTTGGTCTCTTCATCGTTGCTCTGTCTAGCACTGAAGGGACGACTTTGCGAGGTTCCCTTATCGTTAATCAGCGTGATATTTTTTTCCTATTTTGGTAGTCAATATCTTTCCGCGCATCCTTGCACCATTTTGCGAAATGCTTATCGACAAATGGATTAGATTCATCAATGACCGTCAATAACAAGCGGAGAAAGACGGTGAGAGGGAGATCAGTAAGTGATAGCGGTGGGAGTAGTGCATGTAGTGTTTTGGTAAGATACAAGAAGCTATAAGATCGAAAAATTCCGGGTCAAAACGCACAGAGATCATTTAGAGAGAATGACGATGGAGAAAGAGGTGAGGGGTGAAAAGGTAATGTCCGATCATGAAAATGATAAGGTGAAGAGCAAAAAGCAGGATCAAAAGCCAAAGAGGAAGAGACAGAAATACAGCAGAAATGGGTGTTTAGCATGTAAGAAGAGAAAGGTGAAATGTGATGAAAAGGTTCCTGTTTGTGGACGATGTGCTCGCCTTAATGCTGAATGTGTGTACTATCGAGTATTCAAGTTCCAGACCTCGAATCTAGGAGTCAAGAAACAAGGTAATAGGCATGGCTCGCTAGATGCAACTGCAGAAGGTCAAAGTTCGCCCAAGAGATCGATATCACCTGAATTCAACGAAGATAACAAGAGTGAGGAGGGAAGAATGATAGATTTGGCTGACATAGATAACAATCAATCGGTTACCGAGGGACTCACCAATCTATTGACTAATCAGGAGCTACTTTTTGGTGAGATTGCGGAATTGTCGGAATATTTCGAAACGTCAGAAAACTCAAATGATAACACACGGCTTCTTCTTCCTGGGTTTGATTTTCCAAAAATAAATGATCCAGACGATAGAAATAGTAGAAATGAAACCCAAGAGGTGAATGGAACCCCAACAATTAATGGGCAGGCAGCAAATCTCAAAATTGACCCTGAATCTGAATTGAATCTTCGGTCTCCTGATACAGAATCCTTATCTCGGGGTGAACCACAGGATTCAACCTCCGAGACCCTGGATTACGATTATATCTACAACCTTAACAAATCAATAAATGAGGTCAACCTCAACAAGGTTGCGACTGAACTCAAAATAAACTTCGCTGATTTGGTTCATCTAGAATCCTTCGTCAAAAATGTCCAATTGGTTCTATTCCCTCTGGTAACATCTTACTTTGAATCCCCCTTAATTAAAACATTCTTTCGTGAAGCAAAAAAGAGTACTTATCTGCTGAATGCTATGCTGGCCTCCGGTGCCAGGTATCTGACTGAAAAGGCAAGAATAGACAGTATTGTCCATCTAGGTTTACCTCCCCACAAAATTGATCGCTCATACATCGATCAATTGGAGGCACAGATCGAACTAAATGATAGATATCGAGTGCTTTATTTGGCTAATTGTTTTCAATCATTGAAAGAGATCCTCGGCAATATAGACGATTCTGTAGGAAAAGTTGAAAGTGCTTTATTGACTAGTCTGATATTGGCGTCTGATCTTTCTTCAAATAAGGATATAAGATGGTCTTTGCATCTTAGGGGAGCAAAACAATTTTTAAGCAAATTCACAGATGCTGAACATGAGAGCTCTGACTCATTAATATTGGCTAGATATCTGTTTTCATCTCTGGAAGTTTCATCAGGAATGTCATCCAGTAATGGGAGCAGTCTCGATTTTGACGAAGTCGCTACCTGGATGCCGATCCCTTTAAACCATGGACCATTAGGAAGATTAAGTAAAATGGGGCTTGTTATTGATGGAAAATTAAGTGATTATGAGATTAAAGTTGGAGGATATAAGGTCATTTTAGGATATAGTGATGAGGTGACGGAGGTGATAAAACATATTGTGACTGCCAAAAAGGCTGTCGTTGTTGATCCTTTCAAGATTTCAGAGATCTTTGCCCTGCTTGCAAAAGCAAGAAAGTTTTATATAATCACGGCCCAAAAACCATATATCATTCCTTTAGATTCCAAGTATCACCCATTATACCAAGGCGCAGACAAGACCGTTTTGCCTTTGTCGGCATATTTCCATGTCAGTTCTCCAAAAAAGAAAGCCATAATTTCTAGGCTCAAAGGTGGAGATGATGACGACGACTCCTACAGCTGGTTTTCATTTTTTGACTTCCTTCAAAGCTTCAGACTTGAAACTTTGTATTTATATCTTCTTGCATCTGATAAGTTCTTAGCTGTTTCAGTCACAAATTCTACCGTTCAGAGAGTGTTAAAAGGGTGTCTTGGATCGTTTTCTTTCTTTGCTCAGCTTGATTATGAAGGATTGACTGAATTTGATCTCAATTATTTAGACCAACTGTACAATTCAGATATTATCATCCACGATGACACAAAGGGTTTATACATAGATTTGTCTGTTGGATGTTTCACAATTAGTGATGATGAATTGAATCGTCTGTGTGATTCCATAATTGCTTCCTCAAAGACCACAAATTTCAGCAGATTTGTTGATTACAACATTGATCATAGAATATGTATGATTCAATGGCCACTAATGATGTGCGCATTTTGTGCTTTAGAGTCCACAGACAAGGTTGTTATTGATTGTCTCCTTCATGAGCTACTCAAAGTAGGACTTAAGAGTGCCACAATTTGGATAGAGAAGATTAAACAGATCTGGATTCGTCGACGACTCCGTTACAAGACAGACGACGGAATACTTCTTCGACTCGATCCCAAATTCGAACAGAAATTCTTCACTGATACCGACTACTCTTTTCCTTTTACATAGCACGCATTTTAATCGAAACATTTATAGATTTATAGATATTATTCGACTTAGCTCCACAATCTGGGATGTCTGAGATGGAACCAAAAATCAGCGCGTCTATCGTCTATCGTCTTTGTGGTCGATTGGCGCGACTCTTGTTTTCGACCTCCATTTTGTTAGAACGCGTCTACTATATATTGTTTACCTATATAGATTGACCTCTTTTGATTTGTTTTATATGAGTGCTCAAGAAATTTGATGCTGATATCTTGGTAGACTGGTCAAAGTAGCAGAAATGTCTTCCATAGGATCCCAGAAACACAACCGGCAAAGCATGAACAAAAACAACAATGACAGATCAAGCATAGGAAAAGACCAAATAAAAGAACACATCGAGACAGAGTCGATCAGCGTAATTGTCAGATGTCGAGGAAGGAACCAAATGGAGTTACAGCTAAAAAGTCCAGTTATAGTTACTATCCCGGAAGATTCGAGTTCAAGTCAAGTGAGTGTCAATACGTCTCAGGATCTCAGCATATCTAGTCAAATGGCATCTACAAGGGTGTACACTGTAGATCAAACTTATGGACCGGGAGCTGACCAGTCGAGATTCTTCAATGGAGTCGGTCTACCTCTCTTCAATGAATTTGTCAAGGGATATAATTGCACCATTCTAGCCTATGGTCAAACAGGAGCTGGAAAAACCTACACAATGTGTGGTGACATAAAAGAGAAAGAGGTTTCCCTGGATGCCGGTATAGTTCCTAGAATTCTCACTAAATTGTTTGAGCATATTGATGACAATTTCATAATCAAGTGTTCATTTGTGGAAATATATAACGAAGAGTTGAAGGACCTTCTAAGTGACTCGAAAAACTCTCGTTTACGTATATTCGAACACAAAAAACAGTCCCTGAATAATAGTAGAGGCTCTACGGCAATCAAGATAGATGGTCTTGAAGAATTTCATATAAAAAGTACCCATGATGGATTAGTCTTGCTCAAACAAGGAATGGAAAGGAGGCAAACAGCGGCGACTAAGATGAACGATCTTTCCAGTAGATCACATACAATCTTTAGTATTACCCTTATACAGAAGAAAAATGAAAGTGAATACCAATTTGCAAAGATGAACCTTGTTGACCTCGCTGGGTCCGAAAATATCACTCGGTCTGGTGCAATGAATCAACGAGCTAAGGAAGCTGGTTCCATAAATCAAAGTTTATTGACTCTTGGTAGAGTGATTAACGCTTTAGTTGATGAGAGTAGTTATATTCCCTACCGAGAGTCTAAATTGACGAGGTTACTACAGGACTCTTTGGGAGGTCAAACAAAGACGATTCTTGTGGCAAACATATCACCCTCAAGTCTAGATTGTCAAGCTACTACGAGCACCTTGGAATATGCCACTAAAGCAAAAGACATTAAGAATACTGCCCAAATCGGTCCTTTGATATCTGACAAAGTGTTGCTGAAAGAGCTAGTCGATGAGAACTACAGATTGAAATTAGATTTGAAAGCAACTAGAACAAAGGAAGGTGTTTATCTCAACGAGTCGAATTACAACGAACTGATGTTAAACTACAAAAATCTGACATATGAGACAGAGGAATTAAAGAGGCAAAAGGATTTATTAACGGGCCAGGTACGGAAAGAGCTAAAGAAACTTGAAGGAGAAAAGCAAGAAAAGGAAAGATATATTGAAATGGTCAAGGAATTGGAGAAAAGACTGGCAAATTTTGAAACGATCATGAATGAGCAGAGAGCAAAGGAATCGCAAATATTGGCTACTTCAAAGAAAATTGTTACTCTTTTCAATAATGATGTCACCAAAATAGTCAATTATCAAAAGGAATCGCAAAACTTCTTCACTGAAAAACTAAACTTAACAATTTGTCCTTCTGTGGAACAACTCAAAAAGCTTCTTAAAAGCCCATCACAGGAACAAGTTAAGTCATCTGAAATATTAGGTCTTTTAGGAAATGTTGTGTCTGGATTGAGTGATATACAGAAACAGCAAGAAGTACTGGCTGGTCGGGTGTCCGAAAAGTCTGATGAATTTAAGTGTCTTAAGCAAGAGGTAAATGGCTCTTTCGAAAATATGCATAAACGTGTTGCTACTACTTCTAATTATCTAAAGAGATCCAAAGAACATAATGCTGAATTTGACACTTTCATTAAAGAAGGTCTTTTCAAAGACCAATCACAATTGCTGAAAAAGGCATCTAAGGAAACGCAGACCAAGATTTCAGATATTAAAACATTGTTCGGAAACAAGTTAGATGAGCTTTTTGGCTATGTCATTACTGAAACTATACACAGCGTGGTAGATAATACAAAACAGAAATTACTCAGTCAGAAGGATGATTGGTATGAAAAATCCACTCAAATGAGCCGAATTTCTGAAATTGAAAATGCAGCCTTGGTCAGCGATTTAAGACAAACTTCCACACAAATAGCCACTAATATCGATTCTACTCTTGGATTCTTGAATTACCACAAAGCGAACTTAGGTGGTCTCAAAAATGATACCAAGGCTGCCTCTGAAGCTCTTGGAAACACCGGTTTATCCATTTCTGACTTAGTACAATCTTACACTGGTCTTCACTCCATTAATAAAAATATGAGATCAACTCTTGGCTCAGTAAATGAGACCCTCAATGGCCTGAGAGATGATTTGAACGATAAGATATCCGAGAATATAGCGCTAACCTCTTCAAGGGAGGTTAAGAAGATCTTATCAGAATTAGAAGAGAACGTAAACTCGCATGACGTCCCAGAAAATAAGATTCTAGACAAGTCAAATAAATTGGTTTCATCAAGATCCCCTTCCAAATTAACATCAACTACTGCTTATAAGGGATCCATATCCCCTTCGAAGAGTCAGCAGTCTCTTCCGGAACTGCAACAACTCAAAAAGCGAAAGATCATTTAAATCTTCGATAATATGTAATTTAGTTATTATATGTATATTTTACTATGTCTCTGTTTTCACAGAACAAAAAGATATAGCATGCTCTTGTAATTGCGCTCGACTTAATTAGCCCGCAATTAAAATGAAGTTTCATATCAAAGCGCATGCATTTGTAGGAAAAGCATCACAAACCTATATACAGCAAACAGTGAGGCAAGTGATACCAGTGAGACCAAAAACTGAACTGTGCAATATGATCTGTGAAAGAACGTCTCCAAAGGAACAATATGCGATATCAACAGACTTATTCCTGAGAATTATCATTCTGATTATCTATCACTATGATCGCTTATGCTCTTCCTGAATTGTTCTAAAGATGCGTTCGTTCTGCTGCTCGAACTGCTCGACCTCCTTCGTTGTTTTCTAGCAATCGAAGGGTCGACATGCTCTTTGCCCAAAGTTTTAGCTAGTAAAGATAGAATATCCGTAAGAGAAAGAACACCCACCAATCTTCCTGATGATCTTGCCTCCCCCATTTCAGTGGAAGCGGTTACAGGAGTTGTTCCACTAAGTGAGGTTACAGACGATTGTTTCGAGAGTGGCAATGAAGGTGCAATAGGAGATTGTATAACTTTGGAATCAGATGATGAAAGTTGGGAGGAAATCGAACCGGAGCTTTGAATTTCTGGCTTCACAATCCAGAGTCTATGAGATTTTGTTGCCACTAGCTTCGCCATTGTTCTAGCTAATGACGAATTTGTAGTAACGTGGAATATAGGAAACGAGTCTTTACCATTTTCTAGACCCCTGGAGTTCAATATCACTGAAATAAAATGTAAGCAAGACTTGTATAATAGATCGGACTTGGATGACGTTGAAACCAGTCTAACATCGGTCACTGAGATGTTTCCAAGCAAATTATAATTTCTATCAACGACGGCCAATGATGAGATCATGAGATCATGCATCTTTAAGAGAGCTTCAATTAAAAGTTGGTCTCCAAAAATTGAGATGACATTAGAAGAACCAATACCTAAACTCTGCAGAGTAGAACTTAATAAAAGTTCCATTGATGGGAATCTTCTTGCATTTTCCCAAAGGAACTTCACTAATCTCCTTTGAGACAGAATACCCGTCAGTTTATCATCTTTCGTAATGGCTATTCTATGTACTCCTGTTCCTAGAATCTCTACCACTGTTGATATGTTGTCAGATTCTTTTAATTTTATAAAAGGATTTTTGTTTGTTAGTCTTATAACGAAGGCTACAGGTACCTGGTCTCCTCTCTGAGCCTTTTTCACTAATTCTGGAATCATTTCTCTTGGTTCATAGTTGATGGAGGAAAGCGCTTCAGGTTTCAACTTGTTGAGCACTAACAATAGATAGGAATTCAAGTCTGTGTAATCAAATGTTAAACAATTGAGGTCCTGGGGCACCTCCTCTACTGGAACAGAAGTCAGATTATTCTCAACCAACGTCTCAAAAGCCTGCTCAACAGATACCTTTGAATCGATAACAATCAATTTATTCATTTCGACCAGTTCACTAAGAGGAATATCATGCCATTCAACCGAACTACCCGCAAAAGAAGTTGATGTGGAAGACGACAGTGAGGGATTTCTAGACAATGACTGATTTCCTGTGTTCTGAGAATTCAAGAAATATGGGTTATTACCTGGCGATCCGGGGCTAGAGATGTTTCCATCGATAGAGCCCAGCTCGAGATTGTCTAATGGCGGTGGTGTTGAAAGCATTTCCACTATTGACGCTTGCCTTGACTGCGGCAATGGCGATCCTGGAGTCCTGAGTGACGGAGAATTCGAATATTTGTTAGATGGCATTGGCGATTCCAGCTGTGTATATCTTCAGCGATGTTTTTGATACTATTTTCTCTAACCCTTAAAACAAAATGATGACCTTTTTTAAACCAGAATTTCTATCAGGATAAAATACCAAAATTCTTCTGTTGTTATCTTTAAATTCCAGCCAGTCTAATTTGTAGTTCTATAATATGATATTTCGACTTCACCGTGGTCTTATTGCTTCCGTTAAACCTAATTTCTCCTTATGAAAACATTAGACGATGATTATGATGACAAAACCTCTAAGTTGTATTTGCCTCACCTCATCCGTCCTCTGTTTTGAGCAGCAATAAAATGTCTTCATAGCCACGTTATGCGCCACAAATGACTCACCGGGTCCATTTTTCGGCACAGGGGAAACAGGCGGAGTTTCAACATGGACCCTTAGGAGGCATGACCTGGTGAGCGAATGACCAAATAATCAAGAGGTTCAGAACCAGGAATTCATTAATGTTCATGATTGAAAATTGACTGGCAGATCTTAATTCGAATCTGCCTAACCCCAGAAGGCCATTTACTCAACTTTTCACATGGAGTTCAACAGGAAATTTTCCTAAAAAAAAGCTGCTCTCGGCGAGAATCGAACACGCGATCTTCAGATTATGAGACTGACGCCTTAACCGACTGGGCCACGAAAGCCAACTTAACGTTAAATTCTGCCAGAAAGGGTTAGAAGCATTATGTGAAAAATCAGGCGTTTAAGGTGCTCTCTTTCAGCTTCTGAAGATCCAGAAACATGAACCTTTGGAATTCACTGCGTTTCCAGCTATATTTTTTATGAGTTTGGCAAAATTCTGGAGTCAAATATCGGGTCTTCAGATAATTAGAAGGGGTGACAATGAGAAGATTCTCTTTAAATTTAGTTTCTCTGGGTGTTATTTGTTTAATCCGTTTTCCTTTCAACATTATTAATCCTGGTTCTTTTTTCATTTTGTTTCTTGTTGGGGGCGGGGACAAAAGGGGATTCGTTGGATTTATACATGCAACTGTTCCTTTTCTTCTTTTGGTGACAAAAATGTCATTTCGCAAGGCTTTGTCTATATTGGAGAGATCTCTAAATCCAACCTTCTTTGAACTTCTTTCCTTGTGTTCAAATTGATTGAGAAATCTCACGAATTGGTAGTCGTCCGGATCAATATCCAAATTGTCTTGTCTACTTCTTGGGGTTTTGAAGGGAGTAGAAGTAACAGAAAGACTATTCTCATCGAGAATCGAACTGGAACTGTAGACCAACATCGGAGGGGTTTTTGTTCCTGGAAGTTCTTCTAATGTAGATTGACCTATGATAATAGATCTGGTATTTTTTTGCCTCGAAGTAGACTTTTGATCATCTGGACCTTTTATTGTCTTTACCGGAGAAAGGATATTAGTTGGTTTCCATTTTAAAACCTCTAATGCAGATCCTCGGTTATAAACCCTCTCTACTGAAATAGTTAATAATCCATCTGGGTAATATTAAAAGTGTAGGGCTCACATTACCTTTTTTCAAAGACGAACCATGATTTTCATCCAGTACCCGAATTCTGGATTTCAGCTTTTGGTCGACACCCATGTTAGTGTGAACCAAGGGTTTATATCTGTCATTGACATATAAACTAGGAAAAGGGAGACATATAATAGAAATTTAAGTTTTGCCCTTTTCTTCTTTAAATGATTACCTAACATTTTCTGGAAAGCGTGTTTAAATTATTTAGTTACTATGAGTGCTATATATGGGAACAATCTACTTCCTATTGAGTCTGGTCTCCCTTTTGATGACGCAATCATCGAAGTTAATTAGATAGACAGTCCTGCTGGAATAAGGGTCTACAGGAACGGTGTGGGCACTAACTTCGCATCTGAAAAAGGAAGAGTCCAAGATTCCCTCTACCAATCCTGCTATAAAGGCTTCACAATTCAGACTCTCATATTCCTTAGGCACAGAAACAAACCGCATTAATAACGGATCATTGTCTATAATCATATATTGGTTTTCAGATTCGGAGGATCTCTCTAAATTATCCGCATTCTTATCAAAAAGACTCTTCCAAATGGTGGTTGTTATGAAATGAAGTATCTCCAGTATACGAACATGTCTCTTGGATGAGTTTGACTTGCCTGAAGAGGTAAGATTATTATTGAAATTCTCTCTCAGCGAAGTTAGTTCCAGAAATTTTAAACCAATTGTATATCCAAGGTTATTTAGTTTGCGCTCCAGCTCTATCAGACTCTTGGAGTTGCCTAGATTCATCGAAATCATCTCCATAAACAGATAGCTCAACGAAGCCAGCGAGATCTCGTGTTTGGCGCGATGGAGATTTCTATCATACATCGAAGAGATTGTACTAAGTTTATTCTTAGTACTTAAATTCGGTGATTGTGGTAGAGATGTCTGTGATTGTCCGTTTTGTGATTGCTGTGTTGGTCCCGTCGACCTGGGTCCAATCGCTGGGTCATATCCAATACCCTGAATCAATACTTTGGAAGATGAGAGAGAAGAAGACATTCCCGTATTTCTGTCACTTCCTGCAAGAGATATCTATTATTATACTATCAATTTCAGTCCCTGTTATTGCTTAAGTCCTTCACTTCCACTGGAAACCCCTACTAGTCGTCAAAACCGGTACGAAAGGACCTTAAAACCTTTTGACGGACATCAATTTCTTTAAGAGAGGGCCGTCTGTCAAAACTAAGAAGGGTTAATAACAGTATATTGACTGGTTTCGCCAAAGAGTGACAAAGATTAAAACTCTCGATTGGTGTTATAGATGAGTGTAGGACATCCTATAAACTTGACAAAGAGCAAAGAGGCATATTACTTGGTCGTTAATAGGTGGGTGCTCTTTATTAGGTAAAGTTTGTCCAAAATACATAGAAAATGGCAATCACAATAAGGCAAGCGACAGTGGAAGATTTGCAAAGCATGCAAAATGCTAATTTGAATAATCTTCCAGAGAATTACACCTTGAAATACTACTTATATCATATTTTGTCATGGCCACAGGCATCTTTTGTGGCGACAACTACGGATCCAGATCTGGATGGACAGGATGAAGAATCAACTTCATATGTGAAAAAAGACACTCAATATGTAGCAAGAGGAGAAAAGGTGGTTGGATACGTTCTAGGCAAGATGGACGACGATCCAGATTCAGAAGACAAGACACCACATGGTCATGTAACATCGCTGTCTGTTATGAGAACTTACAGAAGAATGGGACTCGCAGATAAACTCATGAGACAGTGTCTTTACGCCCTTTGCGAGAATTATCATGCGAAATATGTATCGTTGCACGTCCGCAAGTCCAACAGAGCAGCTCTACATCTATACAGAGACACTCTTCAATTCGAAGTTCTTAGCATAGAGAGTTCGTACTACCAAGACAACGAGGATGCTTACTACATGAAGAAAGACCTGGTTCTAGATGAGCTACTTCCTTGCCGTTTCCAAAAGACCGACAAGGAGGACGATCTCAGCGTAGATTTACTAGAAGGAATCACCACGGATGGCATCGAAAAACTGCACGTATAGTCATAATATATAATATAGAACGTAATATTATGAGAAATGAAGAAACAGATCATGTATGATTTTCGTCTCAGACAAGATTAATTAGGTAGCGTGATTTTTTCCACATCAACAGCATCAACAGACGGAACGTCCATTGAAAAGTCTCGAGCCAAATGCACTCTAGTCATCATATAGAAAATCAATCTCATATTCCTCTGATCTGCATCCACATATTCCGATTTTTTCAAATTCCTCTCTACTGAACAAGAACCTAAAAAGACTGAAATATCCGAATTTAGATCGTTTCTCCATCTCTTCTACGTTACTCTAATGCTCTCTAGAGAGCATTAGAACATCGAAATTCCCACTTATGGGTCTTCATCTCTCTATTCTTCTCATTCACATATAATAAGTTGGAAAACTACTCCAGTGGAAAATTTTTCCCTTATATACTCACATTTCCAGGCAGTGCTACCGAATCGACATGGTGAGTCTATTCAAGATACTATTAGGGTGTAAAATAGTGATACACAGTACTATATGAGCGATTATACTGACAAAAGACAGAACAACTAGAACTACTATTTGTCATCTTTGCGATATGTCAACTTATCCACCTTCACATCGCCATCTATGAGAGTATATAGATACAAAGTGCATACGGAGCCTTGGATATCGAGCAGACAGAAACTTGGAAATGGATCAACGTAATCTTCGATATCCGCAGAATTGATTTCGTCGTGTTGTTCTGTGTCAGGAGTCATAGTTTGGCGTATTTTTGGCTCCTGTTTAGCTGGTTCTTCCGTAGATACTTCAGAGTTGTTTTGAATCGATTCTGTCTTTTCTGGAGCTTCAGGATCCTTAGATTCAGATAACTCTTTCCCCTTTCTTGGTTCAGAAGCAGCATCCCCTGACGGATCGTCTGCAGATGACTTTTCTTCGTTGTTTTCTTTTCCGTCCTGTGTTTTTTCAGACTCTTCATTGTTTTCCCTCTTTTCATTTAGAATGCTCTCGATGATCTCAATATCCTCATTATCCATCTTTGCAGTGCTGTAGGCACCTGTGGCGCTTCCTGGATTGATAAAAAATTTGCCATCCAGAGTATAGGCCTCCACCTTGTGTGTGCATCCATAGATCAGAATATCAACATCCATCAGTCTTGCTTGGGTGAGCAAGCTCAATGGGTCGGCCTTGGGAATTATCTGGAACCCATTGATGAGTCCCACCTTGAGCTTATCGTATGTGAATACCAGAGACAATGGTATATTGAGGTCCTGATCGAACTCTCCTTTGACCATCTGGAAGTCTAAAGACAGAGACTTGAGGAAGTCCAGAGTTGATTGTGAGCTCGTCACATTTCCAAGACATAGAACTTGTTCTATTTTTCCTGTCGGCTGCAGTAATTTCTTGAACTTTGCAGGTATATCGATTGCTCGTTCTGGAATATGAAGGTCGCCTATGGCCAATACAAGCATGTTTGTTATATGTTTTTGGGCTTAAAAGCTTCGATTTAAATCAATATTCTGACAATATTGTTGATTAAGATCAAATGTGCACTTCTTATTACTGCAAAACCACCCTTTTCCCCTAAAAATAGTGTCATTAGTATCCTCTCTTAACATAAGCAAATATGTAATACCTGTATTTTTCGTACCATCTGCCAGCGCGCACCTTTCTATTACGCTTCTCCAGCTTTGGAATCTACAGAGGACAAACTTCCAGATTGAACACATACCACTTGGCTTAATCTCGCAACATAAACACCAACTATGCCAAAAGAATATTGTAGACGAATCATGTGTATTTGGTAAGTCAATGTATACAAATATACAGCGATAAAGACATCAATTGGAAAGAAACCAATTCCATCAAAAACTCGAAAACAACAGACATTAATCATACTAAATATATGTATCAAAAAGAGCTAATCAGAATGGAGAATGTGTTGAGCAAAACTTAATCTTGTAGACCATCTTTAGGTCAAAACGCAAATATCCGTATTCATTTCTTTTCTTCAGCTTCGGAGCTCGATAAGAAGTCGCTGTAAAATGGATTCAAACAGTTAGTATATAGTCACTAATCAATCTTATTTATTATAAGAGGTTAATACTCACTTGATAAGCTTCTCAACATCAAGATCTGGCTCCTTGGCAGCTGGGGCCGGGGCTGGAGTAGGAGTAGCAACAGCTGGAGCCGGTGAAATGTACTTAGGGCCATAAACGCCTCCCACAACAGTCAAAATGGTTCCAATGGCCAACTATATAGAAAACAATTCTCAGTTAGTAACCCTATTTTGCTTCGAATTCACAATTATACGATTCCCCCGATAACTCTCCATAATCCAGTATTTCTATACACTTACCCAATGTGGTTGCACAGCCTTTCCGAAAATAACATATCCTCCTGCCATTTTGTCTCTATCTGTTGCCGAATAGTATATATTTCTATCCTTAAGACGCAATTGCTTTTAAATCTTTATTCCTTGTCTTAGTTATCTTACTGTGAACAACTTTCCTTCTGTTATACCTACTTCAAAATTCCACAGGATTTGGTTGGATTAGGAAAGTTCGTACAGTACACGACCAATCACATGCGATATATCACATGTTTTAATAATGTTCCATTAATCATCAATCACGTAATCTCAGACACCCATACACCGGGGCCGAAAGTCTCACTTTTTTTTTGTCGTTCTCCGTTTTTCCAGAAAGTTCAATCTTCGATGTCAATTATATAATTATATTCAACCAGAGTGACACAGGCTACAAGAGTGTCTTTAGAGTTATACAGTAAAGCAAAACAAATAAACCCTTTCAGAATACACAGAATGGTAAGTTGAAGATAAAAAGACAAGATTTGGTCACAGGGCTTGTGTACTAACTTATATTATATAGTCATTCATCAAATCAGCAAAGTCGATCCTACCAACATTGGATAGAATTCTCGTCCAGAGGATCAAGCCATCACAGAAGACTGCTTCTGGAATCTACATTCCTGAAAAAAACCAAGAAAAATTGAATGTTGCTGATGTTATTGCTGTTGGTCCAGGTTTCACTAACAACCAAGGTCAATTGATTAAGCCTAGTGTGAATGCTGGTGATAAAGTTTTAATTCCAGCTTTTGGTGGATCCAGTGTTAAGGTGGGCGACCAAGAGTACCTTATCTTTAGAGATTCTGATCTTTTGGCCAAGATAGAGGCTTGAGCTTGGACGATTGGTCTCATGTATATATCGTTAGGGCATATAATAGTGTTTTCTTAAATATAGATTTAGCTAATTATATCCATCTTTCAAAATCAAACTCCAATGACAGCCTTTGTCCAATAATTATCTAGTCTATATCTTCCTAAAAGACTTACTATCTCTTCCTGCTCATTGAAGTTATAGACTGTCCATTTGTTGAAATGTAGTTCTATTAATTGTCCTTCCCAGAGTAGATCACACTTATTTTTAGATAAGTCCTCTAGTTCGGTGTGTTCATTTTCCTCTTCACCATTAGTGAGGCGATCTCTATTTCTAGGAATTACATTCTCAGTCCACTGGATCCTTTGAAGCATCAATTTCTTGTATTTAGTGATAGAATTCGCACCCCCTTCCACGATCACTAGACTTATACCGTTTTTCAAGTTTAGACACATCCCCGTCAGATTCAATTCCTTGGCATTGACATCAACCTTGTAGACATGTTGGGGATTGACTAATCTCCCAATTTTGAACGCTGCTGAGAAATATCCTTTCTGTAAATCAGCATCGAATTTACGTATCAGCTTTTCTCTTTTTTCTTCTTTTGTAGCCATTCTTTCAGTGTTTTGCTGATCATGCTTTTGCTTTCTTTCATCTATTTCTTTCATAACTCTCATCTCAACTTCTGTTGGGTTTCTAATTGCATCATTAGTCAAGACATTCATGAGATTCTTACGTTTGGTTTTTGGAGCAGGAATAGGGTCAAGACCTAGCTTGATCCTATCCTGTTTTTCCTTAAGTGCTGCAAGTCTTTCGTTATTTCTGAGTCTTTTCAGCTCTTTCTTTGTGAGATATAGTGGTTTTGGAGGTGGTAAATGCTTTTCCCATGGGGGATTAATTGGGACAGGATGCTGAACATAAATCGTAATAGGGTTATTTTCATCATCTGGGTCATTATAGGTGATGTTATCTATATTGTTGTAACTTTTGTCCTTCAATAGTGGCTCGTCCCACCATTCGATTCGAGGAGGGGCTGCTGGTTCATAAAATTTCTCTCCAAGAGCCTCGTTTGCAGTTAGACCTTGCTTTCTAAGCTCCTCCTGTACCTTTCTCTCCTCTTTCTCTTTTTCCAACTTTTCTCGGATCTCCTTGGCCTTTTCAATAAACTTTCCTTTCTTGTTGAAATTTAGTCCTCTGATGGCCCTTGCAGGTGCTGCTGAAAAATCTTGCTGATCGATATATGGATTCACCACAAATCCCTCCTTTACTTTACGAGTCTTTAGAGGGTTGAAATTTTTTGCAATTACCGGGGTAGGAGTAGATTGTCGTAGTAATGGATGTATTTCAATGCTATCAAGTACACTCTTATCATCTTTCTGAGGGCTTTGGCTCTTCTTATTTTGCAATATTGAACTGGTATTATGTATTCGTGACAAAAGGTCTGCGTTCAATTTAGGCCGCTTATTATTGATTTTGGATCCGTTTTCTATGGTTCTTTTTGACATTTCGTATCATTAGCAAACAGATAACTCTCTAGCCCTAGATATAATCAATAACGCAATCATTTATCTTGATTAGGATCATCTACTTTAAACAAAATATTTAAAACAAAAGACAGCCGAATTAAAAAAAAAATACGAGATAACGAAATTATTTTTCCTTAGAGCAATTAATACATATAGAAAAATCATTATTAATATAAAATGCAATTTAATCATGAATATTAAGCAAAACCAAACCCTTCGTGGCCTTCAGTGATAGCCAACAACAACGATCCACGAAGTTTCTCGTAACTGTCATACTCTGGAAGATCGATTTGGTTGAAACATGTGTGAGAAGAAGGTAATCGGTCAGTATCCCCATATACTCTATGAATACTGAATTTGGAAACTCCAGACATACCTGCAAGCTCTTTAAATCCATTCAGAGGAACCTTACTGGTACCTGTCGCAAATTGAAGAAGTTTGGCTTTTTCTTCAGCATCAAATGACTTCACGGCTCTCCAAAACCATTGGATCTGAGGCGAGGAAGCAGAATAGTTTTGATATACAGTATTGCTTTTCCAATCATCGACGTCAATGTCAGGAAGACCTGATATCAACAGTTCTAATTCTTGATCACCAAAAATAGCGATCAGTTCTTTCGGAATTATCTCATAGAACCCCTGTAGAAAGTTGTCCATTTGCTCTTGAATTGATGTCTGTAGTCTATATTCAACAATCAAGCGCACATATTCTTGTTTGTTGTCCTCTGTGACACTAATTTCTCGGCCGTTTTCTTTCAAATCAATTACTTTTTCTTCCCCATAGTCGTTAGCCTCAACAGAAAATGTCTCGACAATGATATCTGTAATGTCGTTTTCAAGCATCCATAGAAGAGATTTGTAGTAATCCAAATCTAACGACTCTATATCTTTCAAAGACACAGGACGTCCAAGAATCTGTTTGTATACAGCTCTACTGAAATGACAATCCAGCATACAACCATCATAAACGGCTTTGCCGATAATGATCCCCACAAACTTGAAGAAAGATAAATGCTCCGGATTCACCCATGAAGTTCTATTAGGATGAAAGGTAGTCTTATCCGAGGCCACAGGGGTGAATAGCGCATAGTCTGGATTAAACATCTGTCTAGATAGAACTTGGTACCATTCTCTAGTCAAGCCACCAGCATCCACACCCTGTTCACCTCTGAACTGGATATCCAATTTAGCTTTCCGGATATCGGCAGGTGACTTGAAGAATAGTCCTCGGTAAGAGTCCAAGAACACCTGATCACGCCTGACATTAACAGGAAGAGAAGTGGTTTCACCATCATCATTATGCAGCTTCTGATCAAAATAGATTCTTTTGTTATCAAATTCCAAGACTTTAGGATTTCTAATAAGAACAGAAAATGGCCCACTCATCAGCTTTGGGTTGGTTCTGATCATGGAGTTTAAAATCTTCTTGTGTTCCTCAGTGAACGAAAAGAAAAGACTCTCAATAGGTTCGTTTGCAAAATCATACACCCTTTCTTCATAACGTAGAATGTCCCTAGCTGGCATATCCTTTACCTTACTGTGCTTGCAAACCACCATTAAAGCCTCGATCAAAGGTGACAGAATAGTAGCCACATGGGCCAAATTTGGCTTTTGTCTTAGAAGTCTCAAACAGTCACTGAGAGCTCCCCATAGAGGACCAAGGGCAGAGCTTTTATATAATTCCTTCAACTCTCTTATTTCTGAAGCACCCTGTGTAATGGCCTCCTTGTTTTGGAACAAATAATCTAGAGCTGTCAAAACTCTCAACAATTTAGCTTGATCTGACGAACCGGAAGCAAATGCAGCAAGACCTGGAATATCATCATTATCATTTGTAAGAGTCTTCATGTCGTTAATTAATTTGCCCAAGTCTAATGCTATATGCTGACTTAAAGATGTGGCCCTCTTTGAAAGCTCTTTTGGGAAAACAATTTTGGCATTGTCAAGTACTGAAAGATTCTGGATGGAAGAAATCGTTTGCTGGAAAACCTTATTGGCACATTCATCAGCCACCAATATGTTTATTATTTGCTTTAGATTTCTGTCAGGAATAATCGGCATTTGTGGGATTTTAGATTGTGGTCTATCAGATTCATCGATTTGATTTAATTTCACCCTTATAGCTTGGAGTGGTCTTGTTGCTATTTGGAAAGTACGTGAGAGAATGTCCATCAAATTTGTGTCTTCTTTGATAAGTCTGTTATCCAGAAGATTAAGCAAAATATTGATCGGGTACCTGTAACTATTGTCTTTCAGTTTGTGCTTCTTTGCCAGCTTTTTCATAAATGGACTACTATCCTGGTCCAATAGGAAGTGGAATCTCATGTGGCTCTCATTTTCCAAGAGATATTGAATGACATCAATGGCTTGAGTAGCTACAGTGAGCGTTGTACATCCTATAGGGAAACTAGCACTTCGATCCTCAGAAGTTATGCAATTACTGGTGTTCATCTTTATAGGTGATGTATCAACTAATTTTCCATTCTGTTCAGGAATCTTAGACCGTTGACATAGTTGATTGAATACCAACTCCAGTGATGACTGATCAGTGAGACCTTCTTGAAGAATATAAAGCAACATGCTAACAATTTCACTTCGCGTCTGCTTGCTGTAACATAAGAAACCAAGAGTTCTGAAGAAACTTTCTCTTTTGTAATAGAGCTGAGGTACAAACACCAATTTAAGTAAAGCGGAGACACTGAACTTGTCAATCATCGCAGTGAAAAAGATCTTTTGACGTTTCTTGTCTTTCATATCCTCTTTGTCAGCGTCCTGTTCCATCGGACTGGCGTCAGTAATTTCATCTTCGGCTATATCAAAGTTATCTTCTTGATCACCAAGATTATGCATTATACGACTTTCAAAAGATGCTCGATACTCGTCACGCAAGATTTCGTTACGAAGCTCTTCAGGCAGGGCAGCCATAAATGCAGGATCAACTTCTGGTATTGTCTCACCATTTGAAGTGGCTTCGGCTCTTCTCTCTCTTACATGCTGAGCAAATACTTCTTCACGCATATCTTCAGGTAGTGCTTGTAGGAATTCAGGGTCAATATCAGTTCCACTTATGTCAACCTCCCTTCCAGCAATGATAACATATACAGGGTCACGTTCTTCATGAGTACCATCAGCCCCAGACTGACCCCCATCAAGAGATTCTACCAGAGCCTTAGAAGCTGACTCCTCTTGTTTCCGCATCATTTCCTTTTCTTCAGCTTCTTCCCTAATCTTTTTCAGTCTCTCTTCTTCCAGCCGTTTTTCTTCTGCTGCAATCTTCATACTTCGATCAAATATTCTGTTAACAATTCTTGGAATCACCCTGCAAGCATCCTTGGAAGCATTTTTTCCATAGAACAAAGATGAAGACTCGGCCCATCTTTGCAGCGTAGACTTGATGAATATATTTGGCACTTGTTGGTTTTTTCTCGAAGACGGAGAGCCCGAGCTTCCATTCAATGCTCTCAGTATATCTGTTAATCGTCCACCGTTCACAGGCATGAAACGTGATCTACCGCTCTCCCCTCCAGGGAAGAATAAGCTGTTAAGAACTGAGACCGAACCTCTGACAGCAAAATCCCCAACTAAGTTTTCAATAGGAGGTGCAATAGAACGGCCAGTTAGGATTTGGAAATCTGAATCGCCGTCTTCTCTAGAACCAAAAGAGTTACCGTTGAATCTTGGAAATATCTCACGATCATCCTCATTTGAAGACTCTTCCTCCACAAAGTAATTTGACTCTCTGGCAAGTATAGACCCACGACCTCTTGTTCCACGATGACGCGTCTCTGAGTCAATTCTATGACGTTCATTGTTTTCATGCTCCGCTATCCATTCCTCTAAAATCGCACTGTCATCGCTGCCATCCATGTCTTCATCTTCATCCTCATGTTCTTCATCTTCCTCGAAATCGCTACTAGGAACCAGTTCCAACTCATCGTTGGAAACAAGCTCATCAAATTCATCACTTTCATCACTGTTTGGATCATCATCTTCCTCGCCGGACCCACTTACAATGTCTATCACGAACTGGCCGTCATCTAGAAGGTTCCCAACAGAATCACTATGTTCTCCCTCATCGGTATCAATGCTGTCATCTGGGCCAATTTCCTCATCAAAGCTATCAGCATCTTCATCCACATTGTCGAGCATTTCTTCATCAGAGTTCATTGATTCGTCATCGTCTTCATCATCATCTTGATCCTCATTATCATCTTCTGAGTAAACAATCTCAATATCCTCTCCATCTAAAAAGTCTTCTGATTCGTTTTCGTCCTCATTCTCAACGTCCTCAACGTCATACATTCCTAATGTCGAATTTCTCAAAAGATCTGGTATATCTTCTCTTTCTTCTAGGTCTTCATCAGCCAAATCTTCTTCATCAATTTCTCCGTTTGGGAGTCCCATCTCTTTAAACAATTCCTGATTCGCAACCTTAATTGAACCCAATGCTGAAAGACATCTCATAACACCTCCCGATACCATTTCTGTATGAGGGAAATTTACATCTAAATCAGCTATAACTGAAGAAAGAACAAAGGGCAATTTTTTGTCCAAAAGCTCTCTTGCTAAAAAGTAACCATCAAATTGAGTTACAATCTTGTCAACAGCAGACGAAACACTTAGTTCAAATTTGTCACCTGACAGCTTGCAAATGAGGTCGATGATATCAACAATTTTGCCATACCTCTTTATAGCACTCTCGTGGCCTCCATTAGCTTCTCTGATAACTTTAATGAGAATTTCAGCTGTAAATTTCCTGACAAAAGTCATGTCTGGGTCAACAATTTTTGGATCCTCGTAATTGAGGCCCTTATATGGAGTTGTAGACACCAGTGCTACAATGCAGACACTGGCAAGTAGGGATACTAAACGACGTCTCTTCACTTCAGACGTGTTTGCAGAGCTAAAAGGGTCTGAAGAAATAAATTGATGAATCAAGAAATTTAGTGAAGTGGATCTTGGCTTATCAATTGTAAAAGCTTCCATCTGCTTTTTAGAGTAAGTTAGAAATTCTGTCTTAGCCTGTTTGTAGGAAAACAACAGCTCTGCGATAGTTTGTAGCAAAAAGCAAACATATGCACAGTCTGTGTTCTTAAACATCACTCTTCTCGAGTACATGTTATCAGGAGATGTTCTCTTTTTGTCCTTAGTCTCATCCAAATCCCGACTATCGCCATCGTCTTCATTATTTTGTTTAGGAGTGGAGACGAAGTCCCTCTTTCCAACTGTCATGAGCTCTGCCAATAGCAATTGCATTATTCCGGTCGAGTAGTTGCTTTCATCCTTTTCAGCTTGAGGATCCTTCATTGACACATCATCCCCACTGATTAATTTCTTTTGTTGAGGAGTCATCATGGCCACATTCAAGTTTTTCAATGGGCTAGTGCATTGATGTAAAATACAAGTCTGAACAACGGATTCAATGAAAACGTGATCACATCTCATCACAAGCGTAGAGTTCTCCTTAAGAAGTCCCATCAAGTCCCTTACCTTCGGCTTGTGGCCAAATCCGGAAAGGTTAGATTTATCTCTTCTTCTTGATGTAAGTATGCGCTCAAGCTCTTTCGAAATATATGACTCTAGAGTCTTCCGGGACTCCATACAACGTCTGAGCAAGGTAATGACAATGCATTGTAAATTACTCTCTGTTTCAGGGAAAAGCTGAACAGATTTAACTAAAGGCTTCAATACAGCCGACTTACAGATTTGGGAGCCTGAGGGATCGCTATCACAGAAAAATAGGAGGATTTTAGCAATTGACATTGCAGTTTCATCATTCACGATGTTGTCAACTCCTAACAATGTTTCGAATAACTGACTTGAAATATCTTGGTCCATGGTGTACACTGTTGGAAAGCTAGTAGTGGTCGAGAAATTAAGTTCCACTTTGGGCTCTTCCACCTCAGGAACCATCGGTATCTTCGTGGCCGAAAAAACCTTCTCAAAGACAAGCAACGCATTAGAGAACCAGACTGCACCTGATGATTTAACAGTGATCTCCCCACCAATGAATGCTAAAATGTTGTCTACTATGTCAGTGTATCTGTTAATTGATCTTTCATCCAACAGTAAGGCAAGTAAGTGTAATAAGCTTGACAGACGATTGGACTCCTTATTATCTGTATCAACATTAATATCGAAACTAAATGAACAAATTCTCATAAAAATCGAGTTCAAAATTTCCGAGTAGTCCATTGTTTCTCCATAAGATGACTTGGAAATCACTGTATTTAGTAAATCAGCAATTCTGAATACGGCCTTAGGAAATAATTGGGTAATTTCTAGCCAGTACTCAATGAAGTTACTCTCATTAGCACCTCTGGAAAAGTTCAAATCATCTAATGTGCACACGTGAAGGTATTGTGGACCAACAGGGACCAGACTAGATGGAATAAATTTATTGGCATTGGCCTCAAGACTGATAGCTTCCCAGTTCAATTCGCTAGCTTCGTCTGCTCTTTCTGATTCCTCAAAATGTTCATATAGCTCATCGACATCTTCTGAATAAAGAACATCTAGGCTATTCCTGTAAAAAGTAAGAATCTCTAGAGCCATTGAGTTTGGAACTCCTAAATTTTCCAAATATTTGATTTTTTCAGTGGAAGGTGAAACCTGTTCATATGTCAATGGGTATAAACGACCCCCAAATACAGGAGAAAGAGTGGCAGATACCGAACAATAGAAATTTTTGCTGATAGCAATCAACTTTTCTACCAAATTTAACGGAATATTTTCAACATTATTTTCGAGTATCGCTACGCCATCAGCATTCAACAGTTCGTTGACTAGCCCATAGCTTGCAAGTGAAGTTTGAATCAAAACTGAATAATTTAACTCACGGTAGTAAGGGTAACTATCCTCAAAAAGATCTGGATACAGTTTATCTTGAGCTGGTATGGGTGCAATCATCGTCTTTGTTGCCACTGCTGTGTAAATGCTTAGTATTTGGCCCAACAGTTTTATTGTGGTGTTGCAAACATTGATGTCAATATAATCCAATTCTTGATACTTTTGAACATCTTGTTTTGGAAATGACTGAAGAAGTTTGAAGTACGTTAACGCCAGCTTCCTCATTAAAATGAAACCTTCATTTTGTAGCAAACAGATGACCATTATAGTATTCACCTGGTCAGTGCTTCTCGACCGCATAAATAAGGTTGAGTAGACTTCATTGACCATAAGCAGATAATATCCAGTCCTAATTTCAAGATTATCAGTTTTAATATCTCTCAAGGTATTAACTAAAATATTAGAAAACTCAACAATAATGCGAATGGCATACTTGGGAACCATTCCAAATCTGCTATCCTGCCTCTTATCTGAACTAATACGACACAAAGCCGTAAAAGTGTATCGTAGCCAAGATTGACAACGAGAAAAATGAAAACACAAAATTGATAAATTCTTAAATTTTGCGCTAGAGCCATCCCAATCACCATTCTTTTCGTTGGGTTTGCCAATCTTCACTTGAAAAGGCGAGAAATCATTATTGACAGCCACAACTTCTCTACACGCTTCTTCGGGTGTTCTGAAATGTATGATAACCTCCTCTAAAGTTATTCTCCTGTAAAATAATACTAATTCTTTCATAATATTAATTCCTTCATCACAACCAAACTGGGCTGAAAGTTCTTGCATCCTGACTGAAGTTAGTTTATTAGGAGAACCATAAATGTCACTAAGCACATACAGCAAACAGTCAAGGATACCCAACTGAGACAAAATTTTGCCACCTTCCGTGGCAGCTGAGATGTCATTTCTATCAAATTGGTCGAAAAACGAAGCATCGTCACTTTCAAAGTGAATGAAATCATGCAACTTTTGTAAACTTTTAGACACGGCTTGGACAAGACCCTTGAGAGCAAACGCAGGTATTTCATGATCGAAAAACTTTATAATGGAGGTCAAAGAATAGAGGGCATTTGACAGAACATAGTCAAAGGTCACATTCTCCATAGTGATGTATTTCATACAGTCCTCTATTTTGACTAGTGACGCGACTTGTTTCCAATGTGAATTAGTCTCTAAAAGTGATGCTAAAAACATCGTAGCGCATTCTAATAGATCCCCCTGCTCGCTTGTCTCCCAGATATCCAACTCAGAGGCTCCTTCTTCAACCTTACAAACATCTTCTGTTTTGGCATAATATAAGGATCCTTTAGGAGACTGGTAGAATTGTAGAGGCTCGAAAACAATTAGATCTGGTGACTGGCGAAGTAAAACTAACAGGTTATCTTTTATAGAAGGCTCCAAATCAGGATGGTGCCTGGCAAGCTCATCAAAAACAAAGCCAAGAGGCGACGCGTTCTCCTCTCTTAATAGCTCCTTGCATATGGCTGGATTTCTAAATATTGTGAAAAAAGCCGTTATAACATCGTAATTGAGTACTTTCTTCAGACCGTCGTTATTCAATGATATGGCACCAATGGCATCTGGTAATGCTAATATCAGCTCAGCAGATTTACCGAGTAATCCTTCAAAATTCCTGAAGAAAGACTCAATAACACCTGCTTCACTTAAAATAGCATATGCTGTTGGCTCATTGTTTATTATAGCAGTGACAATATTAATTGTATCGGTGAGCAGCTCAAAACCAAACACCTTTGGATTCTCAATAATTTTGATCAAGCTTCTCAATATTGGAGAATCATATAAATTCCTCATTCTATCACCCTGATGATTGACAATTAAATGGAAAAATAACTTTAGAAGAGAATTTATTGTCTTCACTTGTCTTACAGTAATACAATGAGACACAATAACATCATTAGGCACGCCTCCTTCATAATCTGGATGTTCCAAAGCAAAATTTACTTCGTAGTCCAGCAAATCGATCATTATTCCAAATCCATTATTCGAAATAAATTCCTCTAGAACTTCTGGTTGGGAATTTAAAAATAGATCAATCAATTGCAAAGGACCTGATCTCGTCATACGGAATGAGTTCCTTAGTCCAATGAATTCTAAAAGAATGTTCAATAACCCAGCAGTCCGAAGATGAGGTGAAAGGTGTTTGTTGTCGATAAGATTAGCAATTAAGTTGAAGAAGTAATTAAGAAATGCGTGGTCTATATCTGTTCTGTCCTCCTTGGCAGCTTTAAGGACTGATCTTAAAATATGAAACAACAGTCCATGATTCACGCTGCCTCCTAGTGCCCTCATGAGATCACTTCCACCGTTTTTCTTTCCAGATATGCTGACAAATGCACGTAATGCTGCGAAAGATGGCCCAAAACTAACGTTATTATCCGGGTTAATCAAATCGGACATATAACTCAACAAGTAAGGTTCTTCATCAAACACAGAGCTTGTCATCACAGAATAAAAACAACAACATGAAGCGGCAGCAACAGCCAAACATTTCATGGATACTAGATCCTGTCTGAGAGAGATACATCCAGCTGATTTATTGTTGTATGCCTTTGCTATGTACACAGATAGAATAAAGTCAAAGTATCTGTCTTCTGGTATGATCCCTACAGCTCTATCAAATATTTGTTGGTATGAGAGTTTCCTCATAGACTCTTCACCCAGAACAAAATGATGCAAACCCTCTTCATCTGAGTTCTCAGAAGTTAATGTGTTTGACCTGTCTGCCTTTTGTTTCTTCGCTTGTGTATTGAAAATAGGGTGTCTGGGTTGATTCTTCTTTATTGGAATTTCTTGTATTTGTGGGGTATTTGATACAGTCTGTGATTGAACAGATTTCTTATTAGAGACAGAGGTAGAATTGTAATATTTAAAATCAAGAATTCTCCATTTAGAAGGAAGATGTGCATCTGGATTAATGCAGTCATACAAGCTAATGTGTAGCAACGACTCTTGTTTTTCTCTTTCCCTTTTATGCTTCCTCATTTTGTCTTTATCTGATTGCTGTGAAGATTGTCTTGCTGGTTCTGAGTTTGCCGTCGATGAGTAAACTGGCGCGACTATAGGAGGAAAGAATGTTGAAAGCTTCAATAGTGTATTCTTCACCTGAGATGGCGGAGTGAACTTGCTAGTCTGATTCACGGCAAATCTCTCAAGTAAAAGACAAGTTAGCTTTAGCGCAGAAAGACGAACCTTGATGGAGCAAGAAGAGACCATCTGGAACACGTAGGAAGACGAATTATAGATCTCCTTGTTGTAACAATGTTCCAACAAGTTATACGTGATGTCCAGGACAGCACAGATCAGAATTTCATCATCCGATACAACCTCCATCATTTTTAGATGCTCCTGTGCTAAATTATACTTTTTCACATGAAATTCCAACAGGTCGTCCATTCGATTTAGAACAGGGATCCAATGATAGAGATCTACTCGCAGCCCATTCCATTGATTTTTTCGCCTTCGATCAACCTCCACTATGAATTCCTCAATAGTACATGATTTTAATCTCTCTATAAGCTCCTGCACAGGTTTTGCCAAATCCTGTTTCTCAAGGAAACTTTTCTTGGAAATCAACATGTTTCACGGATCACTTATATGGATCAGTCTATAGTGGCAAATCTATGCTTTTAATTGACACAATTTTTCAATTCTTTTTCTTCAATAGCATAAAATCTACAGCAATCACACAATAGGTGCTACTGTTGCCTCTTTTCTGACCGTTTATTAATATTATATCTTGTTAATACCCTTCACTAAAGAACAGAGGCCACTCCTCATCTATACATTTCTCCATACAATCCTACTGTTTCTTACACTCTTCCTAACAATTTTTTTGCACTACTCCATAAGTCGTGCGACAAACAAACCAGCCACACCACCGCCTAAATGTGGCTGTTGAACATACATCCATACACCAGTAGCAGGCTTACATAAAACGGGTCTGTCTGTGCAGAACAAAGGCGACTCGTCGTGTTTTGCGTGTTTTTCTATTTCTGATCTTGTTGATTTGCAGAGACAGAAAGTAAGAGGACGTCCAAACAAGTCTGATCCCAAAACAGGTCAGCATAACACACTGAGCACAGACCGTCTCGAAGTTTGAGGTAATTGAGTCAATTTCTTTGTGAGATTTCCGTGTTACTCCAGCTGAATGAGACCCCAACAAACTCACTTGTTTGGTAGATCTCTCCTGGTATTTGTGCGCAACATGACTGGAATCGCCGACACAAGCAGTGTTGTTGGTGAAAGTTCGCCTTTTCGCTCTTCGATAGCAAATAAGTCAAGCTCACAGCTAACACAATGCAAACGGAAGCTTTCATCTACAGATATCAATTTTTCGTTTTCTCCTGAGGAAGAAATCAGTGACCTTGAGATGTCTTCAGCAAAAGTGGGTTTCAATTCAGTAGAGGATTCATCTCCTGTGGACCACATAACGGGTGTTTTATATCCTGAATTCAAGAGAAGACAGCTGAACTCCCCCAATTGGACTCAATTCAAAGGAATATCCCCAGATGGTGTTCCTTTAGATCAAGTTCTTAGTTATCTTGATTGGTTTGGCAGACTAGCAAAACCAAATAGGAGCATTGCAGATTCCACCATGTTGAGTCTTAAAATGTTTTTTAGACATGGTGGGTCAACTGATCAAAAAGGTGAGAAACCAGATTCTTCGGGATTGAAAAATGTTTTGGGCCAATTTTCTTCACAGGTTGCGACGTCTTCAGATACCTCAGATCAAATAGATAAAAGTTTTGACTTCCATCATCCTAACTCTATGTATTCTTCATCCTCGCCAAAATCGCAGAATTGTTCTCCGAAAAAAAGTGTACTAAGGCTGAATAAATCAATTTTGAACACAAAATATCAACCACTAGACCCAAAAAGATCCATTTCCACATCTGCTTTCAGCAATGCAAGACTCGAACTAATGACACAGAAGCCTTCGATATTCAGCAATATTACCAGGAGCAGAAACGAGAGCTCCAATCAGACTAAAGAAATCCAAATAGAGAAACCAGAGCCAAAAGGTGAAGAGTCGCGGACTAAACATGTGCTTGCCCTAACGTTGAGCGAAGAGCAAAACCATGTTATTGAACTTGCTAGGCAAGGCCATAATCTTTTTTACACCGGTTCGGCTGGTACCGGAAAATCGCTACTCCTTAAATCCCTTATCAAGGCTCTCAAGGGGCAACACGAGTCAGGATCTGTCGGTGTTACTGCTTCCACTGGATTGGCTGCGTGTAATGTTGGGGGCCAAACCTTACACTCCTTTACAGGAATTGGACTTGGACAAGGAACTCCTGATAGCATAGTGCGAAAGATTAAAAGAAATAAGAAACTTAAAGAGAGATGGCAAAATCTCGAGGTGCTCATCATAGATGAAATCTCGATGATTGACGGTGAATTATTTGATAAGCTTAATGAAATTGCTAAAAAGATGAAGAAATCGGATAATCCTTTTGGCGGTGTTCAACTGATCATTTGTGGTGATTTTTACCAATTACCACCGGTTACCAAAGGAAGGGAGCCACAATTTACTTTTGAATCAGCTGCATGGAAAAGGGCAATTAAGTATACAATTGTTTTGAGGAAAGTGTTCAGGCAACAGTCTGACAGGGACTTCATACATATGTTGAATGAGATCAGAAATGGAAAAGTATCCACTTCTACCTCAAGAAAGTTCAGCGCTCTTTCTAGAGCGCTTCCACCCCGAGAAGGTGTTATTCCTGCCCAGCTATATCCAACGCGCAGAGAAGTGGACTCTGCAAATAATTCCATGCTGAAGCGTTTGCCTGGGAGCGAAGTAGTGTTCAAAGCATATGATGGAGGAACCCTATCAGACCCTGGTTCAAAGGAGAAGCTTTTAGGCAACTTCCTGGCTCCTCAGCGTATTTCACTGAAAAAGAATGCACAAGTGATGCTGATTAAAAATATGGATGAAACTCTAGTGAATGGGTCTTTGGGAAAAATCGTAGATTTCATCGATCCCGATACCTACTCGTTCTACAAGAGTATAACAAGGATGTCTGTAGATTTCACTGAGACAGAGGTGAAGAAGCTTGCAAATCAAAATAAGAGCCTTGCAGAGCACAAACATCTAATCGAAAATTATGATGATCTGTCTGATGATCTGGATGAAAGCGTATTTTCATTTATGACGGATGTGGTTACAGAGAATGAAGAACTGAAAGAATCAGTTCTTCTCAATATCGAAAGGAAAAAGGAACTGCTTAATGAATTATATAGAAGCAGTAAGGGAAGAAGAATGCCTCTTGTGAGGTTCATCCTTGCTGATGGGACCTCAAGAGAGGTATTGATCGAGCCTGAAACTTTCAGTGTTGAAGATGAGCTGGATAGACCACTTGTATCAAGAACACAAATACCATTGATTCTAGCATGGTCGCTTTCTATTCATAAATCTCAGGGACAGACTCTTCCATTGGTTAAGATTGACTTAAGAAATATATTTGAAAAAGGGCAAGCGTATGTGGCTCTTTCTAGAGCGACCAATAGAAGAGGCTTGCAAGTGAATAATTTTGATCCTCTCAAAATCAAGACTCATGAAAAGGTGGTAGCATTTTATGAGGGATTGCAAACCGTTGATCAAATAAATGAAAGACAAAAGGAGAATACTTTGGACCCTCAATCCAAACAGAGAGCGGTGGCCACTCAGATCCGCAAACTTGAGAATTTGTCTGATTTCGCAGCAAGAATTGAGGATTTCTCCGATCTTCATGAGTTACAGAGCCCCAAAACATCTGTGCACAATGAAAGTCGTGACCGCAAACGTAAAGAAACTTTCTCAAATCCGCAAATAGCAGAGTATGAGAATAATGTAGCCCAACAAGGCTTTTTAGAGGATGATGATACTGAGAGTTACAAAGATATATTAGACCTTCTAAAAGGGGGTACTAATAGTTGATAATTCTGCTCTTAATCAGGATTAATATATTTAGGATCGCACTGCAAACAAATTATGGTAAAACGTAGTATATTGTTAGGTCCTAAGGAGCTCCAACTATCCAGCCAATGATATTTTTTCCTAGGTCAGCTCCCTCAGTCGTACGTAATATTTCATTTGCAGACGACTGAAGGGAACGTTGGAATCTAGACTGAAAGTCTTCTTTGTGATAAGCGTCTTGATCTCCTATTGAAAGCACTGAAGTAGGAGCATTCCTGTGGTCTTCAGCGAGCTTTTGAATTTCCAGTTGATCCTTAAAGGTGTTTAGCAATTGCCATTGATCCAGCACGTTACAGTTAAATTCACTAGGAACTATAAGCATTAATTTGCTTAGGATATTCAATTTTTTGTTTAGCATCATCAAATCATCTTTCTGTTCACCAGATTCGTTTTTCACCAGCTGGAAGAAAGAAAACCAATGTTCCTGGATGAGATCAAAAACATCTGGTGTGCGGTGTCTAACCTTAATCGCTAATTCTAGCAGACTGATACTCAGGTTGTATGCGAATTCAAATTCCACAGTAGATGAGAAGTCAAGGCATAAAAGTTGCAGTTTAACAAGTAAATAATCAGCTTGTGTGTCATTCTTTTCTGCTTTGTCTGTACTATTTAGGCCTATCACAAGATGGTTCAGAAGCTCGTAAAGCTTCTGAACCTCCGAATATGCATCATCATTCAATTCTAAAATTTTTGAAATAATATCGAATGGGTCTGTGATCTCTGAAATAAGCTTAGGAGTAATTGGTAATCCCACAGCAAAGTACAACTTCCAATTCAGTAGTTCATTATTGGCAAGAATAAGTTCGTGCAATCTCAAAACTTCAGGATCGTCATATTCTCCTATTAAATCGAGACACGAGCATGCGCTCTTCAAATATCCAATATACATGTCGCAGTTAGTAGCCTTCTTGTAAAAGTTCCAACCACGCTCCAAAACTATTTGTTTCAGGTCTTCACGACTCAATTGACAATAACTAACAAGGAATGTATTGGATATCAAACTGAAATCTCTGTGATCTATTAATTCGGTTAGTACAATTCGATCCAGTTTATCCGCAGATACGTTGGAAAATACCTCTGTATTTTTGAATATCCAGTAAATAGAACTTAACAATGTTTCCCATTTTTTAGAACTGTTTCCCATAGCCATCTCGTTGTTAATATACTTTTCTAGTTCTTGGAGTTGCATATAACTGTCACCCCTTGATAGTTCCATAATTTGAATCAAAGAAAGCTTGTTTGAATAGATCCTTTCTCCAGTTTCAACGTACTTGATCAGCAATTTGATCAGTCTGTTATTAGGGCTTACTTTCGGATATAATTCAGCGACAGTTAATTCTGGGGCGATTTCAGAAACGCTTTCAGGGAAATTAAATATTTCAAGAGAAATTAATATTTCCTTCATGTTCAGATAAACTCCAAGAGAAACATTAGGACATAAGTAGATTATAGAGATAATGATCCTCACAAAATCTTTAATAGGTTCTGAATTGTTCACCAAAACCATGAATGTATTCTGCCTAACAAAGTTAACCAGAAGATTAAAGCTGTTTTCAACAAATGCAATTGATGATTTCTCACTTATAATCTTTTCACCGAAGGTCACAAGCCATCTGTCGAAAGAAGAGAGCCCATCTTCCTCATAAGAGAGATAAGGCAGCAAAACTTGACCAATCAGTTCATCGTATCTCAAGTTTTCTGTTGCTAACCCTATTATCAGGCTGATTTTATCTGATAGCGTCATATAATCTTCCCAATCTATCAGCGTTGGGACCTGAGTATGCCTGGATAGAATAGATAATGGCTGATAGAAACCCTCTAACCACCTCTGTAATTTTGGCGGCGAGTAGATGGAGCTCCAGAAAATTGCAATCTCTTGGTACGCTGAAGGCAAATCATTCAAAACCAAGTTTAACTTGAATATCCTTGCCGTCACGAACTCATAAAATAAATTCTGTAGACAAGAAGTCCATATTGAACCATAGTTATCAACAGAAAGATCATAATGAAAGCGAACTGCCTCATTATCCAAAGCGGAAACAGACTCGAGAGTAATTTCTTCAACAGAATCCTCTGATAGATGAACAATACATTGAATCACAATGGGTACTTCGCTGTTAGGGAACACCTCTTCCAGTTCTGGCCATTCCGCAGAATCAAGTCCTTCATCCCCACCATTCTGCATATGCTTCAAGGTTTGCTCTACTAACTCCGACAAAGAACTGAATGGAATAACCTCAGGAGTATCTATCAGAAGGATTTTAATCAAGGTAGAGATATTTAGAATGGTATCATATTGTGCGTCGTTGTCATTTGATACGCTTGACTGATAGATCAAAGGAAGAATCTTATCGAGCAAGTGTTGCAATTCGGTAACTGATGAGGCTGTTGAAACCAAATATCGCAATGAAAGATATAGCTGGTTCGTCAATTGGGCCATGATATGTCTTATTATCGGTCTTTACCAATGACCATTTAATTATATTACATAGGCTAATTAACATATTAGCAAAAATTAAATTGATTTATTTATTTAAAATTTCAATGCCATTTCTGAGACGGTTATACGGATTGAAACCGGTTTCAATTTTTCCGGTGATCTACAACACCGGAAATAAAGAACGATATTTGAATTACCATTATTTTCATTAGCTTGTAGAACAGCTGGAACTTGCCCAAATGATCCGACGAGTTCAAAAAGGCTTTTCAGTTTAGTCACTAACACAGATACTTAATCAAAATTGTTTCCACCATCGTTAGATACAATTGACATAAGAAAATTATGTTCTACGACTTTGATAGGATTCCTTGCTGCTTCCAAATAATCGTAATATGTGACATCATATGTTCCTCAGATGATCAAGCATAGTTGTTATGATCACGTACCGTAATAATTAACGATTATTTCCCAATGTCAAATTATCATGATAGATATTAAGGAAGCTTCGACTCATATGAAAATAAATCTGATCAATGAAAGAAGAAACAATTGGGATTCTTGGTCAGACCACAAAACCAGGATTGGTCAGACCACCTAACTTAAGGTGGAAATAACTATCACATAAACACGTCTGTAATATATTTTCTTTATAAGGTATCATCAATAAGGGTGGTCAAAATATAGAGGGAAGAGTATTTACCACCATGACGAATCCATTAACATGGAAAACATAGATTCTTCAGGTGGAGAGTTAATTATTTACCTCTTGGCCGTTGTATAATGACTTCTCATTGAATCAGTGTTAACTGTTACAGCCCAGCAAGTAATTGCACTTAAATGAGTTCAGGTAACCTATGACGTATATTATGAGAACTCAAGTTGTTGCTAATAGTGTATGTTATTTCATAAAAATCTGCTTGAATTTGTGATTGGTAGCTGAAGGGCGATAGTGCCGTTTTCGGGAATCCAGCATCGGTTTAAGGTCTGATTCCAAAATGATCGTAGGGAAATGAGAGATACCTTAGTTTGTTGATATCGACGGCTTGGTAGTGAGTTAGCTTTGCAAAGTTATATGTAGTTGACCTCCAGGATGCTAATAATTATTCTAATCCAGCTGGCTTAACTTATTATTAAGTTCAAATTTATTTTCATAGTTCCTTAAGCCATTCAATAGAATGTTTTTTGAACACCAATTTTTTGACTATGGCGAAGGTATTTTGACATCCAGCTTGGTTAACCAGAGAACTGGCAACGAACATCGAATAGAAATATGACCAAAATTTCCCTTTCTTATTCTGGCGTGATTCCCAAATTCCGTGACGAAAATAAGGTATTTTAGAGCCTGCAATATACTTCCTCGTTCAGGGGAAGTAGTCTGAAATTCAAAAACGAATGTCTAGTTGTTTCTAATTAAAAGAACAATAATAGATCTTGACAATCCATATTTACTGTAAGAAATGAAGAAATCGGAATTCTGACTTCTGACTTCTGACTTCTGACATCAAGCAACGGTGGTTAAAACGGTAGCAAACCTAAATTGTTATCCCATAGAAATAAACACTGGTCTGATTACAGTGAACAAACAAGAATTGGTATCATGTCTTAGCATTGGCATTTGTTTCTAGTTGTATGGAAGTCACTTTTTATTAAGATTCTTCAAGAGTTAATTAAAGAACCAACGAAAATGGCTATTTCGTTACTTTTGTTTTGCAACATTGAGAACTTTTGTCCTTAAGTAAACAGATAAATCCAAGCCCATGTTGTTTCTGGTATTCTTTTATAATATATTTATTACTCATTTCCCCGTTTCTATACTGTTTTATCTGAGTTCAAAATGGAAGCAAGAATTCGTAAAAGTTGGATTTACGGGGTTTACTCGGGCAAGTGTGAGTTATAGGGACAAAATGTGTTTCTCTGGAACCGCGCGTAGAGATCCCCTACAAAGTCATAAGTCTGATACCTGGCATATATTTTGGTAGATTAGAGTGCAGAATCTCTTAATGCTGGAAGATCTAGATTGTACTGCAATTCTAAGCAAATGATTTAAGGGGTAAAAGGTCAGCCTCGGCTTTGGCAAAGCCAACCTCAAATTCCAATTTATTGTATGCTACAAATTTTATTTGGAGATAAATTATCAAGGCTACCACATACTCTGTTTATAGTAGAGTCAAGACATGATTACGAAAGGAATAGTCGCAGAGTCAAGCATTTTTGAGGCAAGGTAAATGCTCGTCCCCAACCTGAGTTTCAGAAGTATTCGACATACTTGATTGCTACCTTCTGAATGAGAGAAAATGATCCGAAGATAATATAATCATTATACAGCGCAGTGCATAACACTAATTTTCTCTTAGCAACAGTGCAGAAATAATCTATTCTTCAGCGTAAACTAAATGTATTTTTGGTAAACTGCAACATTTAAGATTGGGAAATTCTAAACTCTTTTTATAACGCCATATTACTAACCTGGTATTTTATTTTGTTTGTTTCTGCCCAACAACGTCAGATTCTTAAACACTGTTACTACCTGCAGGGTTTGCCGAAAAAAGATACGCCATTAATTCTTGTATTTTTTACGCTTGATACCGTACATACATCATAAACAAGCCTTTTTACGTGTCTTTTAAAGAGAATTCCAAACTTTTGACATTTTGATTGTGAGGCAGTGTTCTAGCCAGTGTTATTTCTAGAACTATGTCCCAACTAATTTGTTAGAAATCACTCCCCAAAAGTAATATTCCTGTTAGAAGTAATATTATTTCCGACCTCACAGCTTCCCTGATACACCGCATTTTATTTTTAGTGGACGAAAATCATGGCTATGTAAGTTATGGAACAAATATGGGTTAAAAAGTCAGATTACTATACCATCTGGAGTGCTAGATCCTTGGCAACTCTAAATAGCTGATGCTTTTAATACCAAAGCCGAACACATATCTCAGAAAAAGTAACCGTATTGTATTAAGAAACCAGAAACAGCACTGAAAGTTGCCAGCTGCAACTACATGTACATGCGTGTGCTTGCAATCCGATGCAGGTTTCTACATTGCTTTTGGCAACTTCAACTGCATAATGTATAATAGAATAACAATTTAAGTAGTAATAATAGCCTTTTGCTGTAATCTGCATTTTGGATTTGTGTACCTATTCGGATCATCTGACTGACATCTTAATAGGCAATAAGGCTGGCGGACTACGGGCGTTTCTGAATGGAGCTAGTTTCTTCAGGTCTGTAGTGGAGGGGTGAATAAGTCTAGAAGGAGAATTTTTCGGCAAAGTATAGAGCCGGGCACTTCATCAAAAAGTCACCAACATTTGATTTAGAGAGACAAGGTGTCAAATCAGTAGTGCGATTTCTTGAATGGAATGCAACAGTAGGATGATGCACAAGTCCTTCGATCAGGCTTCTCGGAACCCTACTATTAAATAAAGAGCGATATCTTTTATGTTTATGTGTTATGATTTGATTTGAGGTACTGAGGCACATTCTCTACTTGTAGCATCACTTCTTGTTACTTTGAATTGTCATACTATACAAAGAAAGATATAATTGTACATAATACATCGAACGTTTGAGTTAGACTTCTCTATTTATTTTGAATTAAGGCATGCCTGTCACAGTGTGAGAAATTCACCAGCGGCAGTAGATTGGTTATGGTTAACAAGGAATTCTATTTTTATGGAGCTATCCACTCTCCAGAGAAGTGGATTCGATTCAGATTGCAATTTCTTAAGTACAATATGAAACACTCAACGTATGGTACAACGCCTGGTAAATGTGCTTTTGGTAACCTAGATCGTTGCATCATCACTGGTGTTAGAACAGCATTATATTTACTGCACAGGAATCAGAAAGAGACTAAATTCAATCTAATGTTCGATTGTCTCCAATAATAATTTTGGTATCATGCAAGTAATAACGGGTATCATCCTCGTTGATATATAATATTGAAATTGTAATAGACTTATTGGCCTTTTCTTGAACCGTGCATATATGACGATAAATTTGAGACATGTGTCGACGTTCTTTCTGAAGGTAACACAGAACCATCTTCTCCTGGAATTAGTCTTTCACCCGAACTCGACCGTGTAAGCGAATTTATTGAAGATGAGCTCAACGAGCCATGGGCAGCACCGCTGGTAGGGAAACTATTGGCGTATGTTGGTCTACCAATATTCATGTCAGATGACGGACTTTGAAATGGGTCTGTCATTCTTCTATTGTAAGATGGATTTTGATATGAGTGCTGTGGAGCATTGGAAAATGATATATACTGCGATGGATAGGATGATGAGTGGTGAATAAATCGATGGTTAGACATAACGCCGCTTGGTGGAAGTGAGCCCAAAATGCCTCCATCCTGCTGCTGCTGCAATTGCTGCTGCTGCAATTGCTGCTGACTATATGTCAATGCACTTGATGTTGAACTTGGACTAATCACAGATAATGGATTTGCTGAAAAAGGATGCAAAGTTTGTAATTGCTGATGGTTCCCTAAACCTATATAGGAATGATGGTGGTGGTGATAAGCTGTCGCTCCAGGAAGGGGTTGAAGATGGATAAATCCGGTTTGAGATGGCTGCAAAGATGAGAAGTGATCGTGTCCATCTGAAATCGATTTTACAGTAGGGGGTTCGACGGAGGGAGCATTTTTATTCTGCGTGGAGCCTAGATGCTGATTGTGAAGTCGATCAGAGGTGACGCTTGCCCCCAATAATGCCTGCAACTGGGGGTTAGGAATTAATGGATTGCCATTCAGTTGCGTTACCTGACCCTGTAATTGCAAAGTGTACTCCTTAAGTTGCTCTAGGTTCGTTATCAAGTTATTGCTTTGATATTTGAGGAAGTCAATATACTCTGTTGTCTTTTTGAGAACCTGTGCTTTGGAATCACTTTGAGGTTTAACGGTGGGCACAATGAATTTAAGTCTCTGGAAACCATCAATGATTCTTCCCCGACGTCTCTGTTCAGATTTAATATGGAGATGCTTCCGAAGTTCCTGAGATATTGGCTCTGTCGCCTTGCTACTAGCAGTCGTAGGGTTGGGGCTCGTTGTCTGATGGTCTGGTGATTCAATTGGAGACTCGGGTCCTTCTGCTTCGCCATCTGACCTGGCATCAGCCGGAGGAGATTTTGTGCTTCTAGGGCTGCTGGGTTGGTGTGAGTCAAATGTTGTAGTTTGTTCATGGACATGCGTACGCCTTGAACTGCCTGATGATTCGGATTCGTTGATAATGGAAGGAAGCTCCATGCTGTGATGCTCAATTCGAGAGATTAAAGACTCAAAGGAGGTAAAAGGCACAAGTAGCGGGGTTATATGAAAGCAGGTTCAAATATGATTGGCATCTGAGTAGCACTCGTTTCGTTTCACTGGCCTTAGCCCAACTCTTGTTATATACACCTCCTGACCCTGCTGTGTACCTATTGTACCTGCTTTCCGCGTCTGCTCTGCCTCCGCAGTTCTTGGTTCCTCTGGATTTGCTAGATATTCTTACTAGATTCCGACGAAGTCCTTAGTATTCAAGTGTGGTCCCATTTATATGTTAAACATCAGAACTATATTACTTTATATGGACCCACATATCCAACATGCTCTTAGTGTTGCGGTGCCTGCCATGAAACCATCGTTACTCAAATCTCGGAAAGAAGAATTTTCTCAAAACTCTACTGAGTATAACAATAATGCAACCTTCCGAGACACAGGTGGGCATAGTGCACCTTACAGATGGATCCCTTCATGGCTCTTTGTAGAAATTATGCATTCCAAAGTGTGTAAGGTGGTTGTACTAATATACAAGAAATAAAGATGCACAACAAAGAAGCCGACAATAACGGCTCGATATGCATAGATTAGAGTGTCTTCGCCACTTCAAACCTTGATCATACGAAGTGTATCTCCTGAATAGCCGCGTCACCGGTAATTATTCATCAAAGACGCACATGCGTTAAAATGTTACAAACATGCATGCACAAGTGTGTATCGTGGAGAATTAGGAAGTTAGGAACAGCAATACTAGCGGTATCAGCAAAAATCAGCGGCAACAAATCGTGGAATCAAACGGAGTCGTAGTCTCCATGCCTTGTATCTACAAGCTGAACCGGTTCGAAAGTGCAGGGTCAGGAAACCGGCATATCAAGGCAAGCAATCACACATGGGTTTCGCGTGGAAGCTTTGCACTAGATCGAATAATAACAGGCTTGACACTATATTGATGTAGACACCAAAGCACTCCTGGTATGAGCTGGTCGATAACCAACAATTTACTGGGGATAATCATGAGGCTAAAATCCAGCGATTAAGCTAAAACAAAAGGTGAAAGCTCAAGTTGTTGAATAATTGATGTTTCCATGTGAAGATTCAGAGCGGCATAAAATTTGACCGAAACAAAAGAATTTTCCCTTCTCACCCCACTATCTTTCTTTTGTATTAATTGTAGCTTCTGTCCCTATATTGTAAAATAATTTATGAGTTAGACCTAATGTTCGTTCCCAAAAAGGAACCATGCAAATTATGATTGAGGGGCTTTGAAATCTGATCTTCACGATTTTCGCGGTGAAATTCCTTCGTAAGCACTATCATATGCACTCTATTCAACTCTGGTAAATGCATCACTATCAAGGATTTGTTCAATTGCACCATTAGCCAACACGGTGGTGGTGTCTTGACAACTCATACGTGATCGTACCTTTCGTTCGTTTACAAGAAACCACATGTTGTCTTCGTTTCCATTTTACATGCGAAGGCTCGTTTGCTATTCTCACCCCTACTCGGGCAATGCCAAATCAAATGGGGGCATTTTTTTTGAGCTCAGAATTCTAGGTCCCTGCCCTGTTCATTAAGTAATAATCATACATGACATGATAAAGAAAGAGTGTGCGCATAAGCTACTTCCATATCAACTGCCAAAAAGATATTCTTTTGTTCTAATACATTGGCATCTAATATAAAATGGTAATCTATCTTGGTCGACCCTTCCGCTTAAAGAAGCCGACACCGCACAGCGGCGACAGCGGCATCACGCTTGGAAATTCGGCAGGAGGAATTAAATTTACAACGCAATCAGGCAGTTTCTTTTGGCTATGGCTGTGCGACCTTTCCAGAATCTTGATGTGAAAGCTGGGGCACCAGCTGCAGATGAACAGTGGAATGTGTGAGCGCTCCTTAGCTACAAAATACTACAGTACCAATAGACTACCAATAGGCTTAGACCTCGGCCTAAAGCAAACATGATCCTTCATGACTGGCAAAATGAGAGATCAGCATGCGGCCTTGATGCGTCACCCATTGATCAGCAGGAGAATATGGTTCAAGGAGGATTTGCAGATTCGAGGAATGTAGTAGCAAGAACCAGGGCTATTGATATTGTATAACCACAGAGATGCTACAGTGATGATTACCGTAGACATGATTTCATCTGAGAGTTGTCCCCAAGTCTGAAAAGCGAGTCAGCCAAATACCGTACTGGGGCTGAAATCCACTCTCGAACGAGGCTCTATATTTGAATATGCAGGTATAATTTATTTGATTTGAATAGCAATCGTCTATTACCCTTTAGAAAATAAGTATTACGGTTTAATGTTGTCTTTACTTACAGAAATTATCAGCACTATTACTGAAATATTCTTTCTGCAAACATAACATTCTGAAGCTTAGATTCATGCTTGCCATTTACCAATTATCGTTTAAAATATAAGTTACGGAGCCTGATTCGCCCAAAAAATTCAAGCCATCCGTTCACTTATTCAGAACTAATGGTTATTCTGTTTTTGACCATGAGTCAATGCTAATATAGATATGGAGAACGTTGTTAGATTTTGGTTAACCTGGTCAAATAATACACACTGTTGGATGTGTAATTGACAATGCTGGCAAATCTAGGGAGTAAATTGCACAAACTGGAGCCATAGAAGTTACTGTCACCATCATTTGCTCTTGAAAACCAATTTTAAAAGGAATTCAATTTTAGGGCCTCTTACTCAGAATACTACACTATATTAAGCTATAATGATAATGAAATATTGCGTATAATTGTTAGATTGATGATTCAAACATAACGAGAGAGCGTCTAGTACATCAACTATTTTCTACGATGTTTTCACCAGATCCCTCTTAAACATCACTAAGTCAATTTTAAATCGATACCGTTATCTAAATAAAGCTTCGATGGTGAGTTAAGAACAGCTATTGGCAACAACTGTCTAAATATTCATCTAGCTATATATTGGGACAGACCAAAAGAGAACAACTTTGATATTCGCCCTACCAAATCCCAACATTCTAATGGGATCAGAGAATTATTGAACCTACACGTTTATTTATATCAATATTTATGCCAGAAATCCAAATGGTCCTTGATTATTTCGTCTTGGAGCTCGGGAAATGGACCATCTACCTCGATATCTTTCTGTCCATTCGCCAATACACTTCGACAATCCAGATTAAATGTCATGTTCTCTTTATCATTTCCTGTCAAATCAAGTAACGTAGACTCCTCTAGGCCATATACAATTCTTCCTATGTTTGACCAATAAACAGATCCAGTGCACATTACACATGGTTCAAAATTTGTATAAAGCGTACATTTCCACAAGAACTCTGCAGGAAACATGTCAAATGCTATTCTGCACATGGTCGATTCTGCGTGGTTCAATGTGTTGATGTTTCCCTGTTGAATAAGTACTTCCTGATTATCTGGACCCACCAACACACATCCGAAGGGGTGTTTACCAAAATCCTTTGCCCTTCTGGCCACTTTTATCGACAGACGCAAGTTGCTCAGTATCTGTTCTCTAGATGGTTGCGCCCCTCTGATGGGGAAAATTCCTGTGTTTTCTGACATAAAATTCAATAATATTCTTCGTTATATTTGGTTCAATGAAATTATGTCTTCACATTCGCCAATTATCTTGATTCACCTCAATTATTGCTGGCTTCCATCCTTTGCAACCGTTCTAAAGACAGCTTTTTCGTCTAATGTCTGAAATTTTCAAATATTACGCACTTGAGAGAAAAAAAAAATATGTGATAAATTCTGTTCTGATCTTATCAAGATAAGGAAAGTTATAGAAATCGCCAATTAACCAGCAAAATGCTTCATCTGGTGGGTATAGATGATCGAAAGCGGAACAGTGAAGATTCTGAATTGGATGTAATTGAAAATCCTACGAATCCGGAGACGGGAAACGCGTCTTCTCAAAGTTCCAAAAGATCCACTTCTATAGGATCAATCAAAAGACACGGATCACAGCAGAGCCTGGAACCAATAAAAAAACTCAACAGCGTACCAAATACGAAGACTTACAACGTTTTGTGGCGCAAAAGAACGCAAAAGAAGAATAAAACATGGGATGGAGACGGAAAACTGGTGTTGAATCTGACCCAGGACGTTGCCACATTGAGAGACGACAATGGAAATTTTCTAGGAACCGTATCGAAGTGCAGCAAAGTGATGAATAATGGAGTCTTTAAAAGTGGAAATTTTGAATTTGAACTAGATGGCGAATATATACCGACAGAGAGTCAACCGCCATTGCATAGGCCGATAAGAAGGGTGCCATTGAAGTCCTCTATCTCCCTTAATAGGATTCTCAAACCAAAGGTCAATACCGAGCGAATTGTCGGAACAGTGACTAGTTTGAAAGGAAAACCGACTTCGATTGCTAGCAAATCAGATGTTTGCTCAAGTTCTGTTTCCAATCTAGCACTGACATCTCAGCCTCGATATAAACCACTTCTGAGCCGAAGGATGCCTGCCAAAAAAGAACCTTTGCACGATGTTTACGGGGAAAATGCGTTTGTTCTACCACGTCCTCCGAACTCAGATGTATTTACAGTGCGAGATGTGGTTGTGGATCCATTGCTGGTGAAAAGCTTGCGAGACCATCAAAAAGAAGGGGTCAAATTTTTATATGAGTGTGTCATGGGGTACAGAGACTTTATTGGACATGGGGCGCTTTTGGCGGATGGCATGGGTCTTGGAAAGACGCTGCAAACTATTACATTAATATGGACTCTTCTTAAGCAAAGTCCGAATGTAGCAGAAACTTCGGTAATACGCAAGGTGCTGATTTGTTGTCCTGTCACATTGGTAATGAACTGGAAACGAGAATTCAGAAAATGGCTTGGCATAAATAGAGTGAGTATTCTTACCATAAACGGTTCCCAGCCAAATGACAAACGGAGTATTGTTGGATTTGCAAACACAAACGTCTATCAGGTCTTAATTATGGGATACGAAAAATTGCTAAGTCTGCGCGAGCAGCTACAGGATGTTTCCATTGATATCGTCATTTGCGACGAAGGGCACAGATTAAAGAGTGGAAACAACAAGGTTCTCAAAGCTCTTGAAAGCCTGGATGTGAAGCGTCGGGTTATACTTTCGGGAACTCCTATTCAAAACGACTTGGGTGAATTTTATAATGTTGTCAATTTCGTCAATCCTAACATTTTAGGTGATTTTAAATCTTTTCAGAAGAATTTTATGAAGCCAATTTTGAGGGCCAGAGAAGCAAATTGCACAAATCCTCGCATTTTACGAGCAGGTGCTCTCATATCGAAGGAATTAATAAGACTCACGAAGCTATTCACATTAAGACGAACCATCGATGAAATCTCTAATTATTTGCCTAATAGGTCAGATTTTGTTCTGTTTACCCCTCCAACAAAACTACAGACTCAATTGTTGAAGACTTTGGAGCAGACTAATCATTTCAGAAAAATAGTCAATGATGGACAGACTAATGATTCGTTGAGTCTGATTACCACTTTCAGAAAGATATGTAATTCTCCTTCTCTGTTGAAAGATGATGGCTTGTTCTTAGAGATCTGCTGTAAAGCCACTAGTGACAATGATAGCTTCAGAAATGATTTGGCAAATAAGGTCCGAAGCGCAAAAATAATTCTGTTAGTGAAACTGTTAAAGGAGATTTATGATCTTCAGAGCGAGAAAGTCGTCCTCATTTCAAACTTCACACAAACATTAGATATCTTGGAAAGCCTGATGAGTGCTCTAAATTTCTGTTGTTTAAGACTCGATGGATCTACTCCTTCGGGAGTGCGAGACCAGATAGTCTCAGAGTTTAACAACTCTTCCTGGGATAAGAATTTTGTATTTTTATTGAGTGCAAAATCAGGTGGGTGTGGTCTGAATTTAGTCGGAGCTTCTCGTTTGATTTTATTTGATAATGATTGGAATCCTTCAGTCGATATCCAGGCTATGGCAAGAATTCATAGAGATGGACAAAGAAAACCCGTATTCATTTATCGCTTGTTGACTTCTGGTTGCATAGACGAAAGAATTTTCCAACGTCAGCTGATGAAAACAAACCTCAGCGATAAGTTTTTAGATGACTCAAGTACATCAAATGAAGACTTTTTTGATATGAATGATTTGAAAGACCTATTTACTATATCTGAAGGCACTAAATCAAATACTCATTCGTTGATGGATTGTGATTGTTTGGGTGATGGAGAGCTCCTAGCAGAGGAGGCAACTGCCGATGGTGATGATGAAGATGAATCTGAACAGAGCGAGTTGAGGGTCAAAGATAAGCAGACTAGCTTTATTTCAGCCCTAAACTTCTCCCAAAGTTTTGAGGAAGATAAGGATATCAGGAAGAAGCAGCATATAAAGAGATGCTTGATAGATTACAGGCACATTGATCCTAGCGTGGGTGCAAGAACAAATGATCCTGTAGTTGATGCAGTTTTGAATGACCAAGACCCGGAAAAACCGACCATATCCTATATTTTCGCAAAAACATAACGAGTTAATTATTTATACAATAACATATGAAATTAATTATATATTTTAGACATAATTCTGGCTAACTTAACTACTATTATTCTTATTCATTCTCGCCTCTGCAGCTCTGGCTCTTTGCTCTCTCATAACCCTCATTCTTTGTTCAGGGGTTAGCGTCTTGAGATTCTGTTCTTCCGTTGGTTTTCGGGTAACCAAAACCTTCCCTTTTCCGAACTTCTGGGTCCTTTCTGACTCGAATTGTTTCTTTACATTCTCTAGTTCTTCTTCTATGAGCTTCTTGTTTTCAAGATCTAATTTTTCCTTTTCTGCACGAATCAAACGTTCAACCTCCTCCTTAGTTCTGGCCTTATCAACTTTAGCTTCGTTCTCCCAGTTACAGTAATCATCACCAAGAGCATTTCTGGCAATCTCAAAAGCGTATTTTGTCTGATCATTTCCTGCGATTTCAGATGCCGTCTTACCAAATCTATTCTTGATCGTAGGGGATGCTTTAGCATTTATCAACAACACTTGGCACATATGGTTCAATTTATTTGCTGCTGAGTAGTGAAGTAATGTTGGAGTGTTTGAAAATTCAGCTTCCGGCTGAAGATATGAGTTCACATCCACTGAATTATTCTTTATAAATGCCATTAGAGCTGGTGCCTTCGACTTCTTGAGTAAGGAAACCAGCTCCCGGGAAACACGTTCTGAATTAGATTCTTGTTTTTTGGAATCCGTCTGTTTATGGGTATTGTGCACTTTAGATTTCGCTAAAGCTTCTTTCTGCTTCAACTGTCTATCCAAATGTTGTCTACTAGGTACAGGAATTTCCATCACTTTCAAATAGCTGAGTTCACACCAAGCCTTTTTTATTTCAGAAGTGGTTGGTCTCTGAGTTGTGAAAGGGAAAACTCTTACCCTAGAGTCACCTGACTTAATCGGAGCATTTTGGTAACCAACTAAGACCCTGTGGGACGTAGCACCTGTGGCCTTGATAAAAATGTGTTCACAGTTATCCAAATCTTCTCTCCAGTCTGACAAAAGTTCTCTGGCATCTTTCTGTAATGCCTGTTCATTGTACCGTCTAATATTGGAACCGGCACTGTTGGCTTTGCCTTTAGCATTATCGTTAGCACTCTGAGATCCACCCTGTTTTCTTCTTGTCGTATATCTATGAAATGTTTTATGTTTGATTATTTGGACCGATTGTAATTTAAGCTCTTCTGGGGTTCCTTTGGCGCCCTTTGTGCTTAGTGGCTGGTGTGAGATGATCGCAGCTGCAAAATGGCCACCTCCCATCATGAGAAGAGCAGATTGCTTGTGCTTAAGTTGGTCTCCCTGTTTATTCAACTCGATAAGTGTTTTAATTGGGTCTGCATCTTGGTCTGTAGCATTTAATGTTGTCTTGTATACGCCGAAACAAAGATCTGGAGTCAAAATAGACGATTTGAAAAGAACGAACGGAGATCTCGTATGAAGAAAACTGATAGATGATTGTTCGTTGTCTGTTAATGATGTCGAACGTTGAAGGGTGAGATTTTGAGCGTAATTGCTCTCATCCTCTTCCGATGAACTCACATCCGATCCTGAGATACTCAACTGATCCATAATTTGTTCAAATTCCTCCTCATCAACTGTGGAGAGTCCCGTGGATGCTCTTTTGAGATTGTATCTTTGGAAGTCGTCAATTTCTGCATTAGTACTCTCTTTTTCAGTGCTTTTTCCAGCACTTCTTTCGACTCTTCTTGGATTTGGTGTTACAAATGTCTGTTGTGTGTGGATCTCGTTTGTTAAAGCAGGCTTATTTCTGTTGTATTCGTCCTCGCTCTTTTGCTCCAGCGTTTGAGAGTCGAAATAGATCAATTCCAACGACTGCAATATGTCATTTCTCACATTGTACACATACAAATGTGAGAAAGGGATATCCAGGGTCTCCTGATCTGCCATGGTATACATTTGTCTGTTCTATTTGTGGTCTATAACGTCGATTTTTCAGCAATGGCAAGTCTGATTTTATGTCATTATTAAGAATTCTTTTATACAGAGATTTTTTTCTGCCTAATCGGGAACTCTGCTCAACTTATCAGTACAAGAGATCCTTACAAATAAAAAGAGTCATATATTTCAAAATACAATGTTTCCATACCGATGGAAGCTCTAAAGGAAACTGTATCGAGAGTAATCCAATTGAAAGAAAAATGATTGGCCAGAAGTTTGTGTGGCTATTCACACTTTCAGCAGTTCTAATTGAGGTTCTAGCTGTACCATTCAATGTGAACTTGAACTTCAACCCTACTTCGAATCTGAATGTAGAAGCAGGAGAGAATCAGCAAGTTCTGCGACAAAAGGAGTTCACTGATATAGCGTCAATTGGTGGAAGACTTCCATTGCTGACGCTTCACAAAAACCTAATAGAAATTGAATCTATCAGCAAGAAAGAACATGACGTCTCATCGTATCTGGTGAACTATCTGACTAATTTAGGTCTCACCGTCGAAGTGATCCCGACAGGCAACAGAAACAATATCTACGCTTACATTGGTAATAAAAGAAATACTACAGTTTTGTTAACTAGCCACATAGACACCGTGCCTCCATACATAGATTACTACTTCGAACAGGAAAAGATCTATGGAAGAGGATCGTGTGATGCTAAAGGATCTGTTGCAGCACAGATCACGGCATTTTCCGAACTGATGAAAGAAGGAAAAATCACAGAAGGAGATGTCTCGTTGTTATATGTAGTGGGAGAAGAAATAGGAGGTGATGGAATGGTCACGGTTGATAGAAATCTCAATGCCTCTTGGAAGGCTGTTATCTTCGGAGAACCAACCGAAAACAGGTTGGCTGTTGGTCACAAAGGAATCTATTATTTTTCATTGAAGGTTCATGGCGTCTCCAGCCATTCGGGATATCCGGAATTAGGTGTCAATGCTAACGATATCTTGATCAAATTGATGTACGAATTATCTACTGCAGAATGGCCGTCAAGCGATTTGTTGGGACCAACAACCATTAATATCGGGCTTATTAATGCTGGAACTGCCAGTAATGTTATCTCGCCAATTGCCGAATGTTCAGTGCTGATGAGAGTGAGCGTTGATGTTAGCGAAATCGACGAAAGAGTGTCTTCAATTCTCTCTAAGTACAATCATGTAGAGTTCCTTTTGACTCAAAGCGCAGATCCTACATTTCTAGACTATGATATTCCAGGTTTTGATACAATGATCGCAGCTTATTCCACCGACATTCCTAACTTGAGTCACAATGGATTCAAGAGATATTTATATGGACCCGGTTCCATTTTGGTGGCCCATGGTGATAACGAGTACGTTAATGTCGACAGTTTATACGAGTCTGTCGATTCTCTCAAGAACCTCACACTCTATTCATTGCAGTAGACTTCTTTCTACATTATTTTTAACTTATACTTTTAGAATTTGTCTTCCATCTCTATATCCAGCGTAAGTTTATAATATGATATTATACGTTTTCGCCGGACTCAAACTAGGAATTTTCAATCTTGCAAAGTGACATTTCAACAGTCGAGACTGTTGGGATCTTTTGATCTATATACACCGATCAAAAGCCAGGCCTGAAGCCCGTCACATGCGTTATTCGAACCAAGTATCTATATCCTTATAGATAGCTTTGCTCTTTAGCGGCCATAACTTGGTCAGTAATGGAGTCTATTGGCTCGTTTCAACTTCTACAACTAGATTTTGTTGACACTGAAGTTCTGGAGTCTTCTGAGCTCTATTGAACATCCACTAATATCCTTTTTGGCTATTTTTCAAAAAGAATAATTTATACCATAGTTAATTATCTTAGACGAGAAAATTTTTATCTAGTACATATATTAGATCTGATTTATATTCAATATACAATATATATTATAGCGTTGAACACCGAGTGAAAAATTGGACCTTCACCGGAATATAAGAGCCAAATGTCAACGCCAGCTTGGAAGAGACTTGGACTAAAGGTCAAGAAGTCGTTAGAAAACGACCCGTTGTCTTTGACAACATATGTCGAGGCTCCAAATTCTGAGTCGAAATCAAGTAAGAGAAAGATAGAGTCTCCAGCAGAGGACTCAAAAAAAGTCTCAGGGACCCAGGAAACATCATCAGCAAAGAAAAGGCAACCAAAGAGACAGAAACTTCCGAAAAATGAAAGACCCCCTCCTCCAGAAAAAGACCAGTTGCAATATCTCAGACAATACCATGAAAGCTTTTCTACCTGGAAATTCTCGAAGCAAAAACAGAACTGGATCTTGCGTAATATCAAGGACATCCCAGAATCCTACTATGATGCCTTGAAGTCCTACGTTAAGGGTCTTCAAGGGGGGTCAAGAGACCGTTTAGTGAATGAGATGGCCGAGACTGTCAGACTCTGGAACGAAGCGATGGATCTTGCGGAAAAGCAGCTCGAGGAGGCAGCCAAGACGTCTGAAGAAGCCAACCCTACTGATGATACGAAAGAGAAATCGGAGACAGATGACAAAAAGGAAGGAAAAAAGGAGGAAGAGAAGGAAGAAAAATCCAACGCTCCTGATTACGATTATGCGGTGAGAGCAAGGGATCTTCACAAAATTTTGACAGACAACGGATTAACTCTCAAAGGCGTTGGTATTGTAGAGTCAGAATTACAGTCGGATGTTACTGAAGCCGCTGAAACTGAGGCAGAGGTGAAGTCACCGTTGGAAGACGCAGAGAAGTCTCAAATTTCCGACATGATTGTCGAGGATGTTGAAGTTTCAGAGTATGTTGACGATGCAGATTTTGAGGATCTTGCTTCTGTGAATGGAGAGCAGAAACAGCGAGAAGAGAAGAAGGAGAAGAAGGAGACGAAGGAGGAGAAGGAGACGAAGGAGAAGAAAGAGAAGAAGGAGAAAAGACATAAAAGAGACAAATCCAAATCTAATTGAGTCTAGTTTCCGGATTTTTTGCCAGATCTAATATCTTGTGTATAATTATTATCTTCTGTAATATATCCAGGAGATTCATGTATCTAATAGTTAATTTGTTGGACGATTAAGCTTCTGTTGTACCTTAATAGATAGAATCGAGATATAGAATGGAATCAATCGACGGGTCGCTCCACATCTATCGACGCGATTCATTGAGACAATCTTTAAAATGGAATAAAGGGAAGTTCAAGGCACTCCTTATATAGGGGTCTGTTCTTTACCTGAATGAAGTATATTTATGAGTGAATTGACCGACTAAACGTCAAGTAGAGACGTTGTAATGAGTATGAGATATTTTTTCGAAGAGCTTTTCACACAAACAAAAGATACAGATCCTGATTTAAGGTTTATGGCTTTGAATGATCTGGAGAAGGAAATTGTTAACAACCCAGAGAAATTTTCAAACGAAGCAAGGATTCAGTATGCCAAAATTCTACTGCGTTGCTTAGAAGATGAGTTTCCAGAAGTTAGAATGCAAGCATTAAAATGTTTCGAAACATTGACACCTAAACTTGGAGGGTATGTGACTTCAGTGTTGGCCGCATTGTCTAAAAAGAAGCCTGACAAGATCTCAATTACCTCTACAATATACACGATGGCAATCCACAATGTGTTGAAATATCTTGTCTCCAATGAATCGACTATCAGAGAACTAATTAGCAACATGTTAGTAGAACTATGTGAAAGTGGAGAGACGAGTTTCTTCACCATTATCGACTATATCGAGATATTAACTGATCTGTTGGAATTTGTGGGAAAATATTTTACACCTTCACAATTGGCTAACACTTCTGAGCTTCTTATAAAAGCATGCTTTCAAGCAGATACTGTGATTTCCAAAAAGGCAGTATATGCACTTGGTCTTGTCACTCGTCATATTTCCTCGTCGGAACAGTTAGAGACCGTGGTCAATAAAGTAACTAGTTATTACGATCTCGATACATCAACATCAAAGTATCAAATCATAACTCTTAATGCCCTTACGGGTCTATCTAGAGAGAATCCGAAGTCCATGTCTTTATTGGTGGACAAGATTTGGACGGTAATCCTCAATTCCCTGAACTTGGATTCTTTAGCTGAACCGGCTGAAGATTTCGATCATCAACAGGAAATCGAAGAAATTAGGTCTGAGTCTTTGACACTGCTGACTGTTATGTTTGAGGGCATAAGTGCCAATGTAATGGAACAATACATCAACGATTCACTTCAACTGGCGTCGAAATTTATTTGTTATGATCCCTACAACAATGATGTGGATGGAGATCAAATGGAAGATCAGTCTGAGGAAGAGAATTCTGATTTCGAGGATGATTATGATCTATCTGATGTGGATGAAGACGGTGATGAGGAAGATGGATCGGGGATTTCCTGGAAGCTGAGACGAGATTCCGCAAGACTAGTGTCTGTGATTCTAGAGTCCTATCCACTCTCATTGCCTTCCATTTACAAAACGGTGTTCAGTTTGTTAGTAAAGCAACTGGGTGATTCCAATCCTAACGTTGTCAACAAATTGTTACAAGTTCTCACCAAAATTTTCAAGTATTCTGTCAAGAATGGTCCATACTATAGTCTTAAATATTTTACTTCGTTGAATGATTATGCCAATGGAAGGCGTGGTTCTGATGTCAGCATGCAAACAGATGATGATCCATATGCATCATTGGTAGGGAAAAGTGGGTATATCTGTGAAAAGTTTGATGGCCTTCTGCTTGAAAAAAATTCCGGTAAACTTCCTATGTTTTACGATTTCATCGTTGAATTCTCAAATGCAACAGAAGGAATCGAAAGCAGCTGGACAGAAAGGCTCATTACTAAACTCCTTCAATTAAGGGAAGGTCTCAACATTACTTCGGAATTGATCAAGTTTTACTCGGCTATTCTGGTTCATAACTCCCTTCAAGACTTGGGCTCAAATTTGGCTAAGATTTTGAATGATGTTGTCAGTTGTATCACAACCTCATCGAATCATGAGTTAGTCCTAGAAGGACTATCCTTGCTGACCGAAATTTTATCAATTCACATTTCGAGAGACCAGCCCTCGGACGAGGTCTTAGGTTTGTTCTCGATGAATGTTAGCGCCCCGCTAATCGAAAAGGCTTCAAATAAGAATTATTCTACAGAAATACGCCAAAAGTCTCTAAATTGTTTATGTGGTCTTGTTATTAACGTTCCTCTGGAGAATTCGAAATTGGCTGAATCCTTGGAAGTGTTTATCGATACGATTACCATTGAATTTCTTGTGACTGTCAATTTAACTTGTGTTCAGAGAATTGTCAGCTCCCCGGTTGTTGTACCAAGAATAGCACAGCAATGGACCAAGAAGATAATAAGGCAAGTGGTAGACTACTTCAAAATTATGGAGTTGCAGACCCAGTCATTGAAAACTACGTATTCTATTGTTTTGGGCCCAGCTTTGCTAGATGAAGAAGACAGGAAGTTAGTCGTTACTTCGATAGTTACTGACCACCAATCTGCAAAAATAAATGACGAAAATATGTATATTACTTCAAATATAATCACCGAAGTCGTCAAAAATACTGACATCGATGATTTAATTGAGCCAGTTGTCAAAATATTGGTCAAGATTTCGAAAATTCCTGGCATAGACCAAGGCACGTTAGCTGATTTAACAAATTCAATTTTAACAAAGGTTGAGGCTTCTCGCTTGACCGAGATGATACTGAAAAGTGGAAAACAGTCTGATACAAATATTTCAAGGATTTTGGCTGTCATTTCGGTATCTGCTAACAATGTTGGTTCCATTGACGAGGTTTTAGATGATCTAAATAATGATAGACGAGTTTTATTTTCGCTAACATTTTTAGAACAAGTCTCAAAGTCAATAGACTTAGATTGTGACTTAAGACTGTTTCTGCATCATTTTGATAATGCCGATGAGGAGATAAAGACAGCAGCCATTAAGTTTGTTGGCACGTTGGTTTTAAATAATATCCCTAAATATCTTCCGGAGCTGCTTGAAGACCTCAAATCAGACACTTCACGCCGACTACCTCTGCTTCAATCTCTGGACCTGGTCGTTAAAAATTCTGAGTTGGACTATGAAATTTCTACTGAAATTTTTGGTCTAATTATCGGAATTGAACAATCCAAAGAAGACATCAATCGTACCAGCATTTATTACAGAACATCGGCTGAGATTCTTTCGATTCTAGCAGCTCGTAACAATCTCTTCATCAATAACTTCTGTGAGCTTCTTTCTGGTGAACTATCATTTGCATCAAAGGTAACAATAGGATCCACAGTGAAATACCTTCTTGAAAATCCTTCTTTCCTGGAAGAGGATATTCCCCTTCTTTCAAAGTACTTAGAACTCACATCAACAACAAATTTTGTTTTTAACTCAGATCTTGAACTAAAACAATTAGGAGTATCCAATTTGGTATTTGCAGTTCATAAAAGGCCGCTTATAGCGTTGCCTCTCTGTTCAAAGATTATGAATGAAATCTTAGATAATGAACTGGAACAAAAGAAAGAATATGTCAAAATTGTTAGAATTGGACCTTTCAAGCATAAGCTAGATAGTGCTCTGGATTTCAGAAAGTCGTTATATGAGTTGGTTTACTCATTAATTCTTTCATTGGAGAACAATTCTAAATTGCTAGTCTTGGGTCAAATTGACTGGGTGATCGTTTTTGAAAAATTTGTTGCCAAGGCATTTAAAGATGATCCAACAGTAATCTTCATATGTTTGCTGACTTTAATCAAAATTATCTCTTTGAAACCAAATCTTTTGATTGGTAATGGAGCCATGGACAATTTCATTGCCGGAAGCAGTAAGCTTCTTAATAAAAAGCTCAAAGAAGATGCTCCAAAGCAGGAAATAGAAAAGCGCAATGACACTGTTAAGGCAGTTTTAAGATGTTGCAAAAGGATTAGTGTGATGGTAGACGCTGGTCAGGTAAAGCTTGACAGTGTCACATTGGTAAATTGGGCTAACTTCATTGCCGGACTAAAGTCCAAATATCCAATCTTTGATAGCGACGAGTAGATTGCATTCTAAAATTTTCTACGTATCTATAGGAAGAACCTGAATTCTAATAATAGCAATAGTGAACTTTTAATTCGATAGTTTTATCTATAATAGTAAAATCCATTTTTATTGGCCAGCACAGTTGTTAAAGCATTGTAATCCTAAATCGAACCCTTGATCCCATTCCCATAAAAAGCGGCTATCTCCTTTTATTTTAATATGTTCCATACGTCTTGCACTTTTCCATGCCTTTATTCTTCCTATCCTGGAGTTATCAAACTTTGCAAACTCGAGGCCGTCATTCCAAGCCGTTGTAAACCCATCCTGGTATCTCCAATGTTCATAACTTTCATTAGGATTTTGGCTTTTCCAGTAACCCTGATGTCCCGATAAGTTTTGGTTAATGTTCCAATTAAAGTCCTCATTAGTTGGTAATTTACCTAACACTGGTCTTGAAGGAATACAGCCTCTATCTACCATGGGCCTGAATCCCCATTCGCCACCATCTCCATATTGAAATTTGAAACACCAGAAGTAATAACCGAAGTCCGAACGACTCTTTAGGATTTCCGCTTGACGATTTCCATACTCTCTAACTTTGTTACCTCTGTCATATTGACCCTTGTTCCAGGATTGTGTATCCAAGACACAGGAGTACTCACCCACAATGATATCAACTCTGTCAGATAATCCAGTCAATACAGAATTATCTAGGTCATGTATGATGTCGTCGATACTCTTCCTCTTATCATCATCAGAAAAACAACGATAAACATGAGCATCGATAACAACACCTAAATCTCCGTTTTGTTCATGTTCATATATATATTTGACCCATTGATCAGTCCACCAGCCGTCGCTAATTACAATAGGTATATCATTGTTGACTTCCCTAATGGCCTTTATTGCCGAATTGTAATACTTCCTTTGTCCTCTTGCATCGTTATCAAAGACCGACTCGTTAACTATCTGCAATGCAGTTACATTGTCAAAGTTACTGAGTTCCAAAGCCATAAATTTTAGAATCTCACAGGCTAAGTCAATCGAATGACTGTGTGACCAAAAGCCTGCTTGGTCAAATTTTTCTCCACTATGGTCTCCTGTATTAGCACCTTTCGGTAAAGCATGCAAATCGACTAAGATGGAGATGTTATAATTGGCAGCTTTTGCGATATACTTGTCCTTTAAAATACTCCAGGCGTTTTCATATATCTTTCCTATAGACTCAAACGAGGTGTTTTTGTTGAATTTTTGAGGATTTACAGCCCAGTAGCCAATCGGAATTCTTATCGATTGTACTCCCTTTGATCTGAGCCAATTCCAATCTTCGTCCGAACAGTAGTTGGACCAATGTGTTTCCAATTGTTGTCTAGTAGCATCTATGCCTTTGGATTCGACCAATTTCTTGACTGCATCCAGTTCATAGGAGGTGTTATTGACGAAGAAATCTGGATAAATATATTTCTCTAGGACAAACAGAGACCCAAAATTCACACCAAAGTTCTGTCTTGACTGATAAATGGATTTCACCGAAGGTCTCCGTCCTTCCGGAGCTGCTGGAGAGCTACCTGGCAACGATGATGACTCGGATGTGAGCTTTTCTTTGAGTTTGTGGAACATTTCTATAGGAAAGTGCGAATTACCACCGATTTTGTCTTTGTGTGACTCAATTGGCCTCAAATATGCTTCTTTCATAATCTGGTACGTAGCATCACATATGCTTAAATGAATTTATTCTGACAGCTAAGGTAATTCGGTTCGAAGCATTGTGCATCGATCGACTTATATCGTCCTTTACCATTTCAGATCCCAGACCGGTTTGGTTTGGTAGCAAGATACTTTATGGCTCTATGGCAATTACTTTCGGTTCATTTCCTTCTGAAAGCATGTTAGCTCATTGTATAAGTGTTAATCAATATTTAATATCCAGAAACTATGTATAGGAAACTAAAAATAAAAATATCCCTATCTATGTTTTAATCGATAAATACATAGATTCCGATAAAGTATATAAAAATACCAGCATAATGGCTTATCGTTACACTTTTGAGTCCTGATTCACATTTATCTCTTCAGTAGATTCGCTGAAGTGCTCATTTTTCGTAGCCTGGGCAGATAAAAGTTCGGGAACTTCTGCTTTCTGCTTACCGGTAAGTACCCTAAATATCTTGATTGCGACATCACGACTCTCCCATAGAGGATAAAAGATAATGTAGGCAGCAGCCACGACCAGCCATATCATAATGATAATGATCCATGCTCTGAAGAATTTCTTGCTGTAGATGTAATTTTGGCCATACATAGGCATAGGAATAAGGAAAATTACAATGAAGAAGAATACAAATGAAAGAATCTTAGCTAGTGAAGAATACTTCGACAACTGTTTTGCTTCATTTGGATCCATTTCCATATCCTTTGCCTCTTGAACAGTAGCATCATCACCTGCAATGAAATTTGAGTCTAAGGTACTGAAGTCATAATCCTCCTTCATAGGTTTCAGATAGGTAATTGCAACAATAAAAATCAGAGAACCAAACAACCCAATAAAGTTTCCAACAGCACATGAATATTGTTCACCCAAAGTATCCTTATTAACTGCACCATATAAAGACTTAGCAGATGTACACCAGCCAATTATTGCAATCACAGTGGCTAATGGTGGTCCAACAATAATACTTAGAGGTGTCATCTTTTTCCAAAATATGGCCAATGTAAACGCAAAAACACCTGGTCCTAAGGCGATACCAATGAAGGTAATAATCCATGAAATAGTGATACCAATATAGTTGAAAACAACAGTTAATGCCCCCATCATAACGGCAAAAAATGTAACACATATGTGAGAAACGTTGATCAACTGTTTACCAGTTGCATTAGGCTTTATGTAGGCACGATAGATATCATATGTCACCACTGAAGAGAAACCAATAAGCTCAGCAGAAGTGGCAGAGGTTGCAGCAAGCCATACCATCACCATACCTGCTGCTGCACCGGACTTGCCCAAAATTTGGTACATTCCGTAAAGCATAGGAATTCCTTCATTTACCAATTGGGTTGGAATCGGTTCTGGGTACGTTGGAGAACTTGGATCATTCATTAAAGCCAAAGCTGAGAGAGCAGTACATGATGATAGTGCCAGAGGGATGATTAACCAGCACAATCCACCAAAGAAATATCCCCACATACTGCTTCTTGGTGATGCAGCAAGAGCCTTTTGACTGTAAGATGGATCTGTGAACACAGTACTGAAACCACCAACAACAATATTCCAACCATTGAAAAGTGCTGTCTTGTTCTTCCATGTCAAATAACTTCCCTTGTAACCTGCACTTGGCACCCTCTGTGCTGTCTCAGTAAGAAGCTCGTGCATTCTGTCAATCGAGCCAATCTTACTAGAGCTAGTATAAGTCACAAACAAAGTCACTGAAATAATAACGTAGATAATAATAGTGTGAATCCAGTCAGAAATAAAAGTGGATTTCAAACCTCCAGTCACGGTGTAAGCCCAGACACCAACCGGAAGAAGCATTGCAGCGGCAACAACATGCATTCCAGTTACTGTAGCAATTGCTTGACAGCCACCGAGAAGCAACATAGCAGAAATAATCACATTCGTTCCCAAACCATAGAATAAACAGACCCAGTGAGCCACTTTTCCGAATCTGACTCTAATGATCTCTAATACGGTATGTGCTCCAGGAGCCTTTCTCTTGATTTCCAGAGCAACAACAGCAAAGAATGTAATTTGAATAGTGAAAGCAAATGCGTACCACGCACCAGCAATGCCGTATGAGTAAGTCATACCAGAACTAGTAAGTACGGTGCCTCGGCCAAGTCCAACTTGACACCACTGCAGATGCCACTAAACCTGTCTTAACATTTCTCGAGGCAGTAGTGAAATGCTCAGAGTCCTGTATCTCTCCTGCATATTTGGAGAGGGCCCTGGTGACAACAATCATAAGAGCAGCAAACACTGCACCTAGAGCTAGAATGTAGCAATATCCGTATGCTTGTTCTAAAATAGGTTCGACCATTTTTCTCTTTAATATTTATTTGTATTATGTATAGTTTTAAAATTAATTAAAAATGGAATAAAGTCGGTTTTAGTCATTTGACTCTTAAGGAGAAAAGAACCCGTATTAATAGGTAAAGCATTATATGCGCTTGAAGATAATATCATGTTATACATGCTGCAGGCTAGCCATATGATAACGAGGATGGGTTTCTATAGGAGCATAGCCAATATCAAGATCTTATCTCAAAATACTATTTAAAGTTATGCATATCATATCGGATAACGATCTGCATTATTATTCATTTATTGAGGTTAGCTAGTTTTCGAGGAAATTGAGATCCGTCCTTAAATCTGAATCTGAAAATTCCATTAACGTTCTATTCGACAAATAAAATATTAGATCACCTCGGTCTTCACAAAATCTGCATAAGTGCCTCACTTTTGTAACAGGGATCGCTTATCGATCACACGGCTCTTATTTCAAAAATAGGGCTATTCAATCACATATTAAAGCATAATTGTAAATAATATACCGCAAAATTGTTACTGAGTATATCCTGGCCCATGAAACTAGAAGCTTCAACACCTGTCATATCCGTATTACTCATTGAACTCTAAACTAAATATATCCTGCTGCGAAAAGTGTGGATTGCGGAAGAGGATGAGTGGTGCCACTGAATCTTTAGTAATGGGAACCAAAGTAGAAATGTTTTGTGTCTAGTGATAAGTTATGATTGTGTAAATCACTGGAAAAGTTGCCAATATTATGAAATTTCTGAGCTCACAGCCTAGCCTTCTCGACCTAGAGACCGATGTCCTGGTTTGGCAAACTTTTTGATTATTATCCTCACTTAAAAGGAAAACTCAAAAAACGCTTATCGAATTTCCCAAAAAGGAAGTTCAAGAAGAGTATCAAGAGTCTCATGTTTCTGGTAGCAAATGTGAAAGGCTGAACAATGTGGAAATGTTGCTTTAAGAATCGGCGATGAAGGCCCGTTGAATGGGCCGTTGCATAAGCAATATTCGGCATTTTTGATAGTGTTGAGATCGGTCTGTGATAGAGCAACAGAGTTGAAAACGGCGTGAAGACTGATAAGAAGAAATCAAAACAGGGGACATGATAAACCCCTGCAGAAACATAATTGAGGAAACAGTTCTCAGTAATTGTTTCTTCCAATAATCTTTGAGAGAGCTTTTGAAATCCCGGCAGTTCGGATCATTGAATCGTGATAAAGTAAACAGAATCTTATGTCCGTGTGAGCATTTATATAACTGCAAATCCCCAGTTCTTCTCGTTAAATTCTCAGTATCAGTCTCAAAATGTCGTAACTTTTGTATATTTAATAGCAAAATGTCAGAAAGGTATGGTAAGAAAATTGAAACATTGGTCACAATTGACCTAGAAAGACCAGCATGGGAGCAGGAGGGAATGCACAATAGATGGCATCCAGATGTTCCAAGCTACAAAAAAATGAAACAAAATGTTCCATACAAAATCGAATGTTACGATTGGACTGGAGGTCAAGTTGGTAACAATGATTCTGCAGATGACATTAAGTATTGTGACTTGACCAAAATACACTATCTGTCGGGTCCATTTGAAATTGAGGACACTGAAATGGGAGATGTCCTTGTAGTAGAGATCCAGGACGTTCAACCATTGGAGAGACAGCCTTGGGGATATTGTGGTATCTTTGCAAAAGAGAATGGTGGTGGATTTTTGGATAAGCATTATCCGAAAGCTGCCAAAGCAGTTTTCGACTTTGAAGGTATTCATTGCTCGTCAAGGCATATTCCTAATGTGAGATTTGCTGGTTTGGTTCATCCAGGAATTATTGGAACCGCTCCTAGCCATGAAATCCTACAAGAATGGACCAGAAGAGAGACAGAGCTGGTTGAATCAAACAAAGATGCAGATTTTGTTATGGCAAACTTACCAACCAAAGAAAGTGCTTATGCTGGCCCACATGCTTCGGTAGAATTGATTTCCAAATTAGCTGACGGTTGTCGTACCATTCCTGGAAGGCCAGAAAATGGTGGTAACTGTGATATTAAGAACCTTTCAAGAGGTTCCAAAGTCTACTTACCTTGTAATGTCGATGGTGGAAAATTGAGTGTTGGTGATCTACATTTCAGTCAAGGAGATGGAGAGATATCCTTCTGTGGGGCTATTGAAATGTGTGGAAGTATTACTCTTAAATGTTCAGTTATCAAAAAGGGTATGTTTAAGCTCAATATGAAGAGTCCTATGTACCTTCCGGGTCCTGTTGAAAACCACTATGGTCCAGGCAGATATTTGACATTTGAAGGTTTCTCTGTGGATGAGAGTGGTAAGCAATTGTGTTTGGATACAACAGTCGCTTACAGACAAACCTGTCTTAGGGTGATTGAGTATCTCAGAAGATTTGGCTATAATGATTATCAAATTTACCTTTTACTTTCAAGTGCTCCAATTCAGGGTCATATTGCCGGTATCGTGGATGTTCCTAACTCATGCACCACAATTGGGTTACCGATGGACATTTTTGACTTTGATATATCTCCAGAAGCTGGTGTCGTTAAATTAGAGAGAGGAAACTGTGCTTTTGCAAAAGATGACTTAGAGGAAGGATTCCCAGTATGCGATGAGTTGCCAAACTTCCTGCTTGATATTATCACCAAGAAAAGCCTATAGATGTTCTTTCTGCTCCATACATATTTAAAAACAAGTCCATATTGTGATTAGTCATTTGTTTTAGACTCTATGTAGTTTTAATTCAAGGTAAATAATCCGATCTTCTAAAGTCATACTCTGCTAACGAAGTAGATAACGATCTTGTAAAGCCCTGTGATATCCGGATATTAATTTTCTTTCGATACGATCTATAATGTCAGGGATCAATTTGCGCAATTGCCTAAAAGGGTCTAAAATCCTATCAATAACAAGATTCACTATAGAGACTGACAAGTTCCCATCTACTTTGATTTGCTGATTCTTGTATTACAAGATACAAATCTATAAACCCGTATCGTTCAACAATAAGCTTTGACAGAATCCGATAACAGTTAAAGCTTGAACAATAGCGCCGTCTTCCCATCGAGGTCCCGGCGAAAACGGCCCGTCGGCTGGGCCGAGAAGAAGTGGAAATAAAACAATAGTTTTAGTGGATTTTATTATCTCAAATTACCAGAACCAAATCTGTTCTAATTTAGTGTGCTGATCACCGTTTTTAAATATGCGCTCATCTGCTTCAGAAGCCGTTTAGGAATTTAGCATGTTAGATAACCATCATCGTCTATGAGGGGTCTGAAACCATGAAGTTCCTAAACGTTTTTGTCACAATAATTCCTTTAGGCAGTTTTGTCTAGCGAAAAAGTGGGGCTCTGCAGAGCAGTGTTTTTTGTTCGGCCTTGCCTAAAAGTATTTTCGAATAGATAGTCCTTCGACATGAGAGCATGTAGCCCAAGTAGTGACATCACATGAATATTTGCTTACGTAACCGATAAAACAAACACATAATATCACTGGCTTAATGTCAAATACCAATATGGTTGTGCCCAGTATCCCTTATGAGGACCTGTCTTGATACTGTTTTTAGCAATCAACCAATCCAATACAGTTTTCACTTCAAATTCCTCGAAAAGTGGGCTAAATCTAAGTGCAAGAAGATTAAATGTCACCCCGGGTCTGAATACAATGCATCGTAATAAAGCACATACCACCTTTAGCCATATCTCTGAATTGAAGTCCCCATTCAAATCGATCCATAGCTTGGAACATGGACTACCCACTGGAGGAGCTATTTGGGCAAGTTCGACCTCCGAAATCAGACTGGATAGAATAAAATCGCTCTCTAGTTTCGTCTTGTCTTGGCTTTTAGTTGAATAACTATCAACTAAGAGGGGAGGCTGTTGATCGACTCTGGTTATTTTAATCTTCCTTTCTGAAAACAAAGAAATCAATGGGGCAAAGCAACTCTCAGGGGACAGGTGGGATAGAATCACACCTTTGTCTCCCAATGATGCAGATTCCATCATTTCATAAAAGCTTGAACAACCATCAAAGAAATTTTTATCAAACTTCCAATCAATCAGAAAAAGGATCTTTTCTGTAAGTGTGAACTTGATCTTAGAATCCTCTCCTAAATATGCAATAACTTTATCGTCTTCCAACTCACTTAAAGCCTTTGAATATATGTCCTTTGATGTTGAAAGGAAAATCTTCTTAGCTTTTTCCGAAGAGAACTTTTCAGGGCCAGTAGCAAATAATGCTTTCAATTTAACCTTAGCATCCTTCAAAGGAGAAGGAGGTCTGTCTGATTCTTCTGTGGTCTCTTCATCTTTCAAAGAATAAGTGAACGACATCTTAGAATATTGATCTTCCCTTTCAATAATGGAATTCCCTTCTCTAAATACATCCTGGCCTCTCAAAGTTATATCTGGACGGAAGTACATGTCCCTAAAATTCTCTTCATAATCCTTATAGAGAATTATGTCTTGAGTTATATTAAAACTGGTGGAGTCCATAGACTTCCAAATTCCTATCATTTTCGACAGATCATAATCCAGTAAGTCTTTCTCCACCACAGAGCCACTTTCCACCGCTTTGAGAAGAAGTTTCTCCCACATTTTTCTGGTTTGGTGAAGTGCTCTGAATCCTACGGCTCTTTTATGTCGAGGCCACTGCCTTCTCAAGACCTCAGAAGTATACTTGCCTTCGAACAATGTTGAGACCTTCAGCCAATCAATGTTATGACCCAATGACAACGACTGAGAAATCACGATAGCTCTGATTAGCAAAGTCACATCTTTACTAGCCAATTTTGCATTGTTACGTGCTCGTTTAGCCAGAGACATGGTATTTGGTTGAGTTTTGGAGCGAATGGAAACCTTCTTTCTCTTTCTTGATTCCATTATAGGGGTGAGAAGATCGTCGTCATTATCTCTATTTTCAATAACTCTTTTTTTGTTCTTATCTTTCTGCTTGTATCCTCCCTTTTCTGACCTGACCCTATTTTCAGCAGCCTTCAGTCTAGCTTCTGCTTGATTACTAGAGGACATACCGCTTCTCCTCTTTGAGCCTTCTTTATTAATGTGTGAGACCAGATGTGGAGGCATTTCAAAAAAGTGAGAATCATTGGCCTGAAATGCCGGTTTAGAATGAGAAGTTTTGAGAGAAGGATGAACTGGACCAACCCTATTAGGTATAGCATTAGCGATTTCATCCAAATTTGCCGATGAAGGGGGGTTTTTAATGGAACATAAAACCAGTGATGTCGACATTCTAACGTTGCTTTGCACTTCCTGTGTCTTAATCAATCCATTCTGTTCAAGTATTGCCGCGTCACGTCTGACAGTCTTTCTATCTATCAAATAATTAACGTTCATAGCCTCTGACAGCTTTTTTGTCAAATCAAGATTTATAGCAAGCGCTCTGGCCTCGTCAGTCATCCTTAGCAGCATATCACGTCTGTTGCGGGGTCCAAAATCTAGCTCTGGTTTTTTCAACGGATTTTCTTCAACAGAAAGAGCATGTCCTACAATACTTTCTTCTTTCTTCACTTTCTTTTGTTCATCATCCAGTTGAACATCATCGTCATTTACGCTTGCAGGCGTTGTGTTCTGGATATAGGGTGAGATATCCTCCATGGCAGAGTTCTCTAGATCGGGGTTAACAGCTTCAATTTTTGTAGGATGTCCCAGCCTCTTAACAGTCTTTTCGGCAATTATAACTAATCCGTCCAAATCGATGATAAATTTTTTTGTTTTCTTTGGTTTTATGAGACTGCTCTTTAGTAAACTCCCCGAATATCCAAACCATAAGAATCGAAAGCTACCGTTTGGAAATACAACAGCAGAGCATCTTCTAGGGAAAGCTTCGTTATACATTTCGGCACTGAGATCAACCAGTGACTTCTCTTCTAGGTCGGCCACATGTTCAAATCCTGATGTACTGCGTTCCAGTAAGAGTCCTTGACTTTTTGTATAATCACTCTGAGTCATATGACAGTATGATTTAACCTTTCCAACATGGTGTATATATTTAATTACAGTGAAATTCTGTCTAGCAATAGGGGTGTCAGCAACATATGATGAAATAAAATGACTAAATGAACGGACGGAAAGTCTTCCTGTTAGTTCAATAATCAATTTTTTCGTTGTGATTCCTGGTTCTGTTTTCACTAAATCATATATTTGATTCTGCACCGGAAAGAATTGGTTATAGATTGGAATTTTGGTTTTCTCTGCATCTGGGGGGGGGATGGATCCGAACACGTCGTCCTGATCATCTTCTATTTTCTGTTCATTGATTTCGGACAAGGCGTTTTTCAAATCCTGCTGGCCAGTAGCACCTCCCGGTAGATCTTTGAGAAACTGTAACCCGACGAACCGTCTTCCTGTAGATTCGTGTTGAACACTTATTTTTGCTGCGAAACCAAGGATCGCAAGGTTTCTGACGGCCTTTGCCAATTGTCTTCGCTCCTTTAGCGAAGTAACCTTTAATTCGGTCGCTATATCTGAGGGAACACGGACTCCATTAGGAGCATCTCTCAGAAGCTTCATAATCATTACCATGAGCTCAGAGCTGGTTCTTCTTGACTCGCTCTTAAAGTCTTTCTCATATTTTGTGCTCACTAATATGTATGTATTTGCACTGTCAATTATAGCTGGAAATTTCTTGATCGTCCCTAGCTCTTCAAGAGTCTGTAATCTGGATGTCAAACTCCTTCTGTCCTGACCGGATTCTTTGATTAGATCAGGTGAGGTGATACCATTGCCCTTCGCTTTTGTGATATGTCTCAAGAGTTCGTAGGGGTATACTCCGAGTGTGTTGTTTTCTTTGCTTACTCCCACCAAAAAAATTGATCTTCTGTCCTCTGAAACAGTCAATCGCAATTTGGATGTGTCAAAATTCTTGGTCAAATCATCTAACTTAGAATATTCAGATTTCTCTAGATCCTGGGAGGTGATCGTCTCTTTCTTATTCTTTTCTTTGCTAGATGTGCCTTTCAGCTTGATAAGAAAATCAGGTTCACTCGCTATCCAATACCATACTAAAACCTTATAGAATTCATCCAGAGGTCTGATATCATGTCCTACAAGCTCCCAAAATTCTTCTAACGTTAGACCATTAGGATCAGATACACATAGCTGCTCTAATATATGATCCACAACCTCATGAGGAGCTCGCACCAAGCTCATTTCTTCAACCACCCGTAATGTAATCAAATAATTCAAATTTCGTCTTCAATATTACAGCTCAAACTCACTATTCTCCTAAAGTGACACGCTTGTTGTCCTTTCTTATCTCCTACTTCCTTGTTTAATTGATTTCGGTTCCCCCAAAACATTTATTAACTCAGGCTGTGCAAAGTTGTTGTTAGACTAATATGATTATGTAATATAGTTGGTATAGAATTACGTCGCAAGTCTATTCACCACAGAATAAGGCGATAAGGTGGTGCACACTTTTTCTGATAAATAAATGACTATTGAGACAAATACTATGTATTTCCCTTATATTTATTATTCCTATCATATGAAGAGATGAGAGAGCGTGGAGATGGATATTAAGGTGAACAGATAGCTATTATGTAATATATACAGAAGTCTTGTATTTATCCGTGTAAGGATGTAAAATTCTCCTGAAGAATCGACTCGATTTCTTGTAGTTTTCACCAATTAGTATCAGCTCCTACTTAGATATACGCAGTTTTTGCAAGACTCCTCCTCCTATGTAACCTCAAAAGTAAATGCAGAATCAAATTTGCTATTGCTTCTATTATATCTATCTATTAAATTGGCTTCATTACCGGCTGGATGAACAACAACATTTATGTTAGAAGGTATTTCCGGACTTCTGAAGCCAGTATTCTCTCTTCTTAGACTTGTCGATGTTAGTTTCGGATGATAAAACATTGTTTTTCTCCTTCACCTTTGAGTCGTCTTCTTCATCACTTTCAAAGTCATTGGATGAGTTCACCAGAGCATATGCAGAAGAAGGGCCTATATGTTTGGATCCCGTAATGTCCTCATTAGTCTCGTCTTTAATGCCCATTAATTTATTGATATCTACAGATTTTCCCGCGACAGTCTTTGCTGTTGGTTTCACTGCCGGAAGTCGTTTCTTTGAGCCTTGTGAACGTTCGTACAGTTCCTCTAAATGTGCCTCGTATCCATTATCATCGGAATCTGAGTCCTCCGAGTAAAATCGGATATCATTATTTGTCTTTGTTGTTGCAACTTCACTTGGAAGCGGAGGTAAAGATGTGTCCCTAGACGTGTCACCACTTGCAACTGCAAATGCCTGGTTTTTGACCTGATCTCTGGCGTCTTCAAAATCTCGTTGTTTACCCTTATACTTGATGATATCCCCCAGAATTGACTGACCCAGTCTCGCCTTATATGTAGCATGATGCATATCATAACACTTGTTGACCAGTAGCTCAAAGGCACCTCCAAATGCACGCTTTATATTTCTTAGATTATATGTTCCTCTGGAAATATTATTTTCTGGATCGTGGGGATCTTGTATTCCCAGGGAAAATGGATTACGAGTCTGGAAACTTGGATGTGAGCTCTTAGGTAAGTAGAATGGATCTCGTTTGTCATTAAATGCAATGATTGTGTCATCATATCCAAAATTATAGCCATATAATTCGAAAAATTCTATCAGAAGAACGCCCAGGTTTTGTAAAGGATCAATCGAGCTTGTTGCTATACGAGGGTGTAGTTTGAGAAAAGAACGAACCAAACAAATGATCGCAAATCCTCCTATACCACCTGTGTGAACCACGTTCAATTTTCTGACTGCTAAGAACTGTTTGATAATGAGCACGAGTTCTCGCAATCCAGGAGTATCTTTTATCCATGATATTATTAGTTCAGCAGCCTTAATACCATTGGTTCTCTCAAAGGAGATATCGATATTGATATGAGTTGCTGGATCTACAAATTTCACAATTGGGACCTTGGCCTTAGCGATTGGCACAATCTCTGTTCCCAATCCATGAGTTCTGAGGAACGAGGATAGCTGGTATAATGATGATTTATTATCATATTTGTTGTTTCTGGCTTTCGATACAACAACCATGTCAATATCAGATCCTGGAAGGTAGAGATCTGTAGCAAAGGAACCAAAACAGTGTAACTCTGAATCTGGCCACATTGACGTGATATTTTCTCGGAGTCTATTGACTGTTTCATTTCTGGTATGAATCTCTTCTGCCGAAGGTGACATGTAGTCAAGAAAGTCCTTAATCTCCATTGTAAGCCAATCCGAGATCTCTATCTGTTTAGAATGGTCGTTATTTCGTACCCAGGGATACTTGCTATTGGTATCACCAGACTTGTAGGAGCTGGACTTCGTGTGATAGGCAGCCTCATCGTTGCTGAGATAATCATTTTCACTCTCTGAATTTTCATTATCGTAATTATCGTAGTCAAATTTCGCTTTTTCTGCAGCCTCATCAGCAGAAGAAGATTCAAACCCTATGAAATCCTGATTCTCAGTCACTGCATCGTGCTCACCAGAGTCTGAAATTTGTTGCTTTCCTACGACCTCTTTGACCGTCTGTTTCCCGGTAGCTTCTTCTTCATCTGATGCACTAGAAACCAAAATTACCTCTTCTCCATCCAGTCTTTTTAAAGTCTCGAACGAGTTAGTTCGTTTCTTCAATTGAGGTGCTACTTCGTTTCCCTGACTCTTTCTAGCTTTCTTAGTTCTAGGTCTCCTATCCTTTTCCTCTCCAGCCGCTCTTTTTCTCCCCATATTTTGACAAAAACGGTATATATTCTAAGTATTTCTCTTTATTGAATGAGCATCATATGGACCTTGTGATCAGCAGGCATCCCACTAAGGTCTTTTATCGTTATGATCCTTTGTTCTCTCTTTCCCATCGTTCTCTTGGTCAGATTTTTTCCTCATATTTTAGTGTAAGGATGTTTTGTTTTTGATTTTTGCCACCAACAAGACAAAAATACAAGGGATTTAGTAAGAACGAGGTTATTGACGAAAGGAAGAGGATGAATAATAGAAAGAAAGTAAGAAATAGGAACAAGAGACGACAATTGGACTGTTTGTGATATAATTAAAGATAATACAAGATGGCAGACAGATATTCGTTCTCGTTGACTACATTTTCACCAAGGTATGTTTGACTAATGGATCTGTGAATAGGAAGCAGATGTACTAACAGAGTTGGATGTTAAGCGGAAAATTAAAACAAATCGAACATGCTCTGGCAGCAGTTAAGCAAGGAGTAACTTCCTTGGGAATTAAAGCTACGAATGGAGTGGTTCTTGCAACAGAGAAGAAGTCGACATCAGTTCTGGTGAACTCTAATTTCGTAGAAAAGATTGTGAATATCACACCCGACATTGGAATGACATATTCAGGAATGGGACCTGACTTTAGAGTACTCACAGATAAGTCGAGAAAAGTGTCACATACAAACTACAAAAGAATATATAACGAGTATCCACCAACCAAGATTCTAGTGTCGGAGGTAGCCAAGATCATGCAGGACGCCACCCAGAGCGCTGGTGTGCGTCCCTACGGTGTTTCATTGCTTGTTGGAGGCCATGATGAAAGTAACGGGTTCATGTTGTATCAAGTGGATCCATCAGGATCCTACTTCCCATGGAAGGCTACTGCCATTGGTAAAGGGTCGAATGCGGCAAAGACGTTCCTCGAGAAGAGATGGAATGACGAATTAGAACTTGAGGATGCCATACATATAGCTCTTCTGACTCTCAAGGAGTCCATAGAGGGAGAAATGAACGGAGACACTGTCGAGATCTCTATAATTGGTTCCCAGAACGACGAACTCCTGGGTTTCAAGGGTGCAGAGGGTATCAGCGGTCCAAGGTTCAGAAAACTTACACCTCAGGAAATCAATGATAGACTAGATGCTTTATAGTTCCTGTAGTAATATCATCTCTATTCTGTTTGTCAGTTCTCGGTTGGGGTCTCTTTAGTATTCGTCGATCGACCTGTTTCGATTTCAAATTGCATCGACGCGTCGAATTGAGATCTCCGGAATCTTGTGCCTATCGGTGAATGGCTACTAATTAAACTATTACATATGGAAGATACACTTCTTGTTTATAAAACATTGTAGAAGATTCGTTAGATTCAATAGTCATAATTAGAGGTCAAATATGCCTTCTGCTTTGAAGTACGCTAATGGATTCCTTGAATTTGTGAATTCGTCTCCAACCCCTTATCATGTGGTGAACTCTGTCAAGCTACAACTCAAAGAGGCAGGCTTTGTGGAGCTTTCAGAAAGAAACAACTGGGCGGGACAGGTTAAGAAGAACTCTAAATATTTTGTCACGAGAAACACGTCGTCTATTATAGCGTTTACAGTTGGAGGATTGTATCAACCGGGAAATGGGGTCGCTATAGTTGGTGGTCACACAGATTCCCCGGTTCTAAGAATCAAGCCTATTTCTAATCAGACTAAAGAGAGCTACGTTCAAGTTGGTGTAGAGACCTATGGAGGAGGTATCTGGCATACATGGTTTGACAGAGACCTGAGTGTGGCTGGAAGGGTATTTGTCACCGATAAAGAGACCGGAAATTGTACAGCAAAGCTGGTCAAGATTGACAAACCATTGTTAAGAATCCCAACATTAGCTATTCATCTCTCCAAGGAACGTTACCAGAAGTTTGAGTTTAATAAGGAGACTCAGTTCAAGCCCATTGCAGGTCAGAAATCGAAGGAAGAGGAGTCTTCCGGTTGCTGCGGAGAAGAGAGCAAGCTCTCTGAAGAAGAGTTCCATTCCGTCAAGAGCGTTGTTGAGAGACACAGCAAGCAACTTCTGGATATAGTTGCTAAAGAGCTGGCGGTCGAGGTTTCTCAGATCGAAGATTTTGAACTGGTTCTCTACGATACCCAGAAATCCACTCTCGGAGGACTCAATGATGAATTTATCTTCTCTCCAAGACTGGATAACCAGGTCACTTGTTACTGTGCTACTCAAGGTTTGATCAATTCTGTCGCAGGCCTCAAGTCCCAGACCGGCATCCAACTATTCTCTCTGTTTGACCATGAAGAAATTGGATCTCTTTCCGCTCAGGGGGCGGACTCCTCGTTCCTTCCTAATATCCTAGAAAGACTAACCAAATTGACTGCTAATCCTGAAATAGACTTGAAGTCGGAATTACCTTCTTCTTATTTCCTAACCACCATGTCCAAGTCCTTTATCATCTCCTCCGACATGGCCCATGGTGTCCATCCAAATTATACTGAAAACTACGAGGCCTATAATAAGCCCCAGCTGAACGGTGGACCAGTAATCAAGGTTAATGCCAACCAAAGATATGTCACCAATTCTGCTGGAATTGTTCTCATCAAAAAGATCGGCTCTCTCGCTAAAGTTCCACTGCAATTATTTGTCGTCCGGAATGACTCCCCTTGCGGTTCTACTATTGGTCCTATGATCTCTGCGAAACTAGGTGTTCGTACTCTGGATCTAGGTAACCCACAGTTGAGCATGCACTCCATCAGAGAGACTTGTGGATCTCAGGACTTCGAGAAACTCATATATCTTTTCGAAAGTTTCTTTGAGAACTACTCAACGTTGGAATCCAAGATCCTGGTGGATGCCATTGAGGACTGAATGCTTCATTAAAGCTCCATTGCTGCTACATAGCAAGTTTGTATTAGTTTGTATCTAATTTCATCAATAAACTTCTTCCTTTATTGCTTATGTAATCTGGCATGTTTCCACAGCCTGGAAATTGTTATCAGGTTAAACGCGATTAGGTGTAGTTTAATGAAAACTTCAACTTATATAGAAGATCATGGATCAATAGAAAAGTGAAAGCCGCCATTTTGGAGACCAAGTGACCAAAATAGGATCAGATTCAAAAAGATATCAAGAATTACAATATGAGGTTGGAGTTCTTGCGAACAAATGCGTTCTTTTTTATATTGGCAGTCACAATAAGCTGCTCACAGACGTTTCCAGCATTTATTTTTTCTCAAAGATTGATCGGGGGTTTACGGCCTTCTTTGTCGCATAGTGAGCAGATCCCATTCCAAAGACAGGAAGCAGACAGCTTGATCAAACGGGTATTCGAGCAATGTTCTTCGGATGCATATATTTTAGTGAATCTACCAGGTTTGAAAATTGAGGATTTTCAAAATTTCGTTGTGTTTGAACACATCAGAAATCAGATGACCCTAGCAAGCACTGTAGTATCATTCCCTAACATTCTTGTTGAGTCGGATAATGATACAACTTTGGACTTAAGTGCCTATGAGAGACTTTTAAAAATACACTGTGATGCCCAGACTCATAGGGTTGAGCATGGAGATGCTGATGAGTTGCCATCCTACGCAGATGTGAAAACCAGAACTATAGTTGTTGAATTGAGTGCTCTGACGGATGAAATGACACCAGATGAAAGAACAAAGACTCTTGCCAAGCATGATACTTTACTGAAGGAGTTAATGAGGAGACTTCCTTCTCCCTATACTTCCCTACTATTCTCAGCTGGTACCACCACTGAATATGATCCATCCTGCTCTAACGAGTATATTTACCGATTTGAGGATATCCCGGAAGATATAAGACATATTCCTACCGATGAGAGATGGAAGATCAAAAATTCCAAGACTATGATATTCCCTGATATCACAGTCTTCGATAAATCAAGATATATAGAGTATGACCGCAATTCCCTTGGAGAGCGTAAACCCCAGATTTTATCTACTGAAGAAAATTCTGATGGTATTTGGGCTAAGGATGAGAAGGATGAGAAGGACGATACCTGGCTGCCTAAAAGGACCAAAGAGATCAAGAAAGAAAAATCATTATATCGTTTTGGAGAGAACGAGAAATATGCCCCTGCTGTTTTTGACAGAGAATTTATGATGAAACACGCTTCTCTGATCTTTGCGGGGGTGCTCCTGGTTATTCTTTTGATTTTTGCAGACATTGTAAAGATGATTGCACTTGTATTGCGTTTGTTGTTGAATTGTTTTAAAAAAAAGGAGGTTAAATTGAAATCCCATTGATTTCAAAAGTTTCATGTATATTACATATTTAATCTAGTCATTCATATTATATTCGTTATGTTAGCATTATTTTAATTACTGAGTGATTAACACAACAAGACACATGTCGCAAGAAAAAACTTCATCTTAGATATCTGCCCGAAACGTCTCCTGTTCGACTCCATATTGATTCCAGAGACCAAGTTTGCTTTCTCAAAGTGGAATGTTCTATGTTTGGATTTTATTAATAGATGTAGTAACCATTTACAAAAGAACGTCTTAAAATAATTATACTCTCTAACAAAATTTTAAATCCTACATTTATATTTTATCTCTCATCCAAAATCCATTAATAATTTCAAGTACTTTCGAATTAATGTGTAAACAATCCAACCATTGTGTCCACCGTATTTGTTTCAAAAACGTCTCATAGCGTCCAAGTCTACCCGATTTCATAGAGATCTAGCTCTTTCAATCTCTTCAGACCATATGCACTGCCTGAAAGTTTTGCTATTGCTATCTTGAAAATCGAAATTCTGTGTATAGACAGATAACGTTTGGATATAAAAGGAAGAAGAATTGAGCAATTATCGTTGAAGTTGGTAGCCATTGGAACACACAAGATGCCATTATGTTTAGGTAAAGGTAAACTATGCTTGAAATTGGCCAGAAAAAGGAATTTGTCAGGTCTTCGAACGTTGATTGTATCCGATGAGGTTCATCAAGCCATTACTGAGAGCAAACCAATAGTGGCATTGGAAAGCACAATAATCACTCATGGTCTGCCATATCCTGCTAATATCGAAATGGCTAAGTCTGTGGAGACTCTAATTAGACAAAATAATGCGATCCCAGCGACCATTGGGTTTATTAATGGGGTTCCCAAGGTTGGTCTTTCCGACCAAGATCTTGATATCATGGCAAGTACAGATGGCGATAAATGCAAGATTTCAAGAAGAGATATTGCTTATGTGATGTCTAATGGATTAACAGGAGGAACTACAATTGCAGCAACCATGATTTTGGCCAATATGGCGGGAATTGATGTGTTTGCAACGGGGGGCCTTGGTGGTGTCTCCAGACCGTTTCAACTAATGGATATTAGTGCAGATCTAGATGAATTATCTAAAACTCCAGTGAGTGTTGTCTGCTCTGGACCAAAGTCTATACTTGATGTCAAAAGAACAATGGAGTATCTCGAGACAAAAGGCGTTCCTGTATCCACCTACAATGATGGGCAGTTCCCTCCAGGAAAGAAGCTTAACATTCCAGGATTTTACACCCGTGACTCTGGTGTGATGTCTCCTTTTAGCTTCTCTGACTTCAGTCAAGCAGCAAGAATGATTTACAATGGAAAAATTAATATGAAGATGGATAATGGATATATATTCTGTATACCACCGCCTTTAGATGTTGCTCTTCCGCAGGCTCTAATGGATGGTATTATAAGCGAAACACAGCAAGATGCTGAACGTCTGGGTGTTACAGGAAAAGAACTAACTCCATTCATGCTTTCCAGAATCAACGAAAGAACAAACGGGGCGAGTGTCGCCTGCAACATTGAGTTTGTGAAAAATAATGCTATTGCTGGTTCGAAATTAGCAACTGAGTTGAGCATGTTGAAACAGCAAAATGTAAGTACTAGTTAGCTGATAAGAAATCCGACAAAGGTCCAACTAACATCGATAGTCATATTTTCAACCAAGGTCAGATGAAGACACCATAAAAAAGGAACAGGCAAGGACGCCAAAGAGCCCGATAGGACACCCTAAAAGTGTTAATGCCATTGTTATTGGCTCTGTAGCCTTAGATTCGTCCAGCATTATCAATTCAAAGAACCCTAAGCTTGGAGATTCCATTCCCGGAGCGACATATCAATCTCTAGGTGGCGTTGGATTTAATGTTGCTTTGGCTGCCATGTCTTCAGATCCAGAAGGATCTATTCTATTTATTTCTGCGATGAATAAATCTGATGTTCCTGGTACGACGATACTCAAGGAATTTGAAGAATTGAACTTTTCGGATGCTGGAATAATCGACATAAAGGCAAAGAGAACTGCACAATACTCTTCGGTGCATAATGCCAATGGGGACTTAATAGTTGCTTGTGCGGATATGGAAGTTATTAAAGAGATCCCTTTTGAGCATGTATTACAGAAATTGGAAACATATCAACCGAAATATGTTCTTTTCGACTCCAACATAGAACCTGAATTGATGCAAAGAATTCTAAGTCTCTCAAAGAAACTTGAATTCGCTGTGATCTATGAACCAACGTCTGCAATAAAAGCTCTGAAACTGGCAGAAGTCAAGTCCCTTGGATGTTTTCCAAATAATGAGATTGAACTTGCTACGCCAACGGTCAATGAACTGAATGCCATCTATGAATCCTTTGTAAAAGCAGGGAAGTTTGATGACTTGGATAGTTGGTTCAGTATTCTAGATTGTTTGGGACTCGATTCCAGATTGAGGAGCTCTTTGGAGGTAGCTGCCAGCCGAACAAAATTGATAAAGGAATATTTGGAAAAAGGAATTTTTCAACAATCGTTTCAGCTGCTTCCTTATCTTCCTACTATTCTAATCAAAGACGGCAAAAATGGGCTTCTGTTGATCCAACTTACCCAGTCGGCCAGAGGTGATCGAATGTATGCAAATAACAACTCCAGAGACTCAGCTGCGACATTCACGTTTGTTTCGGAGGGAAGACATGACATGGGCGTGATAATCCAACATTTTCCTGGACTAGATGTTCCCAATGAGCAAGTAAAAACTGTTACTGGAGCTGGTGACTCGATGATCGGTTATTTGTTATCGCACCTAGCCAGCAACAGTTCAAGATCTCCTCTTAATCAGCTATCTGATCCGCAGCGGGAACAACTGATTATCAATTCTCAGCGGGCAGCATGCATGAGTCTTGTATCTGACAATTCAGTGAACGTGGATGCTCTCAAGGCTTTGGCAGAAGAGATCCGAGGAGAGTAGGCAATTTCCCGGTTTGTAGAAAAATCACGTTACTAGAATCACGTGATATAAACACGAGATGTCCTATATTTCAATAGTGATAACTAGAAATTAATATAACTTTGGATTCAGCCTGATGGTAATTTGAGAAATATGGAGAGAATATGGAAGGGTGACGCTCGGAGTCTACGTCTCTTATTGTAATAACGTCAGATAATCCGTAAAACTCCAACGATTTTTGACCATTGAAACCACAAATCTATAGATCTCCGATTTTTTTTTTCAGCATGCGACCAGAATCTAAAAACATTGAACTTGTATATATTTAGATACACGTATAGTACGTAGATATATTTGGGGAAATAGCAGTGAGAGGAAGGCATAGAAGGTATTCTATAGACACAGCAAGGTGACAGAGATAGTTTTGTGGAAAATAGAAAAAATAATTGCTTGTAGATAGCAATAGAGAATCGCCATATATCAGAGCATAGAAAGGAATCATGAGTTCGAAACCAATAGCAAAAGGTCGCATAGAAACATTGAATTCGGACGAAGAAAAGGTCCTGAAACAGGTTTGGATGTATTTATTACATTTTTCTGGATATTCGTTCAACCAGCCGTCGATTCAGAGGTCAGTGTCTACGAGGCGTAACACCCTCTCTTCGGTACATTCCTCCGAGTCGAAGAAGTCCAATAAGAAAAAGGGACTTTTTGGAAAGTTGAAGAGAAGCTCAGGACACAAAAAGTCAGTGGATGAGGAAATAGAGAGAGAATTAACAAATCAGTCGGCTCTGGATCCGGGTGTCAAACTCACAACAGATCTCAAGATTCATTCGGCTTTGAAAAACCTAGACGAGGGGGCCCAGAATGCTTTCTGGGGTTTTCTCAGACACGACACCCCAGACAATTTAATGCTCAGATTTGTTAGAGCAAGAAAATGGGATGTGGACAAGTCTCTGCTGATGATTGCAAATACGCTGAAATGGAGAATGAGCGAGACCAAGGTGGATAAGCTGTTACACGGAAGTGAATTACAACTCCTAGAAAACGGAAAAAATGGTGCTATCAAACAATTTGAGACTGGAAAATGTGTTATCAGAGGCATAGATAAGGCCAATAGACCCATCGTTATAATAAGACCAAGATTTCACAACCCTTCGGACCAGACGGAAGAAGAAGTTCAATTATTCACCTTGTTGATTATTGAATATGCTAGACTTCTTATCACTGAGCCTGTGGATTCATGTTCTGTTCTCTTTGATTTATCTGGATTTACCATGTCAAATATGGACTATGGAGCTGTGAAATTCATTATACAAGCGTTCGAGGCTCACTACCCGGAGTCCCTCGGTGTCTTGTTCATTCACAAAGCTCCTTGGATTTTCAGTGGTATCTGGAATATTGTCAAGAACTGGTTGGATCCGGTGGTGGCATCGAAAATTGTGTTCACCAAAAAGACAGATGATTTGTTGAAGGTAATCGACAGAGAACACATTCCGAAGGAACTCGGAGGTGACGACAATCATGAGTGGAATTATTTGATGCCTACAAAGACCCATAATGGATTACTTTTTGATGATAAAGATGAGAGACAGAAATTGGAGAAAGAAAGAGAGGCCATCATTGAGCAATTCATTCAAAAGACTATTGAGTGGATCGAATGTGACGATAAGACAAAAAACAAAGAGTTATTGAACGAAAGAATTAAGATAGGAAAACAACTATCTGAGAACTATAAGAAGCTAGACGGCTTTATCAGGAACAGAGGAATCTATGACAGATTGGGCTATGTTACCTTTGAGTAAATTAATGTGAAATTGAACACTTGTATTATGTATTTCGAAAAGGTATTTTTGATTCCGATAATGTGAAGCGTCTTCTATTTCTCCATCACTAATGTTTTACATTTTATGAGCTTATATTAGATAGAAATAGATCATGTATGTTTTCATACGCTAGACACATACCAAAAGGGGACTTTTGTTAAACTATAAATAAAACTATAAATAGAAAACTATAAGATAATTACATAAAAAACAGTCATGTACAATCACCAATGACCCTGCTTAGTGTTACTTTTATCATCACTCCATTGCCCGGCCAATCCAACAAAGTCTGACACATTTTGTTTACTGCTATTAGAGGCAGATGGCGTCCGGTAGCTGAGAATTCTCTTACCCCAACTTCCAGCAGCAGAATCTCCCGTCTCATCTCTGCATTGCTTTAAGAATGGGAGCAAAGCCGTTCCCCCAGTTCCTCTCATTTCTTTGTTCTTTCCCGATGACTTTGACTTGGCTAATCCGGCACGTAAGGTGCTAGTAGTCTCTGATCCAATATTCTTTGCCTTTTGGGCCTGGATGATAATATATCTGGTCACAATTTGGATATGCTTATCTCGGAAACACTTTAGCATTGCAACAGCAGCATCGTAGGAAAGAACAAGCTCAGGATATTTGAAGGCGTTCTTCGAGACATAATCACGAATAATGTTAATTTTCGATAAATGGGTTAAGAAATCAGCATGCTTTCCCGGCATGTATTCTCTCATCTCTCTCATGAACGAATTTTCGTCCTGTTTTTTGCGATCCTGGGACTTTGATTCACCCGTAGAATGATGTTGGACATTAAGCAACAGATCTAGGGTCTGTATGAGAGACGATTGTGCGTTAGAACCTCCACTGAAAATCCTGGGTTCAGTTTCATCTCCATAATAAACACCGTTTTCGAGACCTGCATCTTGCATATTCTTCCATCCGGCGAGATAAGGTCTGAGTTTGAAGTAGAAAACGTGTGGGTCGCACATTTCTTCCATCTTCATCAACACAGAGCCAAGGAAGTCGATCTGTTCAGCCATGCGTTGAAGACACTCAACGACTTTTTCCACGTTGTCTTCTCTAGCATATCTGATAGCATCGAGACCAGTAGAAATGCATGGAGCACCTCTGTACTCAAAAAATACGCTAACGAGATAAAACCAACTTTCGTCGATGGAACCTGTGAATGTATTGATAGTCTGGATGTTGTCGAGCAATTCAAGAGAGTTGTCGTCGGCAGCATCGGGCAAGATCAAACTGTAGTTCCAAAGACATAGCCCAGCATATGTAGCAATAGGAGGCAATCTCAGGTGTTCCGAGACCTCGATCCAAGGAACTGCTAGTTGTTTAGGAAGTCTGTTTGTAGGTTCGTTGATCCCCCAGATGTATGCGTGGGACATGAAACCAAGAATTGAGTAAGCTCTGCGCCATTCTTGTTCGGACTTGAGATGTTCACATGATAGTAGCGGCAAGGTATTTTCTATTACCGATCTAATTCTTTTTGTGAGAAGCAATGCTGGAATGACCTTGGCGATCTTTTCCCATGGCTGGAAATAGGATCCCAGCGAATCTAGAGGCAATTGTTCAGGTAGAAATCCTGTTTTTGGCGAAACATCGTAGCTCTTGAGGTCTGGGAATGGATATGTGTATGACATGATAATTTCGGGGACTCAATCGCAGTATTGGAATCTAATGTGTGTATAAAGTCTAGTGTACAAACAAACGCTCTTGCACCGAATGTGGTCAAATTCAACTAATATTTATGAATCCCGACAAAAAACAACTTTTTAGACTTTTTTTGATATCAAACTTCTTCTCTTAGTCTACACTTCAATATGTCTCTACTCTAAGGTTCTGAATTCAACAATAAAATCTGTTTATTTTAATAAATCAAAAAGAATCCCAATTATTAATAAAAAACCCTTTAGCGGAGATAGAGTAGCGCTTTGAAAATTTTTAGTTTACCCAATAAATCACCTAACATTCTGTTCCATCCTTTTTCAATCGCCTCCCATGCCCAAACCATCCCATTCAAACTCCACAGAAGATCTAGACCTTTAACAGATAAAATAAAGACCTTCAATTGTATGAATACCTGCAATTCATCATACTTGCTCCAACCTCTGCCTGAATCCAGACTGTCCCACTTCTTGTAATTAGAAAAGGGCAAAAAGGGAGACCCTAAAATCGAACCATTTTCAACACCAGTTGCTTACCCAAAATTGATGACAGAAATCCTCCAATCAACCTGTAGAGTCATCCAATTGATTTCAGTCTGCTGATTCCCCAGCTCGTTTCAATTTCCTCATTCAGAACTCTTTATCTGTATCAAGTCCTACACTGCCCCTTGACTCAACTTGCTGATGGCCAGGGCGCAGGCGACTTGAAGTCCGGCTGGGCGGGCTGGAGAGGGGTAAAAAATCACATCGCAAATGGTGTATTGATGTAAATGAAAAATGGTGATATAATCTATTACGTAACACAAATTAGTGTGGCAAAAAAAGCACAAAGGGCCACAGACATAAGCTGGGAAAGAGAAGACAGAAAGGAGTATTGCTAAGGATTAATGCAAAATTCTTATTATTGCAGTCGCACACACACACACAAGGCACATGACTTCCGATACAGAGAGTGTCACCGCGGATCCAGCAGAGGCGTTGAGACTGATTCCCCCAGAGCCCAGCGAGGAGGAACAGTTTAGTTTGACTCGTTTAGCTAGTGGATGCAAGGTTTATGTTTCGAAAGATGATGAGTTCCGTCTGGCAGAGATTCTCGCATTACACAAGAGAAAAGGAAAGCCTGTGTATTATGTTCACTATGTGGAGTTCAACAAACGTTTGGATGAGTGGGTAGAAGAGTCCAAGATCGATACACATCGGCCTATGTTTCTTTCTCGTCCTCCTGCAGCTAAGAAGGACACAAAGAAGCAAAACAAGAAGAAGACAACCAAACGGCCTCAGCAAAAGGTAGCAAATAAGTCCCAGAAGGATGCTCCGGATTCGGCTCAGAAACAGTCTAGTGGGGGTGATAGCACTCAGGCTGAGGATGAAATGGATCTCGACAATTTGAACGTCCAGGGAATAGTGAAGGAAGGAGAGGAATTAAGCCGAGAAGATGAGATAGAAAAACTTAGAACTAGTGGTTCTATGGCACAGACATCTACTCATGAATTAGCAAAGATCAGAAACTTTTCAAAGGTAATAATAGGTAATCATGAAGTGGAGCCATGGTATTTTTCTCCTTATCCTGTTGAAATGACTTATGAAGATGAATTATATATCTGTGACTTTAGCTTGAATTACTTTAGTTCCAGAAAACAATTTGAGAGATTTCGCACGAAATGCACACTTAAACACCCTCCAGGAAACGAGATTTACAGAGACGATTATGTTTCTTTCTTTGAGATTGATGGAAGAAAGCAAAGGGTGTGGTGTCGTAACTTATGTTTGTTATCCAAACTCTTTCTTGATCATAAAACATTGTATTATGATGTGGATCCGTTTTTATTTTACTGCATGACAAGAAGAGATGAATTGGGACATCATTTAGTCGGATATTTTTCAAAAGAAAAGGAGAGCGCTGATTCCTATAACGTTGCTTGTATCCTGACACTGCCCCAATATCAGAGACATGGTTACGGTAAGCTGTTGATTCAGCTATCGTACGAGCTATCCAAAAAAGAGGGCAAAATAGGTTCCCCAGAGAAACCGCTTTCTGATTTGGGATTACTATCCTACAGAGCATATTGGGCCGAAACTATATCATCACTTCTTATAGAAAACGAAAGTGCTGATGTCAGTATTGATGAAATTTCTCAAATGACCTCAATGACCACTACCGATATATTACATACTCTACAAACGCTCAACATGTTAAGATATTACAAGGGACAGCATATAATCTGTCTCACAAATCAGATTTTGGAGAGTTACGAGAAGTTGAAGAAGAAAAAGAGGCATAAGTTAGATCCAGCTAAATTGATTTGGAAGCCTCCTGTATTCACAGCTTCTCAACTAAGATTCGGATGGTAAATGTGGAACTAACTCGTTTTGTATATTATGATCTATTTAATAAACCTTGCCATATATTTTGATTAATGCTAATCAAAGGGTATCTGATAATTTTGTTTTGACATAGCATTAGCAGCAATTGCACTGGGGACTTTGATTCCACAGCAGTTTCCCCATGTGGAGTGTACCTCATCTGTACAACAATGATCGTGGCTTGCTTCTTCATGGTCGTGGTAATCGGGGATCGTATCTGGACATTGTAGCAGAGTTCCAAACATGAAATGTTGGACCACAGGGAGCTTTCCTAGAACTTCAGCTTTGTACATTTTTATCATGCCTTCTTCGATCTTTGCCCATGATTTTACTCCACTTATATCGTCTAACATAGGAGAATGCCATCTGAGAGATTCTGCCCCCGTTTTGACCTGGTTGATGAAATCTATGCACCCATAGTAGAAATACTTATCCTTGTATTCTTCAACATAATCTTTGTTGTGTATGGTGAGAGGTCCTGGTCTCTTGAATGGTGCCAATTGCGCTGCACCAAACAAAAATGGAAGGAAGTGGTAGTCGTCTAGACCCCACACACCGTGGGACCCTGCTGGTTCTAACCAGTATTTCAGTTGCAAGACCCTCATAGTTTTCAAATACTTGTTAAATATCAACAAAACAACCAAGTTATCCGAACTTTTGTCTTCAAAATAGCCCAACCTTTCGAGACAGAGCAAGAAACAGGCAAAATTGAGCTCGTGACCTGATCCATAATCGATTCTTGTACGGTCTCCAAATGAATTCAAAAGATAACAGGAAATTTCTGTTGCCGGGTCCTTGTCTTTCTCGTATGGGATTTTGATGTTCTTATGGAACAGATTCACTATATTTTTCTCCAGATCATCGTAAAAGTCCCGAAATTCAATCTTTCCAAATCTACTTGATGTATCCTTTTTCACTGGATGGCGTTGTATAATTTCATTGATTTCACTCAAAAGATTCAAAACACCCTGTATAGGCTCGCTTACATGGGAATATCTCTCCCCTAGTTCTAGTCCACGAACTGATTGCGCCAATCTGGTGATATAGCCTACTAATTCTTGATAAATGTTGCTGTCCAGAAACTGCTTCAGATCATCTGGTGTCCTCAATCTTTTGACCGGAATTATGAACTTTGTAGTTTCAGACATACTCTCTTTCAAATTCTCGACAACTTAGCACTTTAGGTGATTGCTCATAGTACAAAATCCAACAGTAACTCCATAAAATCCTCATATGTAACTTCTCTAATTCTGAAGGTGTTCATTCCTTTTTATACAATTTCTGTGATCTCTTTGCCCAGGGAGTCTAAATTTATATTACATAATCAATATTTATACGACATGATTTTATGTTGTGGGATGAAATAAAATTAAGAAGAGGGAAAATATGTAGAAGAATGTCCTTTAATGAGAGGTAAATCGAACCAATAAAATAAGAATGTAAGAGAAGAAACGGTAGAATCTTCATCTATTTTTGAAAGTTGGTATCAAGATTGTTCTTTCTTCCGTTGAAAAGGTTAATCTTCTGGTAATAGCTAACGGGTTGTTCGCTAGTTTTCGGATTGTCTTAAGAATAGATATCTGTTCCTTAGTCAAAACTCGTTTAACTGATAATTTAACGATTCTTTTAAGCCATTCATGAGAATTTTGAGAGCGAGGATTTCTGAGATCTGATAACTGGGTCTGAAGTCGTTCTATTTGGATGGTGGATAATCGTTGTTGTCTCTCCCATTCGCTTTGCACCCATTCGATCCTTGCTTCAAGGATCCGCTCATTGTTAGATTTGAGATTTTGTCTTCTCAGGCAGCTCATTTTGAGATTTTGGATTTCGAGTCTCAGATTTTGAATTTCTGGGCCTGCAGAAGTGGTTTTTATCCTGGGTTGAGGTTTAGGGCGCTCGTCATCGAGGCCTACTATCCATACCAAGAATAAGGGAACCACAAAGTATACGAGATGCTTGTCGATGCAAAAAAGGGCACTGACTACCAGGATAAGCATAATGATGTTGTAGACAGTTAGATGTAAACCCTTGAAAGCACTGCTGAGACGAGCGAAAATGAGTCCTGTTCGAGGACGTAGGCGAGTCATGTCCAGCGGAAGATTTAGATAGTACAGATAACAAACCGATACTGTTAGCAGAGTCAACAGCATATTCATAGTCCAAGGGTTCTCTGACGATACTCGAAACTGCAACTTGACTGATAAAGCTATCAATAATGAGATAGCTATAGTCAATAAATTGGAAATTAGCCGATCTTTTGCAGGAATCCTGACTTGTTGAATACTATTAGAGTTTGACGACTCAGTTTGCGGCAAGGTTTCACAGCTCCCCACCGATGAACTTGATGACCACATGAAGTTTGCAGAGGCCACTTCTTCATTTCTGCTACTTCTAGAATGAGGTTGACTATTCATCACAGTAGATTCATATCCTGAAAAACCAAATCAGGGACCAAAAAGATTAAGAGGACCAGACAAACAAGCGCTCAACAGAAATAAGGAATGAAGGATATTTGGTAGCGACTTAAAAGGAAATCACCATATGCTAGCCTGAAATACATCAGATATAATCTCAAAGACTAATGTTCTATAAATAGTTGAGAGCAACAGGTACGACAGTTATTGAAATTATCCAAGGAAGACCGTCTAGCGGTTGGAGATGAGAGAGATAAAAGCATACACGTGATACTATATCACATGCTCATACAAAGGGCTGTAAAACCCTCAAGTATGCGGCGCACAAACCCGTGACTTTATGGCAGATTATTTTCCATGAAAAATTTTCGTTTAGTGGTTAAGCAGTAAGAAAGAAGGCGAATAATTGAAGGACTGTTTAAAAGAAAGAGTGAGTTTTCGTTTACGAAGATATTTTGGAACGTAAGAGCACACTTGGAGTATCTACAAGCAACATATAATACAAGATGGTTTTAGTTCAAGACTTATTGCACCCAACTGCTGCCAGTGAGGCCCAAAAGCACAAGCTCAAGGCCCTTGTTCAGGAGCCAAGATCATTTTTCATGGATGTTAAATGTCCAGGTTGTTTACAAATCACCACTGTTTTCTCACATGCCCAAACCGCTGTTACCTGTGACTCATGTACCACTGTGCTATGTACCCCAACGGGTGGTAAGGCCAAACTCTCGGAAGGCTGCGCTTTCAGAAGAAAGTGAGCAGAGAATCCATAAAACAATTACAGAAAGCAAATGAACAGGCATCAAAGGTTGAGCCTGATAGGATAGAGATGGGATATCAGGCAGAAAAATTCAATTCTGTGAAGTCTTCTGTGTACTATTCAATGAAGGGGTGTCCTTATAGTATAGTGGATTCCCTGGCATTACCCTGGAAAAGAGATATTATATATTTATCGGACAAGCACTATCAGGACAAACATGTAGTTACGATGTGAAGATTTTCTCCTGGATCGAGTCATGGAGCGTATTTCACAACTCATATTGTCTTTGATTCTGACTCTTTCAAATGCATGATGGCTTCTTTTCTTCTTTTCAGTCATACTTTTCCCACTCTAATTGAATGATATATATTCGATACAAATGGATGTATACGGTTTTACAGGACCGTCTGTAGAGGTTCACCAACACCTTTTTGTAGAGATTGATTTAGTCATGTGAGTCTTTCGTGATTACATATATTTCCTATTTAGGAAATATTGTAGAAGTTTCGTTTAGGATACTTAAATATCAGTCATGGAGCTAGATATTAATGGCTACTTATTTAATCAGTTGTATACAAGCTTGGCGGCACAGTTTCTTTATTCAGATGACAGCAAATGACAATAAGTACATGCGATATAATCTGTGATTCGTCACTGGTACCAAGGTTTGTTCCCAGAGTCCTTACAATTGCCGGCTCTGACCCTAGTGGAGGTGCAGGAATAGAAGCTGATATAAAGACAATATCAGCCTTTGGTTGTTATGCTCTCACATGCATTGATTCTTTAACCGTTCAGAACACCATGGGTGTCACAGATAAATATTCAACATCGGCAGGCGCTGTTCAGAGAATATTAAAAGCTGACATAGAAGGAGAAAGAGAAATTGAGGCTATTAAAGTTGGAATGATCACCAGAGAGGTGGTTGCTAACTTGCCAAAATATCTAGAGTCATATAAGGGATATTTGGTGATTGATCCAATCATCAATTCGACTTCTGGATTTACCTTATCAAAATTGAAATTGATTCAGGACTCCATCTCTCTCATCTATCCATATGCTACTTTAATTACACCGAATTTCGGCGAGGCATTGACTCTTCTAAAATCAATTTCATCATCAGATGAACTGCCGAAGGGATGTTCAATTGAAGGATACCGGAATATTGCAAAGATGCTTTCAAACTGTATTAATTGCAGGGCAGTTCTTCTCAAAGGTGGACACCTCCCAATTAAAGACGATAATCTGATAGTTGATATCTTGTATGATTCCAGAACTGATAAATTTACAATATACAAACATTACAAGATCAAAAATACAAAAAATACGCATGGAACTGGATGTACTCTGAGCTCTGCAATTGCAGCAAGTCTGGCTCATGGTCACGATTTAGCCACTGCTGTTAAACTTGGTATATGCTATGTTCACAATGCTCTGAGGTACGCGGACGATAACATTGGAAAGGGAAATGGACCTTTGAACCATATATTTAATATATGAATATGTATTATGTGATGTCAAGATTGCCATCATATCTTCCGAACTATTTTCAAACGTATGCATCTTCTATATAAAAAGCAAATTCATGTATTAATGAAAGTGGTTTACAATACCCACATCCAGCACCATTGGAATTTGTATCAATTCTTACATGGAAGCCTATTAAATACTCTCTTCAAAATGTCTTTAGTTTTGAAAAGATTAGTAACCTTGAGTCTTTCATTGTTTAAATGTGCATTATCCGAAGACTGCCCAGTTGGTAAGTGAACTGCTTCACAGTCAAATGTCTTTTCTAAGAATCTAATTGACGGAATAGAACCACCCTCTCTAATCAAAAGAGGCGGAATACCCCATTCTTCCTCGATGGTCTCGAGAAGTATCTTGTTGGCAGCGTTATTCACATCAGCCAACCAAGGTTCAGCTTCGTGAACAATTTTGATTGACAAATGATTTTCAGTTTTCAACTTTTCAAACTTTTCGTTTAGATAGGAGATTAAAGTGAATTTGATTTCCTCGAGATCTTGGTTAGGAACTATTCTTAATGATAATGATGCGGTCGCAACTTGTGGAATGACAGTAGAATTTCCGGGACCAGAAACATTAACGCTGTGAATGGTAAGAGACGGTAGACGCCATTTCGCCATCAAATCATTAATATTCAAGTTGCCTATTTTCTTGCTGATTTCATTATAAGATAGAAGCTCATCGTTCTTCACCGGTCTGATGGTACTATAGAAATTTGGCAACTTAACCTTACCGTCATCTTCATTCAACTTCGATAACAAGTTAATGAGATCAATAGTTGGTTCTCTTGAGATGCCACCATCCACACCAGAATGTCTATCCGGTTTATCAGACCATACACCAACAGAAGCAGAGATGACTCCTCTTAGACCATAGTTAAGGCATGGTATATTATCATCTAGCCAGTATGAATTGCTTAATAAGACCCAATCAATGTCACCAAAGAGGTTTCTGTTGTTGGTAACCACATCTTGGAACCCATAAGAGCCCGATTCCTCCTCGCCTTCTACCAAAAACAAAACATCGGCTTCTAATTCATTTTGTTGATATAGCTCTGCAACGGCATAAATGGAAGCCAACAACGGACCCTTATTGTCGGAAACTCCTCTTGCATACAAGTAACCGTTCAACGTCGTCATTTTGAAGGGATCCGTTGCCCAGCTATCAAAGTTATTGACTTCTATAACATCATAATGTCCATACCACATAATCCTTGGAACAGATGAATTCGGATTCAATTTGTCTTTGTTCGCCTTGAATACAGCAAACACAGAGGGGTTTGCATTGGCAACAGGTAGTAACATCGATTTACTAGCTCCCAAGCTTTTGAACAAAAATTTCAAAAAATTGGCGCATTGTCTAGATTGGTCAATATAAATTGCAGGTAACTTGGACACCGTCTTGTAGGAAACCAATTTCTCAAGAACTTCAAGCATTCTATCGGTGGACGTAAGATCGACAGCATAGGCATCATCTCCATTCTTTTTCCTCTCACAATCTATACTCCAAAGAGCAACAGAATGGTCAATGCCTGCAGTTATAAGATATGGTTGATCATTCATAACAACAGTCTTTACAGCCAGACAACAGCCACTATGGACCCTCCAATCGGACTTGACTTCGCCTCTAAATCTCCATTTTGTTACACCCACATTAGAGCCTTTGAACAAACAGTCATCAGCGAGAGCTATGGTGACAATGTCACCTTCGTCGCTCTCAAATGATCTGATTTGTTGCAAGGTAGAGAGATCCCACACTTTAACCTGCCCCCCAGTAAGTCCACAATATAAGAAAGAACCACCTTCATTTTTGGTCATAGATAAAACAGAGTCTTCGTTATCAAGATCATGAAGAAGTTTCATCTCATTGTGCTTGAATCCCCAGATCTTAACAACTCCATCTCCTCCACCACTTATCAAAAGGTCTTTGTATTCTTCGCTAGAGGAGCCGTCAATTAGACCATGTCCTTCATTGTTCTTGAAAGTTTCCATACAGTAAACATAACCATTGTGGGCATATGTGATGATGTTGGAAGAAGGGATCTCAATTAGTCGACCATTTATAGATTTTTTATGTGAAGAGGTCGATTTTATCTCAGTGCCTCTTTTGGGAGCTTTGCTTTCAGAATCAAAGAATTTATCAAACCGATAGGTAGGCATTAAAGAAGGGTCTTTGATCTCAGTCGACGCATCAAGATGAACAAATGATATAGATGCATTTTGGGCTCCTATGAATACAGTTCTTGTACTGTCAGACCAAGCAATGGAAAAGATATCGCCTATGTCAACCAATGAGTAAATTGTATGCGTCTCTACGATCTCTTTCGAAGTTAGACTATGATCTCTTTGACAATCCTGACAATCAAAAATTTCCTGGCCATCCTTTTCAGATGATGCCCCAGAGATATCCCAAATTCTCACTAAGGAATCTGATCCTCCACTGAAAAGAGTGTTTTCACAGTTGCTCACCAAAAGACATAGAACTGAGCCTGAATGGGCTATTATTTCTGTCTTTTTCTGGAACATCTTGAGGTCATAAACCAAAATTTTTGAGTCTTGTGTACCACAGAACAACAGTTTCTTTCTAGGGGAACATGCGACACAAACGATCGAATTTTCCGTCACCCATTTGTGTACTAACGTGGGATTATCCAATGGTACAGTCCCAGAGAGTTCATCCAGAAGAGTTGTAGAATCAGGACTACCATCTCGAGGTCCTAAAATAATCTGTGAAACAGAGTGACTATTGGAGAGCATCAAGGGGAGATGTTTAGGTTCCCCCGTTAGTCTGGAACAGGGAGAGGATGACAGAGTTGGGAACACATTCATTTTATGCTGGGCCTTTGGGATAATGTTCTCAAAATAATTTCACAGTATTTTGCTATTATGACACCAAATTCAAACAATACTTTGTGTATATTGCTAACACAGGTATTTGACACCACCTTGAGGGCCACAGTTTGAGATCAATTGGTGGGGACTAACCTTATTCAGTTTCTGCAAATTCTCTTTATTTTCAAATGTTTCCTTTTCCAACACGCTATCTGTCAAATTTTCCTCAGAAGTTTATTATGTGTATGATCTTTATGCTGTGTGTTGGAATTCATTCACAGTTCTAAATATTAAAGGAATTATTCTTTTATCCTCTAGGGACTAACTGAGGAATTTTAAAACTGCACGCTACATCAATCAAGACACCACAGTTTTTTATTATCAGTTACGAGAATACAGAGAGTTTAAAAAAAAATTCAAAAATTCAAAAATTATGCCCTCACTCAGATTTGAACTGAGGATCTCCACATTACTAGTGTGGCGCCTTACCAACTTGGCCATAAGGGCTTTTTGAAGTTTTCGGATTCTTAGAAGAATCTTGATCCAACATTAAAGGTTCTTAAGAACCCTTGATTCACCAGATAAGGCTGGCATACCAATACGAATAGTAATTACAAATATTTCGACAAGGAGCTGACTTGATAAGAATAATATACATATTTGGTATTAGCAACTGGTATCGAGGGTATTAAATATAAATTAATGTCCAGTTGGCAGATAAAGTGTTCATCAGAGACATGGATTATGAACTGGTAATATGCAATTTATAAATGTGTCTATTGGTTTGACGTCACCGATTTACGATCGGAAAAATGATTTTCAATTTGCTCATCAGTGGAAGTTGTCTGAGCAGATCCGTTTATGCCATTCCCGTTATTTTGTGGCATCTGCAAGGACTCTAAATCCTTCTTAGCCATCTCTTCAAGATATTCGGGTCCCGCATGAATCCATTTTTTCATAAGCTTGACTAAAAGTCCTGCACAGAGAACCTGCTCACTCTGATACAAAACCAATGGGACCAGCAATTCACCCAAGTGTTCGTTACTGTCTCCATATTGAGCAGTGATCAGAGAGACACCTAACGCAGCAGTTTTTGCGGCTCCACACAACATGACAGATGTGGTATCTTTTCTATTATAGTAAAACGGTCTGAGTAGCTGGAAACCCCAAGAATAAATTCTAGAGCTTTTCTGGTCTGGTGGGTTCTTATATATAGTCAATAAGAAGCGTGGTCTGGACATGATAAAACACAAAACGGTGTAGAACAGATATATTCCCACATTGAAGAAACAAACCATGATGATCGATTCATGCGAGACAGATGTGAAAGCATGCTGGTAAAATGCAGTGGAGAACGAGGAGAACATGACTAACAACAACATGAACGAGCCGACCTTATTGAATCTGAAGGTTGTGAGAAACCATTTGGTCTGAGATGGCAATATGTTTTGAATCACTTGTCCTACAAATAATGGAACAAAGACACTCAGTCCGATTTGCTTCATAACATCCTTATAGACTCTGGTGACCGATGAGCCATTAGCAGGGTTGGCAAACTCCCATTCACCGCTTAGGAACATCTGAGTCAGAGCAGGCGTAATAAAGGCACCAAGGACATTACCGATGAACACCTCGCAAAGGGTGAGAAGCTCGTTTCCATCGGCTTGTCTGGTCATAACCACGTTGGAACTAACGGTTGTAGGACAGCAGGCAGTGACTATGAGACCGACCAACATCCATATGGAGATCTGGGGATCATGAGAAGCCTTGATTCCACAACAAATTCCATACATGATAGCTGGAGTGATCAGAAATTGAAGAACAAGAACGACCAAATGTGCTCTCCAATGACCCATATTGACCATTAATGACTTTGTTTTCATTGATAATCCTGATCCCAGGAATATCACTGCGACCGCACCATATCCAATTGAATATTCTCCTCTTATAAGACCTCCATGTCTGGCAAAATTAGGTGCAAATCGTGCAATCACCACAAATATTGCTAGGCCAATGTAGAACCAATATGTATTTGCTGTCCATATAACCCAGTATTTTATCTTTTCCCAAATGGAGGGCTCTCCATTTTCTGACATTCTATTTTGTATTCTTTGTTCACCTTTCCACAACGCTATTTTCAACAGAATTATGTTTGTGTTCTAAAACTACCAAGATCTGTCAATACTTTGGGACAAGTTTCGTATCCTTCTGCTTTTTTTCTACTTCATTCAAAGGTAATCAACTAATATATATATATATGAATTCAATTATCTACAAAAATCTTTGTTTCCCCTATCAGTTACACCGTTCTTTGAGGGGGACCGCCGGGACTCATTCCCAGGAGTCCCTAATCGGCCGCTTGCTCTCCCCTGAACCCTCGCGGCAAAACCTTAATTTTTTTTTCTTCGCAGGTGTCACGCCGCCAAAAATCCCCTGAACCGCCATGACTCACTGACGTCGGTCGAAAGCCCATAGTCGTTAAACCCGCAACGGCGATGGCGAGGTCTTTTCAAGCCAGAGCTCGGTCACAATAAATTATAAGTCCATCATCCAGGAAATCAAGCACAAACCCTCGTTGTAGCATCTCTAGCTGGTCCTTCTACCCTTTTCCTCTCCACCGGAGCGAATAGGAGAGCCACGCTTATCATATCACGTGATAGGACGGAACATACTATTTACACGTGACTGTAGTCACACTACTGATACGTTACACCTCTCAATATTAACTATAGAACTTATTAGTGTTCAGGCAAGCTTTTCAACATCGGCAGACTCCGAGACCAGCTCCTTGGGTTTCTCAGTCTTCTGCAACAACAGCAGCTCTTTTTCCTGGTTTTCTTTCTCGATGATCTCTTCCAGGTTCCAGAAGTGGAACAAGAACATAAAGGCAGTCACTCCACCTGCAATTGCCAAAGCAGCGAATGGATAGATCAAATAAGGGTCCACCAACGCACCTGACACAGCCTCACTAATTGCAGCAGAAAATGCTGTCATAAGTAGGAACAATGCCATGACTAGACCTTTAGAGTTTTCAGGGGCTCTTGTGTAGGCCAATTCGTATGCCTGAGTGTTACAGAAACATTCTCCTAAAGCTGCCAAGGCATACACAATCACATTGTACCATGCAGAGAGTGGTGAAACATCTTCACAGTTTGTAGCATGCCATCCACAAGGACTGGTTTTGTACACTTTCCATTGCAAAATAGCAGCTACCATAGAAGAAAAGGCACCTAACATAAATCCAAGGAAAATCTTGTACACTGACTTGAAATTGATACCCAATTTTCTGAGAAGGGGATAAACAATTTTGTCTAGGATTGGAAGGAAAACAATAATTGTAATCTGATTGAAGTTGTTGAACAAATCATTTGGAACACCTTTGGTAGTCATGGAACCGGCCAGAGAAGTCTCACTTGATCCCAAACCACTGTCATTGAGATTGAAGAAAATGAAGTAGAGGAACAATACACACTGTCCAGCCGTTTTCTTATAATCTTTAACATCCTGATCGGTCCAGCTGATAGCGCTTTGGCTCTTTTGCTTGAAATAATGTTCTCCTCTCTTTTCCATTTCAGAAGGGAACGAGAATTCCCAGAAATTCTTGTTATAAATTCTCTTAATGAAGTTTCCTCTGAAACAAACTCTTAGCACCTTTGCAAACTTTTCTAGGATAGAACCTTGAGGATCCTCCTCTTCAATAAAACGACGAAGAATAATTATCACAAAACAAACGATGAGATACATAATACCAGGCACCAGAAATGCCAAGTAAAATCCCACACGTCTTTCACAGTAGGAAGTGGCAAGTTGAAGGAAAGCTCCAGTATTAATACACCAATAGAAGAACAGAGTCATGGACTCCAGAGAAGCTTCTCTGTCCAATAATACAATTTCTCCGCTAGGTAATCTTTTTAGAACATCAGTTCTATAAGGGTATTGATCCATCATAAGAGGTAATAGATTTGGCTTGATAAAACCGGTTCCCACAGCCAGCGATATGATTCCAAGAATCGTTGGTGCAAGTGCCGACTTTCCATGAGCCAGAACTGGTGGAAGACCAGCAATAACAAATAAAATATGGGATAATAAACCGACCCAGACTCCAATTTGGATAGCTTTATATTTACCCAATCTAGAATCCGCCAAATAACCACCAACTAGGGGCATGACATATGCCAAAAACTGGAGCATGATTGTCAAGGCATTAGCAGCTCTTAGACCCATTCCCAATGCACCAGCAGACTGTGTGTCCACGGATGTGCTACCTGTTGTTGATCCTGGAGGAAGTGGTCTTTGAATGAAATTGCTGAGAAGACCTTGAGTACCATAATATGAACCTCTCTCTGCAAACTCAACCACACAGAAAAGATAGATAGCAAGAGGTAGTTTAGCAATAACTGGGCGATATTTTTGCCTGTCTTCTGGATCGGCAATCATCAGCCCATGTGGGTTATGCTCATCAGCATGTTCTGGAAGGAACTTTCTTCCGTAGAAGCTTTCTTCTACAGAGATTTCCATCAGTTCCTCAGAGATATTTGGCTCTGCTGTTTTTTTATATGAAACCATTTTGTGTTGCTTGAGAAAATGTCACAATAAGCCAGACCTTAAAACCATAATCATAGGGATTTTTGATAACTTATATAATATACACCAGCCCAGCAAAACTTACCACACCTGATTTGCAATATCACTCGACCTTGAATCAGTTCTTATCGTTTTTCTTAAAACCCTGACCTGTGGTATGCTGCACAAGATATGATGCCTCAGAATATTCTATCAAGCCTTACCATCTTACGGCACACCCTCGACACGGACACTGTTGCATGAATCTGAGACTGATCTGTTTGTACTAAATTATTCTGTTTTACCCTTCATTTTTTTCCGTTATTTGAATTTTATGTTTTTTTTCAATATTGTCAAGTATTTCATAGTAGGTCTTCCATTCTGACTAAGGTATCACAGCTATAAAACTCTTCGAATATGTCTTTTTAATTATCTGGCCTCTGTTGCTACCATCTCATGGCATTTTCTGCTACAAATGCAGCGCTCCTTTAACTTTTTTCCGTCTCTTGGCATCACCAAAAGAAGAAAGTGCCGTATCTTAACAAGATTAGAATATATTGTGGAAATCAAAGTTTAATAGTCCATATTTTCTGCAGATTACCTATTGTTAATCAGGAAAATGTGACAAAAAAGTGACATTTGGCAACAATAGACGATGGGCACAAAAACACCGAGTCAACCAAAAGCCTCCCAACCTCTTCAATCTATGCTTATTGGTATTTGTTAGGAATCTTAATACAGTAGAAAATTTCCGCTCATTATAGATATGAGGCCTCCTGCATTAAAATTTCATTCTCTGTTTAAGCCCTCATCATTGCCTGCCAAGCAGTTCCCGGAGGAATTAAGCTTATATCAGTGGCTCATGCCGAGGTTCCACAGTTTTTCTTAGACTTTCTTGGAGTAATTCAGGTCCTCACCCTGTAATCGATATTTTGGGTCTCACCATATTTTCAATATGAATAATGTACAGCTTTTCTGCAGATCCTGGAATCATGCATGCAGGTTGGGAGTGATCAGAATAAAATAGATAACTAAGATGCAATGGTTGTTCTAAGTAATATAAACGCCGAAAACAAAGCCTGGCATGTGACATCTAAGACAAGAGATCTGTGGCTACTCCTCAACGACATTGCAAGTTGGATGAAAATAAATAAGTAGACAAATCTACAAACGACCGCAAATAATACTGGGGACTCAATTATTACAATAGGAAACCGTGATTATTATTAAAAAATCATGTCTCTCTCTCAAGGAATGACTGGATAATTCCTAATTCAGTCTCGTCATACTCCTTAATCTTGACATCTTCACCCTCTAATAGAGTATTTGCTTGCACCAGCTGTTTCCTAGGAAGCTTCTTAGACAAAATAACATCTCTGAATTTTAAAAGGTCATTTGGAATGCTAGTGTGATCAACGAAGAACTTTCCTCCTCTTTCAACATCAGCAGAACACTTATACACATGCAACTTTTTGAGGTATTCGGTGATGGCCTGTTGTCCAACTGTTTCGATCTTAGATCTGTCTAACTTGATGGTTAAATCTGAATAATCATCCTTGGTGTAAGACAGAGACACGAAGTCATTTCCAGCATCCAGGTATGTCTTCAAAATGGCATATCTTGCTTGACAGTGAGGTTGGCCCCACTTCTTGTTTATAGGATCATAATACTCAAGTGCAAGCAAACCAGCTCTACACATAGTCAAATAAGAAATTAGGATGATATCTTCTTGTTCCTGTTTATCCTTGAAACCAAAGATCTCCAACAGTTTCCTGTTGGTGAACAAACACATTGCAACAGACTCTGCTCTACACTCTTCAAATGCACCAGATATGGATCCAAACAACGAACCCCAGGTCTCCCCTTTCTTGTAGTATGTGCTGACCGGCTTTCCGTCAAGTCCAAGAGGAGGGTTATTGACATCAAAGTTAAATTTGCCATCGTCGCTCTCCATTAACAGTTTACCAGTACCATGACCTAATAGTTCATGAATTCCAACTTGGACTTCAAAGGCCTGAACTCTATATTTTTCGAATAACTGTTGTACATCGTCCTCAATGAACGTTATAGGCTCAGAGTTCGATTTAGCACTAAGGACGTTACCCAAAGACACATTCTTGAATCCTAAATTGATACGAACCTTGTCGTAGTTTGGAAGATTGATACCGGCAGGAACACCACTTGTAGCCATAGATAATACCTCAAGGGAGGTGAAATCAGGTGGAGTAAAAACATCTTTCTCGTAAGCCTTGTCCCAAGGAAGCTCCGCAATAAATTCCTTTGCCTGTTTGACTAGGTCACCAAACTTTGCTGTTCTTTCTTTATTGACCATGGCTACCAGACCTTCCCACTCACCACGAGTGTTAGCTGGCTCTCTGTAAGTTTCAATAAACCCGATATTTGTCTCTACACTAGGTCCAATATCTTTCACCCAGTGAACTTGCGATTCGTAGTGGGCATTCATAGACCCTGTTTGGAAAGACTCAATGTAATTTTCCAACATCTTCACCTCCATTTCGTTTGCAGCATATTGTTTTGCACTACGAAGGTTCTTTGCAATTTCATTAAATTCTCTAGAATGGTCACCAAACTTAAAAGTCAAGCTTGCAGACTTGCCATTCAACTCAAAGTCGATTGAATCCGGATAGTATCCTGTGGAATTTGATATATTTGCACTCGCGACCATAACGGTAAACTGCGAATCAGAGTTCTTTTCGATTCTGGTATTCTCAGGCATTATTCCCTTACTAGCTAGAGCTGAGTTGATGGATTCGACCTCATCCTTGGATAAAACATTAAGATAATATCCACTGACATGTCCCTTATCAGGCCAACCTAAAAGAGCATTCCTACTATTGAGGTCATAAATAATATCCTTAACCTGCTCGAATAACTGCAATGAAGTTTCATCGTTTACAAGTTCAACTAAGGTCTCAAAATCCCCTTTGGTGAGTCGAGGGATGAACTTGACATCTCCGAACGACTTGTAATTACCTAGATTCGACATGAACTGGGAAGCATATTCGAGATAAAATCTGACAGTCGTCTCACCTAGATGTTTTTGTATCGATGAGAAGTCTCCCTTAAGCGCTTTATGAATAGCCAAAATCAGTTCATAGATGGTTTCTGATTCTTTAGAAACCGAGCGCAGAATGACCCTGGTACCCCAATGACTGGCTTTGGAGAAATAATGAGCATATAGCTTCTCCTTTGGGGTCAATTGATTGAAATATGACTCTGCTGTGAGTTTAGCTATTGGGGCCTTGGAATCTGCGTAATAATTCTCGATTTTAATCGATGAAGAAGACATGGTAGAAGCGGTGTTTAGTGCTTGTTTGAATGTTCCTTGATACTGTTTTTTTATCCGCAACGACGATGAAATTATACAATTTCTTCCTATTAGGGTCCTAATCATCCACTATCTTTGAAAAGACTCTGTTTTATCTTGTATCGTCTTCTCTAGAGAAACAAACATGGCAATTGCCCTCCAAGATAGTTTATTTGTAATGATTTCCGATATTGTTGGGAATCGCCGCGTCGATGAAATTAGGCTTGTCGCGTCATAAAATATCTCTAAGAACACCAAAATCGCCTTGATAACACGATCATCCTCTGTGGTTACTGATGAGGACACAATAAAGACAAAACGCAAGGCAAAAGGACTTAAAACAGCAAGGACACAATGAACCCCAAGGAAAAGATGGAAAATCCAGAAGGAAAGATCCAAGAGGGACTGTTCGATAGAATTATAAGCAATCTGGTAAGTCGGAATCTATCTCAGACACAAATCAGATAAGAGACACACAGGAAATTCTAACAGGAAATACTAACACGACATTGTAATTTGGTGCTTTTAGACACAACTGAACGTCAATGTGGCTAAGATCAACTCCCAATTGACAGAAATAGAGAAACAAAATGAGAAAACTGTTCTGGTAAGCGAACTCTGGGACAACTACAAGAAAAATGCCGAGTTTCACCTCACAAAGACCGACAAGCTGGAAGGTCCAATCAAGGAATGATAATAAGACACAATAGTTTGCGATTAAATCCCATATTAATGTATAAAATGGCTACGATACTCTAGTTATATCATGAATATTTATTAGAAACATATTATATCAAGCGCAAACTGGAGTCCAATAAACGAAATCCAAGCGAAACCAGAAGCCAGCAACAGAACAAACAGTCTGAAATGGTCATCCGACTATTATATAACAAAAGAGAAAATGTACCGTTGTTTGGAGTTTAGTGATCTTTTGCTGCAAGTCTTCATATGTTCGAAAAACTCAAACCTCTCTTACAACACCTACCATATATCCCCTATTGTTGTGTTGGCAACATACTATATCTCTTCTTCAATGTAACTCTTTGTTTAGAATATTTGTCGTCGGGAGAAAATCTTGCTGGGTGAGCAGACTTGGTTATTTCTCCAGTCTCGGTCACTTTGTTTAAAGTGTAAACTCTCTTTCCATCAGGACCCAATGTGTACATTAAATGCATGTTGGCAACACTCTATATCTAGTATTATAGGTAATAATATTATAGCTATGGTTTCTTCTTATATCCTTCCTTTACTGTTAAACTGTCTACTTACTTTTTCATAAAATTTTTCAATTAGAAAGGTTCTGAAAACTCCAGCCACAAATGCGCCACAAAAAATCCACATCGCCCTGTTGATCGAAATCAGTAAGCTCTGTCAGAATATATGAAAGACAAGGAAATGGGAGTCGATGGTTAGTTGAGCATTGGAGAAGTTGAAAGGAGAGACTGCCAACATACACCAAAAGAGGTAAAATATCAAGATACAATATAGAAAGGAATATAGGAGAGCTCGAGATGTCGAAAGATTTGTTTGCAGATCTGCTGAGTTCCCAGAATGGAGGCAGAAAGAAGGACACCGATTCAAAATTGACTATGGCAGAAAGATTGAATCGGAGCTCAAATTCTAGCTCAGATGCAAAGAAAAGGGGGCAATGGACGTTGAATGTGGATTTTCTGGACCAGATGTCCTCAAACAGGTCAACCCCTCCGGATTCTTCTTCTCCTTCGGTGATCTCAAACGGGGCGTCTTCTAACAAGACAGGGGAAGACATTGAGAAGCTTTTCGACATTTTCAGCGAACCTTCACAACCAGTCCCTCCAAGTAATAGTGCCAACAATCTATTAGATGATATGTTTGGCCCATCAGATCCCGTAAGCGTCCAAAATTTACCTCAAACATCTTCTCAAATCACTAAAAACAGTTTGTTAGATGATGAATTCCTGGGAAATGTCCCTGTTCAGCAACCTCAGCAACCTCAGCAGAATATTGTTTCACAAAAAGACACTAATAAAGATTCAGAAATAGAGAATAGAGATGACATTATTGCTGGATTGGTTGATATGGGATTTTCTATTGAACAGGCTAATAAGGCCGTTGATAGCACTGCTCCCGATTATGATCTAAATGGGGCTATCTCTTTTCTAATGAACGAGGCACATATGCAGGCAAAACAACAGAAAGCTCAGAGTCAGCCAGCTAGAAGAGAATCACAGGATGATAGAGAACACACTGACCATACATTTGGGAACACAGAGGATTTAGGCTCCATTGTCAATGATTTATCTAATGATTTGATGTCCAAGGCATCTTTTCTACTCAAGACAGGAAGAAAGAAATTGCAACAAGGAATAGACATGTACAAACAACAGCAATTTGAAAAGAACGATAACCAGCCTATGTGGATGAAAAACCAAGCAAGATACAAAGCCAATTCCATGAGATTACCAGAGGAAGAAGATGATCCAGAAATGGATAGGGAAATGATGAGGAATTTAATAGAAAGACAGAGATCTAAAGAAAGAGAGATGAAGAGAGAACGAGAAATAGCTAAAGCGAAGGATATTAATACCCAAGGTTCTGAGAAGGGTCCTTCGCCATTGTTTGATGATCCATTGCCAAGGAGGAGAACACAAATAGCAAGTGCTCCATCAAGTGTCTATGACCAACCATTGTCTAGAAGAAGAAGACAGGAACCAAGAAAAGCTGATTTATCTCATCCGAGCCTCTCAAGTCCTGCTATTAATTCCCTAGAGGTTGCTACCTCAAGCCCTCCTCAAAGACCAAAACAGGCTGATGAGGCTTTAATGAGTATATTGAGCACCCCAATTCTATCTGCAGATACGAGCAGAACAAATAATACTGCCACATTAACGTCAGTGACTCAGGCGTTCTCATCCATGACTGTGTTACCAACTGTTTCAATCTCAAATCAGCAATCACAAGCATTTCAAAGTAATAGGGCCCATGCATCTGAATTCTTCAAAAAAGGTAACTTCACTGAGGCGTTGGAATATTATCAAAAGTCATTATCATGTCTTCCCGAAGGTCATTCTTTCCGAGTAATCGCATATTCTAATCTTTCCATTGTGTTTTCGAAGTTGGGAAATCCTAAAATGCAACTGGGTAGCTCAGAAGAAGGATTGAAAATTGTGTCCTCCATATCTGCAAATGTAGCTGAGTTGAACAATCTTGTTATAGAGGATGAGAAGACGGTGAAATCATTTTGGATTAAACTGCAATCAAAAAAGGCTGAAGCATTGGAGCACTTGGAAAAATTCAAGGAGTCATTAGAGTGTTATAACCTGTTAATTGAAAATGGAGCTTCTTCTAAATCTGTTATGGATGGGAAAAGGAGGTGCCTCTCTGTTCTGCAGCCTACCAAACCAAAACCCGCTCCTAGAAAGAAACCGACTCCATCAAAGCCACAGTCCTCTACATTGCAAAATGACTCCTCTAACGAAGCTTTGAATAGAGTAAAAGAACATAATAAAATACAAGAGAGCATTGAGAATGAGAAGTTTGAGTTACATGATAAAGTTGAACAGGAGTTAAATAGCTGGAGAAAAGGTAAGGAAGATAACTTGCGCGCATTACTATCATCTCTACATCTTATTCTATGGCCCGAGCTTCAATGGAAACCAGTAGGATTGAATGATTTGGTCTTGAACAAGAAAGTCAAAATCATATATATGAAGGCGGTGGCAAAGACACATCCTGATAAGATTGTAAATGAATCTTCTACGGAGAGAAAGCTGGTAGCAAATGGAGTGTTTATATCATTAAACCAAGCCTGGGACAAATTCAAGGAAACGAACAATTTGCAGTGAAATCTGTACTGCAGCATTCATACAATATTGCTTAAATGGTTTAGGATAGACCTAATAGAAAAATTATATTATACTTCATTAATATCATTAAGTACTATTTTTTGAGGATTCAATAATGGCGTCTTGATAGCTCTTTTGAGCGGATTTCAAAGACTCTATTAAAGGGTTCATTAGTAGACCTCCAGTTTCCTTTTCGGCTGGCTCGACTTGAGACAAGGTGGCATGAACTCTTTGCAGGCACTTAGTGATACTGAAATAGAGTTTTCTCAATTGTATCAATTCTGCTTTATAGTTAGTATTCGTAGATAGGGACGATGTGCTGATGGAATTAAAATGTGTCCAGAAATGTCTCAGAAACTCTATAGATGTTGAATGTGTTAATCTGAGAGACTCTAACTTATCTGTCGCCAGATTTACTGATGCATCTTGCTTTTCAAGATTGGAATCAAGATTCTTTGAATTCCAAGATTGGCTTGACTGTTTGGAGTTCTTCTTGATTATATTTAAAATTTCCTTGTATGTGTCCGATAGAGGCTTTTTGTTTTCAACATACACCGAACTTAGCTCAACTGGCTCATCCTCTTTAAATTGATTGATGAAAGTTTTTATAAATTCGTCATATGTATTAGGGGTCGGGTTTAGAGGGGATTGTTTATTGTATTGGGCAAGAACATCAACAGGAATAATATTTGAAGATACATTCGATCTTTGGGTATACTCCAACTGATTATATTCCACGTTATCTTTGTCTTCTAGGTCCACAAGATCGAGATCCTGCTCGAACTCCCGATCCAGATCATCTCCATTGTCAATATCTTTGATCTTAGACATCATTCTTCTACTCAGACGGTTCATTGTCCTCAGCACGTTAACCAGATCAGGATTTTGTTCCTGTTTCATTGTCAAATCTGGAACATTGCCTAATCTCTGAGAGTTGTCTTCTTCATTCCCCAAAATATCAATACATTTTGAGACCGGTTGTTGCTCATCGTTGAACAGTTTCACCTTCTTCTTTGTGATCGTTAGATGTGTACTTTCTCTTCTCTTATTATTTCCTTTCCTATTTCCATTGGATTTATCGTTTGTCTTTTGTGAAGGTCCATCCTTTTCCTTTTCTTCCAGGAGTTTGTCAATGTCCTCATCCTCTTCTTCTCCATCATAGTCAGGATCAAAATATAAATATTTGTCGAGGGTGATATCACCTCTATCATATAGATTGACTCTTTCACCTCTCAATTTTCTGAATAGCTTGGAAGAGAAAAACCTGGACCAGAACTCTCCTTCACTGATTTTAGGAACGTTGTCGTCATATGCCTTTCTCACAATAGGATATTGTTGGAAGATCTCATGAATCTTTTCTCTTGTGACAGAAACATTAACCTGGTTTTCACTGGAGGCAACAGGCTTGATCGTACTGAGAACGTTGTAGGGCCCCCTTTTTTGGTTATTCTGGATAGCGTAAGATCGAAGAAGATGAATTCTGGTTGTCCAGAATTCCTCCGGTTCCAGTCCCGACTTTATGACTGCATCCGCAAAAGTTTTCATTAAAGCTAGATTATCTCGCAGTAGTCTTTCCTGTAAAACCGTGTTCTTGAGTAGTTTCTTTACATCCAGGAGATTTGCGAGAAACTCATCGTTCTCTACATTTTCCAAATTTGGAGCAGGGCTTCCCGATATTGAGTTCACATTATCTCCCGATGCCTCCAGCAGTGCTTCTGTTGCAGCAGCTGTCTTATTTCTGGCCATTACCTGCTGAAGAACACCCATTATTGTGTCCATGGTGACTCTATTATTGAACTTGAATGTGTATTCAGTAGAGTTTTCAGCATCTGACCTGTTTCCCAGTCCGATTATCAGCAACATTTTATCTGATATTTTACGAGTTGCTCGCAAAAATCCGATCTTACCCAATTCCAGCTCTACAATTGATGATGACACCTCTGAATTAATGCATTTCCAAACCAGTTTAGGGGGACTCTCTTCCTCCAGAATCGTGATCATACCGGCTTTCTTTTTGTATATGGCTGATCCACTGATTGGAGCCATTTTGTGATATATATACAAATTCTGTGTATTTCAGAGCTATGACATGTCCAAACAGCCCTTGACTGGGTATGAATTGATTCACCACAAGAAGAAAGGATAAACTAAAGAAAAATCTACTTGTCTTAAATATGATTGTCTCCAGAAAAGCGCCCCCAACGAAAAATTTACTTTATCTCTGTACCATAAGGCCAAAGAGATAATTAGGTGCAGAAATCAGGAGGCTTGACAGCATAAAAAGCAGTGAAATTGGTAGAAAATAACCATCATGTTGAGATCGAAAACCATATTGAATATAGTGAGTCCAGGACTGATGAAAAATGGACTGAAGAAGACTTGTATCCCTGGTATTAGAGCCCTTTCATACACCGAGAAACGTGCTATGAGATCAGAGTCTTATGTTGCAGAATCATCAGTTATTGTGGATCCAGAAACGGGTAAAAAGATGCTGAAGAAACCAATGACAGTAAATACGGAGCTACCAGACCCTCTGATTGCGAGAAGAAGAACAAGGCTCTCTGCTGTTCTATTTACAACTGCGATGGGATTGACTCTGTTTGGTATCTTCAACTACGAAAAGGTCTCTTCGCCAATTATGAATGCTACAATGTATTTTCTTCGAAGATCAGAAGTGGCTAGGGAAAAGATGGGCAAAGAAATTACGTATGATGGCCTGTTTCCTTGGATCAGAGGAGAGCTTAACACCATGAGAGGTAACGTCAACGTGAATGTAAGAGTCTCCGGTAATAAAGACAATGCCATGATGTATTTGGTGGCCAACAGAGATAGCAGAATGCAAAATTTCAATATCACAAGATGGGACCTCGTTTTTGATGATGGAACGGTGGTAGATCTCATGAAGGACTCGTCAATTGAGCTGGAATTGTAATACATTGCTAATTAGTTTGTAAATAGTCAATAATACTGCACTTTATTAAAAATATAATCAAATTACAGATAGCAGATATTCCATGTATAAGAACTCGGATAAATTGTAGTGTTCTCAGACAAACAGGTCTATAAATACACCATCAGAAAGAAACAGAGGGTATCCTAATACCGTCTCCGTGGAGCATCGTGTAGGCTCTCCAACCCACTTTCAACAGCATCAGCATATTCAAAAGAATTTCTTCGTAATGTCTCCTTTCCTGCATTCTCAATTTTTGATTCTTTTAGCCGAGACGGGTCATTGTGGACTATTCCATTTATATAAATTGAATTATTGGCCTGTTGTTCTTTTAGATATTGTATATGCTCTCCCTGAGGGATATTAACTGACGTAGAGGAAGTTTGGACGACCCTAGGAGATTCTTTATTGTTTGTATTGAGGAGAGATTGAGTGGAACCTCTAGTGTTTTGTTGGTTACCATTCAAAAGATTCAAAGAAGAGCCCGTTCTGGAACCACCAGGTGTGGATGTCGCATAATTATTCAGTAAGTTAATTTGAGAAGGGGATGCGTTAACCAATGTCTGTGTCGTTTTAGGGAAAGACGAAGAGTCATTCATGTGTAGCTGTTTAATATAGTCAGTTTGAAAAGACATTTGAGACTTATGTCTTGGTAATGCTCCTGTTAAACCACCGCCCAAAGCGCTCGAGATAAGATGGTGAGGAGAAGAAGGCTGAGGGGGTTCATCTAAGGCACCCTGGGAGTTATGAGCCGAGTTCGTAGATGCTACTGACTGTGGAGCCGGTAGCACTGGAATCACGGACTCGTAGTAGTTGATATAATTCTGTTTGGCCTCTGCTGGTGCAGGAACAGGGATCTGTGTGGCCATATAATCACTGAGGTTACCATTTGATGATGAGAATTGTCCAGAAGTATTTATGTCAGGGGAACTGTTATGCAGGGAACTTCTGGAGTCCGATGAGTTTGTTTTGGAGTTTGACGTCTCCTGGTGTGGCCTTGGAGCGACTCTGAGTCCCATGATTTTGGACTGTTTTCTAATTAGATATGTCTTATTGGTAAGTATCTGACCACGCTGATCTGCCTTTTCAAGATCCTGAGCACTATTTCCATTGGAGTCTATGTAATCCTTGGCATTTTCGTTCACTATCTGATCAAGGTCAAGATCTGCATCATCGAGATCTCTATTGGGGTCATGTTCGATTTCTTTTCTGAAGGTCCTTCTCTGTCTGAGCCAGAATCCAAAGAGGACCAGAACTATGACTGCTGTGGGAATACCCACAGCACATCCGACTACGGTTGAGGTGGACGGCATGAACTTGAGGGGAGCTCAAATGTGGATCTGTGGGGAAAGTGAGAACTATGAGCTCCAATGTATCAGCGAGAGGGATTTCTGCTATTTTAAACAAAAACTTGTCTGGAGACTGCAGGAAGAAAATCCAACCGAATAAGTTGATCTATTCAAATGGGACTGTTCCGGAGAGTGTGCGGAGAGGCCTTGGGTGGAACTTAGATTTATAAGTATAGCGACTGCGCAGACACCGAGAAACACAAAATATATCCACCAGACCTGGATTTGAGGTTTCTGCCAGTGTTTTATGCCCTATGTCTATTTCTGTATGGATATGGAACCGGTTGCAAGCCAAAATATGCTTAATTAAACTAAGGTATGGACAAATTCCTCCAGAGACGTTGTAGACAACTTTTCTGCACCGCCACTTGTGGCGGTGTCGGAATATTTTTTTTTCGCTGCGGTTACTTGGTCTCTTGGCAGCTAATTACCGCGTGCCAATTCGGTGTGTTTGTAGGAATTCAGAGATTTTCTCCTCAGCCACACCACCCACTAAAAATAGATTGTAACAAAGAACAAGAGGGTTTGGTGCAAGAATGTTGGAATGGTGCAGGTAGACAATACGTTGTCAAGTTGTTAATCACACGTCCTGTGTCAGGACCAGGGGGAAACGTAGACCGTGGGCCATGGGTATTCCAAGGGATGAGTTAGTGTGGCGAGTTTCTCCTTATTGAAGGCCGCTCCTCCTTGTGGTCAGTTGATTCAGAAGGATCGAGGGGAAACAGGAAATATTACAGGAAATAGTTGTGGTCGTTCAGCATGGACTGGTTCGGTGTACGGGTGTAGATCTGAAATTAGTGAAATTGGCAATCTATGAGATTTGACAGCGTCGGTAGACTCAGGAGCCGAGATTTGAAACTCCAGTGTCTGGTTATCAGATCTCCGGACTGGGTATTTAAATGAACAGGAGATTGACTTGATGAAATAGGTTCTCGAGAGCTCTAAGCTCTCGAGAAAGAGAAATAGAACACTAACTATGTCGATTTTGCAAGTTGGTCGGAGAACTACATGGTTGATAAACGCACGGTGCATTGGACTGGCTAGATATGTCAGCTCGCTGGAGATTATCGAAAATAAGAGTCTTCTTCAGACAGGAAGTTTTGTGGACGGGAAGTTTCAGAATTCGTTACAGTTCTTGGATGTGTACAATCCGGTGAATGGAGATGTTTTAAGTAGGGTTTCTGACTGTTCGTTGGATCGGGTCAACGAGGCCATAGTTGTTGCTGCTAGTTCTTTCCATCAATTCAGAAAGACTCCCGGTCGGGCCCGTTCTGAGATGCTCAGAAATTTTTATGTTCTCATGAAAGAGAATCAACACGATCTGGCCCGACTCATCACCCTGGAGAACGGAAAACCTCTTGCTGACAGTCTTGGCGAGGTCAATTATGCTGCAGGATTTTTACAGTGGTTTAGCGAAGAGGCTCCTCGAATTGACGGAGATACCATCTCCTCAGCGAATCCAAACACCAGAATATACACTCTTCGACAGCCTATCGGAGCAGTTGGAATACTGACTCCCTGGAACTTCCCGTCAGCGATGATTACTCGAAAGCTCGGTGCAGCTCTGGCTACAGGTTGCACAACTGTCATCAAGCCCTCTGTCGAAACTCCTCTGTCAGCTTTGGCTCTAGCATATCTAGCCCAAAAAGCAGGAATTCCAGATGGAGTTGTCAATGTGGTTCCTGTTAATGAGGAGAAAACTCCCATCGTGGGTGAACTGTTTTGTAGCTCTCCTCTGCTTAGTAAGATCTCTTTCACAGGGTCTACTGCTGTGGGGAAAATTCTTATGGCGCAGTCGCACTCTACCTTGAAAAAGCTCTCTATGGAACTAGGCGGCAACTCGCCATTTGTAGTGTTCGAAGATGCCGACCTCGATAAGGCTGCTCTTGGTCTGCTAAGCTCCAAGTTCCGGTCTTCGGGACAGGCCTGTGTCTGCACAAACCGTGTATTCGTACATGACTCTGTTTACGACGAGTTCCAGAAAAAATTTGTGGATCTGGTTGCCAAATCTACAAGAGTAGGTCCTGGCATGGATCCGACTGTGACCCATGGACCCTTGATTCACACCGCAGCTCTGAACAAGGTTCAAGGTCAGATCCAGGATGCCGTTTCTAAAGGAGCTTCTGTTGTTCACGGAGGAAAGACCCTGCCGAAACTTGGCCCTACTTTCCACGAATTGACTGTACTAAGTGGGGTCACCGATAATATGGATATTTACCACAACGAAACCTTTGGACCTGTGGCTCCATTGATTCGTTTTTCGTCCACAGACGAGGTCATAACTATGGCCAACGATACTCGTGTCGGATTTGCAGGCTATTTCTTTACACGAGATGTCTCTCGCGCCTGGAGAGTGGCCGAGGACCTCAACGTAGGAATGGTTGGGGTCAACACTGGGGTCATCTCTGAGTCTGCGCTTCCTTTTGGAGGAATAGGTGAATCTGGGTTTGGTCGTGAGGGATCCAAGTATGGAATCGACGATTACACTGTTTTGAAGTCGGTAGTTGTTGGATTATAACGATATATTTATATAGACTAGAATATTATGTTAACGAGTATGGTTTAGTTCAAGACAACTTGGACCTTCTTGCGGCCAAGCCGTAAGACGGTGAATTTCTTTGATCTTGGCTACCAATAAGTTTATATTAATCACATGTCTTGGGTGGTTCTCTCTGAGGACCAATAAAAATGTTCATTTCGTCATGGCTTGTTGGCACTTGGCAGGGGCTTTTCACCATTATTGACCCGCCACAGGGTTCCAAAACAAGGGGCCAACAAGCTTACCAGGGAATTTCAGGTTGAAGGTTCGCGTGATCCCACGGAAATAGAATTTCTGGCCCGTGCAAATCCTGGGACCCCTGGGGAGGACCGCCGGAAAATCGTACGGGTCTTCAAGAAAAATGATCGGTCCACTCGGGAGGTTTGAGGGTGAGACACAGAGTAGGAAAAAAGTTTCTATTTACTATCTTTTAGTAAGATGTTGCTTTGTTTAGGGGGCAACAAGTAGTATATCTGTTGAAAAGTTAATCTATTTCTCAAGGGAAACCGGATACAAACACTACAGAGCTTGTCAGATCCCAAACATAACATTCGGTGGTTTATCTCGGAGATCAGACGGTTTTTTTGCATTATATCCTGTCCACGATTCTCTGACACTTGGATTAAATTTAGCTTGTTTTCATATGATCGCCATTAAATCAGCTGGTGTATAGGTAATTATTTACAGAGTCCTTCGTTTCAACTTGCTATACACTTCACAACACTCGTTATTTGTTACTACTGGCCGCTTCTCAATCATGTCCCCCAAAGCGCTGCCCACGGCCGAACAGCAAAATCAACAGCTGCCTAGTCTTCAAGAAGAAGATCTTCTGGAGATCCCAATCACACCTCCTAAAATTTCATCGCCCTCAGGACCCTCAGAATCATCCAGGTCTCTTCGTCTCTCTCCATCTTCCCTCAAGTACCAATCAAACTCCTCCCCCGGTACGACAAGCGGCTTAGGAATCAAGGTCTCCCGAAGACCAAGCGAAGCCGTTCTTTCAAATATTCACCAGAGAAATTTGTCTGCTTCGATTTCATCACAATCTGTAGGTGGTGCTTCCTTATCGAATATTTCACAACATAGCTCCAATAATGATTCCTCAGAAACTGCAGAATACGCCTCGGAAGCGAAGCCAGATCGAAGCCCTCAACAACCCTGTGTACAGGCCCAGAGACCATTATCCACAGAGAGCTCTGATAGCTCGGAAGCAACAGCAGGATCTACTTCGAGACTTTCATCCATAACCAGCATTTGCTCTACAGATCTGTCAAAAATACAGTCTAATCTGCACCAGACAGGATCGCAACAAACTATTTCATCGGTAGCGACATCTTCGCTGTCTCCACCACAAGGGCCACAGAAAAGAGTAATAACTCATAACTTCCGATCTATGCCATCATTGGCAGAACACAAGACAAGAAGCCAACTCACAGTTAACGGAAGTTCCTCAACTCTTGTGCCGAAACCAAGAAAGCAACTATTCACTCATAAAAACAACTCTCAACTTTTGAAAAAAGATGCAAAGAATAAGTTGTACGATGAGCTGGAAAACGATAATGAAATCCCAGATGACTCCAGTATGTTTAATGTCCCACTAGCAATGAATTCTACCGCATCGATTCTAGACCATACAAGCTCTACAGGCTCATCGAGAATTCTTAAGAAAGCTTGGAATGGTAGCAGTTCTAATATTCCTCCAAGTCCTCTTCCTGGGACGTTATGCCAAGAGGGATTTTCTAGAACTCTGGCTTCATCATCATCGGCCACTATTGCGTACCCCAGCAGACTTTCCGAGCCTGGCTTTTTGCCTAGTCCCACATTGTCTAAACACTCTTCATACAATAATTTGTCCCCAATTGCACAGCACATAACTAATTTTTATGAACTGTCTATTCAAAATCATCTCGATGATGAATTTGAAAAACGTGCTAAGTTGGTTGGAAAAGTGCCTTCTCAAGCCGATTTACATGGAATCAGGAGGCAAAAGTTAGAGGACCTCAAACTTATGTCTCAGGAGAAACTTGACGAGTTGTCAATGACAAGGCCAACCTGGTTGCCTCCTAAGAGCAAGCATGAGAGTATGAAACACGAGAAAGAGTTCAGAAAGATGGTTGAAAAGCAAGGTAGATTGCTAAAGAAGGAAAGTTTTAGAAGACAGCAACGCGAAAGAGATAGGATGATTGGGGATGCAAGATTAGTATACCTTTCGAACAAAGATAAGATTACGAGCTCGAATTTTGCAGAAATTCGCAAATTGATGTGGAGATCTCTGATTGATCCACCCGCTCGATACGGGATATTTTTGAGAATTCTAGAGTTGCATATACCAAAGGAATCGCTCAAGTTTCCTGAATTTAAAAACACTAATCCTAATGTGGACCTGGATTCGTTCATTAGCTCGCATCCTGAATTATACAAAAATCCAAAGCTGATTACTTCATTGACTAATGTTCTAAAAGTTTCGAGCTGTCAAACAAAGTGGAAATTCAATAGCTATAAGATTTGTATGTCGCTGATAAACAACTTTAGCTCGAACATGTCCTTGAGTACACTATACTTTTTAAATGAGTTTGTTGTGACAAGCAGTTTTGTGGAGAAGTTTAACTCCACGGTGCAGACAAATTCACACATGAGATCATCATTGAAGAATTTTAAGGATGACTTGAACTTGATAACCTACGATAATTTTATGAAAGTGCTAAATCAATTTAGTCCAAACGTGATTTTCAAGCTCATATCTTTATTAATGGTTTATCAAGATTGTAAACTATTATTTTCTTGCATGTCAACTGTACTACTACATAATCATTTTGGATGGAATAGCTTACAGCTTGTATTACACAACAGCAATGAGAATCTAATCAGAATTGAAGATGAAGAGCTTTTTTGGAGCAGGGTCTACTCTGAATACAAGAGACTATAGATTACCGACTGCATGGCTGTGGTTAATGTATATTGACTTTCTACGTTTTATTTGTTATTACGACATTCTTATGTATATTTTAGTATATATGGTATTATTTACTGTTAGATATTAGGCTGTGTCTACACACAGCCCTAAAAAATTTTTCAATATGGACTAACTTGGGGTTTAAAAACTATGTCACTGGAGTAGTAATTGTTATTTCGGAGTACTTTAGAGGAGGGCCAGACCGTCAGCATAGAGAAAGGCCTGACTTTAGAGATATGAATACCTTAACACCATATCTTGGGCGACGCTCGGCTTTAATAGGTTCCCAGCTATGTCGCTCTCAGAAGATCCGAACGGTGGTATTTGCCTCGAGAATCAGAGCTAAGACTAAGAAAAGTCAGAACAAGAAAAAAGCGACACATAATCAACAGAATTCTACAAAGAAAAGCATCGATACTATAGAAACAAGGAAAATTGAAAGCTCGATCGGAAATCAGATGAAATATCTTGAGCAGTTCACTGATCGAGTAGAAAAGCTGGTTCACAAGAAGAGAGAAGATAAGCTTCAAGAAGAAGCGAAAAAAGACCTAGAGATAGGGGAAGAATCACACGAGAAAACGGAGCAGGATGCATTTGAGATCTTTAAAGAGCTGATGCTTGAAGATGGAAATGATTCAAATAATAAATTACTTCTAACTTCTAGTCCTAATAGTTCTCTAACTCCAAAAGAAAGTGCGGATTCTGGAGAAAGCTTACAAATGGCCAATATTGATCCACTTTCACTATTTCCTAAAGTGAAACCTCATGTAGAACTGCCATATACCATATTAGAAAAGCTGGATGACGAAACCACTAAACATATTGCAACTAAAGATACTGAAGACTGGGTTCCTGTTATTGATCATCTTTATTCTACCACTGGATTTAAAGATTGTTCTGCAACAGACATACATACACTGATAAAGGCAATTCCTAAGTCTCAACGACCATTTGTGATATCGAAACTTCACGAGATGGTAGTCGAAGCTGACAAACTGAATAACGTTTATATGTACAACCGTATTATGGCTTCCTACAACATTGTTCATGTGGAGGAAAGTAGACAAATTTTGGAAGCATTACTACAAGAAATGGAACAGAAGGGAATTCAGCCGGATCTACATTCTTTCAGTATTATGATAAACCTCTATAGCAAACACAAGAACGTACCTATGGTGAAAAAATATCTAGCCAAGATCGATGAAATTGGAGAAAAACCAAGTATGGTAGTGTATACTACTGTTCTTCAGCTATATGTTAGACTCAATCATTACAAGCAGGCACTGGAGACATTTGAAACCATGAAGTTCCTTTCTTTAGAGACCTCTCCTTCCTCAAGAACATACTCATCTATGATTCTTCTAGACGTTCTTAACGATAATGTTGAGCATGCAATCAGTCTCTATGAAGAAATGCAACAGAGTAGTATAGAGCCAGAGAGCCAAGCATATCTAGCATTGGCAAAAGGATGTTCAACCAGAGCAGAGCTTATCGAAAGAGGTTGGATGTTCATAATTGAATATTATGCCAAAGGACACCCAATGGAGTACAAGGTTATCGAGGTGATGATGTCTCTGGCCTGCAAGGATTCTGATGTGAATCTATCAAGGGCTCTTTATCTCACTGTATTTGGTACTAAAACGAAATTGAATGGAACATTAACACCTGCAGACTCAGTTTATTTGAAGTTCCTTTTTAACTCGTACTCCAAGTTCCAAGATGACCGGATTCCATCCAGTCTGGTTAATGACAAAATAAGAGCTATAAGACATAGAACCATGGAGCTTTGTGATTTCAATTTCCATATTGAGGCACCACCTTTGCTGCCATTACTTAATATTAATGATAATAAAATGATTATCAATGAATGTGATGCGCTATTCAACTATCATTTGTTGAAGTTTCCCGAGATAATCTCCAAAGAAGTTCTAGGAGCTTACTTACAGCTATATGCCGAAAAGGGCCCTTCAATGACTGCTTTTGAGATTCTTTGGGATAAATACACATTTTCACAGACTGATGCAAATCAAACTACTGGAGAGGTTACAGTAGAAGAACCTTTAGAAGAGGTTCACAAAGACGAAGAAGAGAAAAAAGCCACCCCATCAGCTATGATAATCGCAAACGAAGTTAATTTGCAGTTCCCTCGTGATGATAGATTGTACAATATATGCATGACAGCTGCACGCAATTTCAAAGATGTAAAATTTGCCCAAAATATATGGGTTGAAAGAGGACGATACCGTAAAACTACTTCATTCCAGAGATTAGCACCTAAAACCCAAGATGAATTGGATTTCAAATTTGCTAGGGCCATCTTATCATGTTTTGTTGAAACAGGAAATGTGATGGACGCTTATCAAATGGTTTTAAGTTCCCAAAGTAAATTCGTATGGACCTATTATCATCTTAATGACTTACTATCTCTGGCTGAAAGATTGGGATTCTACAAGGTTAAAGAAGAATTACTTAAGGTGGTAAAGAAGAGCAACAAATTCGTCAGAAAGCATAATCGTTAATTAATGAAACCTGTTTATAATGATCGCCTACTCGTTTGAGTTTATATTTGTAAATATTATCTTGATGATCAACTAATTATCAAAAGAGTAAAAGAGAATTAAAAAGAATTTTGGCCCTGAGGGGAGCCGATATAACATGGATTAATAGAGAGAAACAACAGGAAATGTACAAAAAAAAGCCATAAATCAGCTATCCTGTATATTGAGTTGGTACAATGTGTCTAAGAAACAGCCAATCATTTGATCCGCCACAGCAGTTGTTTCTAAGCTGTTAGCAACCCCATACAACTGAGCGGTATCTGACTTAACTTCATCCTCCGATTTAGACAATTCGTAGGCCGCATCTTTTATATCTTGAATCAGCCTGTCTATTGCAGGAACAGTGAGCCTTGTAACGGCCAAGTGCAAAGCGGATGGATTTTGCAAGGCATTCAAGTGCCACCCTTTCTTACCCAGCATATCTCCTAACTGATGAACATTGATTACGGATGATTTGAATGCAATAACAGACAATTGTGGATCTCCAATAATTTCTAGAAGAGGAATCTCTTCGCTGATTGCTTGTCTGAGTCTTCTAGCAGTCAGTATAATATCCTGACATGTTCTGATATATCCATCTTCTCCCATGTACACCATGGTAGCCCAAGCTCCAACAGTTAAAGCACCGGGTCTTGATCCAGCTAGAGTGGGAGATCCATACAACCCTCCAATCCATTCAGTCGTGATGAAATACTGGTATTTTCTGTAATCGTTAGATCTGTACATGATCACTGAGGATCCCTTGGGAGCGAATCCATATTTGTGTGTATCACAACTTATAGAGGTCACACCATCAAGTCTGAAATCGAATGGAGTCAGCTTTTTATTGAAAGATTTTTCAAAATATGAAATAATGAAGGAACCTAGACAGCAATCGACATGAAGTGGAATGTCATGTTGCACAGCTAATTCAGAGAGACCCTCGATGTCGTCTATGATTCCATGAGGAAAATTAGGAGCAGATCCAATCAATAAACAAGTGTTCTTATTGATCAATCTTCTTACTTGAGAAATATCTCCCTTGTAGTTTTCATCGAGGTCAACTAAATGAAGTTTCATTTTGAAATAAAAAGCAGCCTTGAAGATAGCAGCATGGACGGTAGCCGGCGCAATTATCTCAGGCTCTGTGATTCCTTTTTCAGCTTTAGCCTTTTCTCTAGCTGCGAGACATGCTAGAAGTAAGGATTCAGTTCCTCCACTTGTGGTAGTACCACACCCACTCTCTGGAGCATTAAAGAGATTCAAGACCATAGAGACAGTCTCACTTTCCATCTGTCTAACACCAGGAAATGCGTCTGGGTGTAATTGGTTGGCTACAGCAAATTTCTGGAAGGCATGTGATTGCAATCCAATCAGCTCAACCCCCCCATGGTAAACCGCTCCGGAAAGCTGCCCCCCCTTCCAATTAGCAGCCTCCAATGTATCCAGATCTTCCAGCTTGGAAATAACCTCCTCAACTTTCAGTCCATACTCGGGAATCGATGAAAAACTGCTTTCTGTCTTTTTGATAAGCGAAGTCTCCAAGGTTTTCCTAATCTCCTGTAACTCAAAATCAACCTTTTTCTTGATAGGAGGGAACCGGAGCAATCTCTTGTAGAATCTTTTGGCAGAACATTTGTAAAGATTCTTTCCAGCTTTTAAAGGACCGTACCCATAAACATAAATAAACACTGAGCGCAGCCATCCAGATACCAAATATAACAACAGCATGTCCCTCAAGATCCCAATTGAGGATGTCAATTTATAGTATTCTACCAGTTCCAACTTAGCCGTTTGTAACAAATGGATGGCCCTATCGCGTGAAAATACAGCTTTGAACGTGGAATCCATCTTTTCTAGATTTTTGCTTCACCAAGTTCCGAAGTTCGAATCGTTTCTAGATTGTCTTTGGCCTATTTCACCGTTCACTTAACTGCTTATCTATAATTGATATTAAGTGCAGATTTCCTCTGTAACCAAGCTTCTTTCTCTCCAAAGACATATATACAGTTTCTGTCTACCGAGAATCTGCTTTTAGTACTAAGACACAAAGCTAAATAACACTCCTTTCATTGTTTGTTTCAATTTCTAGAAACTTTTGAAGCCATAGTCATAGGTGCAAATAGCTGTATCTGTAGATTCCAATGTTATGCACAGCCGTATGTTTTACCGAAGGTGCCGCTTGCGTCGATTCTTGCAATCGACTACAATCGACTTTCCAAGGTTTAAAATCGCACCGCCACAGACCTCGCCACAATGTGGCGAGGTAGTCGATAGACGCGTCGGTTTTATGCGAACAAAAATTCCGACAAGTTTCAAACATTGTAAAACGAGAAGGAGTTTTTGTGGTAGCGAAGAGAGCATTATCAAACAAGAGGGTCGGTTGATTAGTGTAGTGAAAGGAAGGAGAGTTTTAGAGAAGTTAAATTTTTTTAATAAACAATAGAGATAATCTTAGATTTACCACGAGATACAAGAGCGACAGAATTTGCAAGGGTAAAAAATCCTAAACTGGATTTGGCAGCATTAATAGAACTTAGCGGTCGCTGACAGGCGCAGCGACATAGATAACAGCAGAGATGAACGACACTGTGAAGAAAAGACCACTGTTTGAGCTGTCAAGCAATTCCAGCACACAGGATGCAAAAGAGGACACTAATGCAAGCAAAAAGCGGGCCTCTTCATCCATCTTAGGTATTTCAAGGTCGATTTCTGCATGTAAACGGTGTCGACAGAAGAAAATCAAATGTACCCACGACTTCCCTAAATGCACTGGTTGTTCGAAGGCAAACGTGGACTGTGTTTCCGTAGATCCGGCAACAGGCAGGGAGATCCCTAGATCCTATATCGTTCATCTGGAATCAAGAGTAGAACAATTGGAGTCCAGACTGAGAGAATCCGGAATCGACCCCTATCAAACAAACTTTATTGAGCCGGACTCTCATAGTTTTCCTGAATCAACAGGAAATAAGGCCAATGGATTCGGCATAAAGGAGGAGCCAAACTCAGCCAATTTACCAAGCGGATCAATGCCTCCATTGAACCTTCTCAATATTCCAACACCTGAATCAGCTTCATCCCATGTAATCTCTCCCACATCCCTGAACACCACCCCGCAGAGGCAATTTCCACCTCTTGAAGACGACGGAACACCAGGTTTAATGCACAAGGTCCACCGTACCACTGCTGATTCCGGATCACAAGCTCCCCACTCATTTATGGGTGCATCATCAGGTATTTCATTTTCCAAGTTAATGGTAGCTGCTGTAAATTATAAAGGAACAGACTCGTCTTCCACATCATCTGCTAACCCACAGCCCTCTAACCAGCATAAACAATCCATTATTGATCCCTCTATTCTTAGAAAAACGGCAGAAAATTCTACAACTGCTCTGCTTCCGCCAAAACAGCAGGCCTTAGATTTACTGTCTCTTTATTTTGCTCAGTCCAACTCTCAACTTCCTATATTCCACCGGGAAGAATTTTTGGTAAAGTATTTCATACCTATCTACGGTGATGTGCCTTTGGACTGCTCGTTTGCATCTACTTATACATCGATCAACAGGGATAATCTGGGATCCATAGCAGAAGAAAAAACATGGTATTATCATTACACACAAATATTAGATACTGAAATCGAGAAGAATGGAGATATGGATCCTTTGAAAGTGTCTGCATCGATTGATGTACCTGCAGAGTTTCATATTCCTCTTTATTTCATGAATATGATATTCTCTCTGGCTTCATCTATCAATTTATTGCAATATCCTGGTCATATATCTGACAACTTCAAAAATGCTGCTTTAATGTTTATGGACCCAGTATTCTCATCCACTGACAGGTTAGAATCATTACAAGGAATATTATGCCTCGCTTTGTATTCTCTCATGAGGCCGGCAATTCCAGGTGTCTGGTACATCTTGGGGTCTGTGTTGCGTATCTGTGTTGATTTGGGTCTTCATTTTGAAGTACGTGGCGCCGAGTACGATGCTTTTACTCTGGATATGAGAAGAAGATTATTTTGGTGTTGTTATTCGTTAGATCGTCAGGTTTGTGTTTATTTAGGCAGACCATTTGGTTTACCGGAGGAAAGTTGTCATGTACCGTTTCCCAGTGAACTTGATGACGCTCTTATAACCAGTACTGATAACTCTTTAACAGATTATTCTACAAGAACAAGTGCTATGCCAACATACAAGACTGTTTCTCTTGCGATGTTTAAAATCAGACAGCTACAGGCAGAAGTACAAAGTGTATTATACGATCAAAAAGAATTGCCAAGAAAGTTCAATACTTTGGATGACTGGTATCGTGATATGAGCAGCAGACTGGAATCATGGAAAGCAAATTCGCCAAAGACTCAAAGGAAAATGAATTGTGACTTTAATTTTCAATTTTTTAATTTGAATTATAACCACACGAAGATTATTCTAAACGGGCTATCTCCATCCAATCTTAGTTTGACTCTGGAGAACTTTATAAATCTTTCTACTGCCTCCAAAGATATTATTCTTTCCTACTATGAGTTATATCAAGAGAAACGAATCAATTACACGTGGGCAGCGACTCACAATTTATTTATGGCTGGTTCTTCGTTTCTGTATACTATATTCAATTCTAATAAAGTGAGACAACGAACAACTTTATTAGACCTTCAGACAGCAGCATTATACTGCAACAGTGTCCTTGCAGGATTGGAAGATATGTGTGATGCTGCTAATTATTGTAAGGACATATTTGAAATTCTCACTGCAGCAGTCATAAAGATGAGATACACCGAGAACAGTGATAATAAAATTGATTTCAAACAGATCCTACCATCATCAGAAGTGATTGAGAAGTTGCAACCAGGTAGACACTTAAGTGATAATTTGAGACAATTAGTGTATACTTTGCCAAACTCTTTGCAGCAGAGTGGTCTGAGTTCTTCACGTAGTGATTTACCTGATAGAGGGATAAGTCAATACTCTCCACAACAAACTACAACAATCTCAGCATATGGTGGATCACAGGATCACACTAGAGACAAAGAAGCCATGTTCCAATTTGGATGGTCAACCAATGAAGTTGATCTGGCTAGATTTTTCGAAGAATTGGATAAGGTTGAATCACCGGTCTCATCGGTGAGGTCATCAAATGATGGAAAATCCCCACTTCAGCAGAATTCTCATGCTAATCTTTCGAATGCGAGTTATATCAAACCTGAATATTCTCCACTTGAGAGCAAGACAGAGGCAACAATGCAAGCCGAGAAATGTTTACGTACGCAGCATGAGAATTACCCTAATATACCACCGCAGAATATGCAAGATATTCACTCAAACATCTCTTCTCAACGGTATATTCATCAAGTCCAGCCTCCAATTGAGATGATGAAATATCCTCCGTATTCTCTTCCGCAGCAACAGGAAAGTTCCCATGCACCTGTTCCGAATACACGTAATATAGACACTAAGGTATCGAAAGAAGGACAGAAAATCTTTAAAATGATCTATCAAGTTCCTACTGAGAGTATATGGGAACAGTTCTTCACTGGATCTTTTTCGAATGACGATGCTAATTAATTATGTATATTTTATATCGAATCAAACACTTTATCTCTTTATTAGTATTAAATTACAGAGACTGCAACTTCAACAATGTGTCCAGATTATTAGAAACCGCGCTTGCATCAAATACCTCATATAACTGGATAGCCACTAGTTCGTGGTCAAACCCACTGAACATCATCTCAACATTTACTACCGATCCAAACTCGAGGCTCCAATTATTCAATGGAACCGAAGAAATTATGTGGTTGACATTAATTTTTACTTTCATAACTGAATTTTCTTTTGACTTCTCATTTCTTTCCTTGGTAACAACATTCTGAATGGTCAGATAACCGGTTTCTTTGTTGTAATTGACCACTTGACCTATGATCCGGAGTAAGGTTGGTTTGGATTCGGATGTTTTGATATTCTCAAGTTCAGTCAGATCCACCACCAATTTTCCCATATCCACTGTCTGAGCGTCTTTTATAGCCTGTAATAGTTGATTATAGGAGAAAAATGACATAGAAATCGTATAGAAATGGTTTAACAAGGTGCAATCTGCTGTTTTTCTTAGCTTAACTTAGGTTGTGCACAGCCACGTTTTCTTATCAAAGACAAACTAGCTCTGAATATTCACCTAAAAGACTACTGTTTTGTATCTGCAAATCGGATCACGATGGTACTTAGATGATCTCATATCATCATTATTAACGCTGAAACGATAATACATTACAATAATTATATAAAATAGCTGTGAATGGAAAATGATGCCAAAGACAGGCCACTGCGAAAATCTAATATAGATGGGATTGGAAGATCATATCTGGGTAACTGTATCTTAACAAACGATAAATGTAACCATATTGAGATACTGATGAGATCAGAATCTCACTTTGGACTTTCTTGATTTGTTTCTCAACAAAATCTTCTGTTTTTGTAATTCCTCTTCGTCGCTCTGTTCCTCCTCGGACTCCTCGTCAACCTCCATTTCTTCGTCGCTCTCCATTGCTTCGTTGGCCTGTTGTTGTTTCTTGAGCGCTCTAGCAGCCTCCTTTTCGGCTCTGATTCTCAATTCGACGTCTCTCATCTTCAACAACTCTGGGTTATCCTCCACCAATTTTTTGTCTGAAGCCAACTGTCTCTCTGTATTTCCCTTCATTCTATTTTTGTAGAAGGCTCTCTCTCTCTTTTGTCTGATCTCCTCAATTCTGGCCATTCCCTTCAAAGTCATGGCAACAAGGTCTCTGTTATATCTCACAGGAACGTTTCTTCTGCTTGCAAAAGTCAACGTAGAGTCCACAGCCAACTCTTTGCCGGCAGCCTTTCTGAAAGCCTTGGTCCATTTCAATTTTCTTGGATTACGCTTTTGCTTGAAGGCCTTGTGACATTTAGACCTACAAAATCTGAACTCCTTAGCATCGTTTCTAACAAACATGATCCCATGGCCAGGATAAACTGGTGAGGAACAGAAATGACAAGAATACACCCTCATGTTGATGAAATACTGGTGTTTCCTTGTGGAGTAGTGTTTCTATCTATCTAATTCTAGTCCTCTTATATCAAATCATTTCGATTTTCTGCAAGATAATTTTTTTTAATAAAAATTTTTTTTGCAAAAATATCTATCATGATCACATGAAATACATCATGTGCGATACATCATGTGATATTATTGAAGAAAATTTTTAATCGTGGGGCCTTATTAACACATTTGATAGACTGTTGTGAAGGTCATTAATAATTTGAAAACAACAAAGCCTAGGACTACAAAACACAAATACAAAAGCATGTCAGGAATACAAAATATCAATATACCTGTTCTTCCTATACCAGGAGAGGAGAAACAGAACTCCAGCGATAAGGATGAAGTTTTGTACCTGAGTCCACAACAACAATACTACCAACAACAAGGACGGGTTGCACCAGGAAGGATGGAATATTACTTTAATGAAGCCTCAAACTACATGTCTGAACATCCAGTGATAAGTTCAGTAGGTGCATTTGCTACTGCATACGTTTTGGCTGGCGTATATAAGAAATTTAGCCCTGGCTCCGGTTCTACCTACTTCAAGGGAGGCTTTGACGCAAAGATGAACGCAAAGGAGGCACTCAAAATACTCGAGTTGAAAGAAACTTCTCTCTCTAAGGCCAAACTCAAGGAGAATCATAGGAGAATCATGTTGTTGAACCATCCTGATAAGGGTGGTTCTCCTTTTTTAGCTACTAAGATCAACGAGGCTAAGGACTTCTTGGAGAAAAGAGGAATAAATAGATAAATAAATAAATATGGATGGATCACTAGTCGACCCATGTTTCTGCCCTGTATAGGTCTAATTACAACTGTATATACAATATCTCTTCGAAAGTGTCAATTGTTCACCAAAACTTCCAGAACGGCTTGGATGAATCTGAATGGAGACTCAAATCCTGTTTTAACTTATTGAGCTCCATCTGTCTATGTGCCAGATCCAGGGCTTTCATGAGACTTTCCTCGTCTTTCTGTTGTAGATGTTCTGCATGGACCATATGTTTGATTCCAAATCTGTCTTTGATGAATTCATTATTAGTCTGATAGTCTCCAACGAGGCTTTCAGACTCGTTTTTTTCATACATGATGGATGGAAGTGGCTTCTGGGGGATTGCCTTGTTCTTATCATAATTATAGAGATCGTTGTAATCATCTGCGGAGAGATCTCCTAACAGCATCTCTTTGACTCGAAGTTGGAATCTTCGGAACGGCGAGAACACGTTCTCGTGATCATTCCACTTGAAGAAGAACACTCCGAAGATACTAATTGCCCAGATCGAAGCTTTCCCTACAAGAATTGACCCTCGATCGAAGCTGCTGAGATGTTTTACTCTTCTCAGCACCTTGTGCCTTCCTGGATACAGCTCTGAGGGAGGTCTTGGGAAATACTGGAGCTTTTTCATATCCACTCTTATTTTTGAGTAATCTGTTACATCTTGGGCGACTTTTCCACTATTTTCCTTGACTTTTCCTGGCGTATCGAACTCACTTGGATATCCCTTAGAAGGTCTTTGGTCTGTTGGATCGTATGGATTGTATGGGGCTTTAGGTTGGACCCATCCCTTTGGATTCGGTCTTCTCTCCAGATCTTCTAAACTTCCCATTTGTCTCTTTGTATTTTGTGTTCGACAGACTTGATAGTATGGTTTATATGAGGAAATATGGAGAACAGGATGGTTGATAGCATAGTAAAATAAAAATTTATGTATATAGAGCGAATTTGTATAAATAAATGACTTTTTCCCCCTGTTATCATCATATAGAGGTTCTAAAGTAGTAGACGAAGCTGTATTTATAAGAACAGAAACATCGGAAAAATTCACCTAGCATAGAGAATGGGATTTGAATGGATTTGGAGATTCTTCTGGCTGGAAACACTGGATTCAAGACTGTTCCCCCCAGAAAATCCAAAGAAGAGACAAGAGATCACTAAGAGATCGCATGAATCAAGATGGAAAACAGCAGAATTCAGATTATATCTCGTGTGCTTTGCAATTGTGATTCCACTGATGTATAAGACGGCCATGGAGGCTAGCAATGAGACAAATCCGAACTTCTACAGATACGAGAGAATCCTCAGCGATGGTTGGATGTTTGGAAGAAAGGTGGACAACTCAGATAGTCAATACCGATTTTTCAGGGATAATTTCCTAATGTTGATTGCTCTGGTAATCATTCATGTTGGTATCAGAAAACTCTCGTTGCACTGGAATGTTTCTAGATTGGTTTTCGATCTCGGATTCGGAATGGTGTTCCTGTTTGGTGCACATGGTTTCAATTGTCTAAGAATTCTGTTCCACGCGTTCGTGATGTTGCTTCTTGGGAGATTGTCACACAAAAACAAGAAGTTGAGCCTCATACTTCTATGGACTTATGGGATATCAACTCTTTTCATCAATGACAAATATAGGACCCTCAAATTCCAACAGGTATGGAGTGGACTCTCATTCATGGATGGATTCCATGGTATTATAGCAAGATGGGACGTTTTCTTTAATTTCACCCTTCTTAGACTCCTTAGTTTTAATTTAGATTACATCATGAGAAGAGACTCAATACTTGAGGAACTAAAGAGCAAAGAATCAGAAACATCGGCACCACAATCCAACAAAGAATCAAAGAATCAAAAAAAATCAAAGAATCAAATAGAATCAAACGAGTCGATTCGTACACAACCTGAACCAGTGTTTCTTGATGAGAGAGGCAGACAAAATGCTCCTCTCGATCTTGCAGATTACAATATCGCAAACTACCTCTCCTATGTTTTCTATACCCCGCTCTTTATTGCTGGACCGATTCTCTGTTTCAACGATTACATTTACCAATCCAGAAACACTCTTCCTTCAATTAACTGGAAACAGACCTCGCTGTATGGATTACGTTTGGTTTTTTGCATCCTTGTGATGGAATTCCTTCTACATTTCATCTATGTTGTCGCAGTTTCGAAAGCCAAGGCATGGGATGGGGATACACCGTTCCAAATTTCTATGATTGGATTGTTTAATTTGAACATTATATGGCTGAAGCTATTGATTCCATGGAGATTGTTTCGATTTTGGGCTTTATGTGATGGAATTGATCCCCCAGAAAACATGATCCGATGCATGGACAATAATTATTCAACGCTCCAGTTTTGGAGGGCCTGGCACAGATCATATAACAAATGGGTTGTGAGATACATCTATATTCCTCTTGGAGGTTCTAGAAGCAGAATTCTTGGGTCTCTGGCCGTTTTCTCGTTTGTTGCTATCTGGCACGATATTGAATTGAGATTATTGATCTGGGGTTGGTTGATTGTCTTATTCATATTACCAGAGATGATAGTTACCCACATTTTCACACCATATGCAGAGAAATGGTGGTTCAGACATGCTTGTGCATTTGGAGCCATTATCAATATGTGGATGATGATGCTTGCTAATCTGTTTGGCTTCTGTTTGGGCAAGGACGGCCTGGCCCAGCTGTTGAACGAAATGTTTACTACCTTAGACGGCTTTATATTCTTCGTAACTTCAAGTGTTTGTCTATGGATCGCCGCTCAGGTGATGTTTGAGTTGAGAGAGACCGAGAAGAGAAGAGGAGTGGATGTGAAGTGTTGATATAAAGGAATAAAATAGGTTATTATAATGCATAATTAAACAGAATTATATACGGATGTCTATTTGTAAAGACTCTTGTATTGACGAGGACTGACAAATCCTTTTTTAATGCTCCAGAGACCTAGTTTGCGTTTTTTGGCCCTATGTTCTAACGATTTGTAAAAATCTTCTTTACCATCGAACTCAGCACCTTGCTTTGCCTCATAAACGGTTCCAATCCCATTGCGGATCATCTCCTCACTGACATCCCGCAGACCATTCCATTTTAGAACTCTCACTTTAGAGACTACTCGGTTGTATTGGTCTGCATGTAACGGTTTCACATATAACTTTCTCCCCAGGATGTAATTTCGAAGCCATTGTAACGCTTCGTCACTGTATGGTTGTGCCGGTTTTCCGAAATGCGATCGTTCAGGAGCATCCACTCCACAGAGTCTGACATGGATGGTTTTGCTCTTAAGTTTGCGAAATTGGTTAATTTCAGGTTGCTTTCGAAGCCATCCCCAGCCTGTCAATACACCTCCAGGCAGATGGAAGAAATGGAAATTGTCCCCATCTCCAACAGAAGTCACTTTTCCTACCATATACCGCTTTCGGAAGTATCTATTTGGAATTTCCATTGCGGTAGGTATTCTTTGCAGATTTCTGGTGTAGAATCGATATCCTGCTAGCACCACTGTTGCGGTGCCCAAGCCGTAGAGTAACACTAGCGGATGTGTTGGAGAGACCTGGGCATTAGAAACCTTTTGATCATCATTCTCCTTCGTCATCAAACCCATCCAATCACCATTATTGGTCATAAGCCTATCCAAACACATCCTCTTCGTTGCTTTCTCTTTCTTGTATAGATCAAGTTTCTCAGTTCAGACGTAGATGGTCTTTTGTTGACATTCCGTTTTTGTTCACGTCGAGCGACGTTTGCTCTGAGACTATCGACGATAAATGATTCGACTATCGACGCACTCTATTTTGTTCTCAAATTGAGGTCAATAGAGGGAGATAAATTGTAATGCCACGGAGGATTGACAAAAGAAGCATCATAAATGCCATTTGGAGGCAATATATCAAGTCTTGTACTGGATTAATTGGTCCAAAGAGAATGCTAAGATCGGTTGTGCAAAAATTTGGCTGGGGTCCGGGTTCCAGATCCCAGAGGTCCAATATTATATGGTACAGTAGAAGAAGGTACGCCTCATACAAACATTTTGGCAACAGAACAACAAGATCGGGATATGATTATACTTTAACTCCACAATTAAGACGTTATTTGACTGCCGGAGCAGTTGTTGTCTCGGTTTTGGTGGTTACTAATATCGAGGAGGCCCCGGTTACCCATAGAAACAGACTTATGTTGGCACCAGCTTGGGCCGAACAAAGGATGGCCCAAATGACCTACAATCAATTGCAATCAGAATATAGGGGAGCATTTCTTCCTCAGAACCATCCTACAACTCTGAAAGTGAAGGAAATAATGATGAGACTGATATCGGCAGCTCAGAATTATGTGGATCCTGAGACCGGGGCCAGATCGAATCTATTTGAGGACATGAAGACTCACAATATTCCCGCAATTAACTGGAAGATTCATGTGATAGACGATATAAACCTGACTAGAGGTGGGGAGTCTCCAAATGCATTTGTGATTGGTGATGGAAAGGTTTTCGTTTTCAGATCGATAATGAAGCTGGCTCAAAATGATGACGCTCTGGCTACTGTTCTGTCCCACGAACTGGGCCATTTGTTAGCTCATCACATCCAAGAGAAACTGTCTGTGTCGCCTCTTTATATGGGGCTGAGCCTGTTTATGTACGCTCTTGTGGGAGATGCTTCACTGGGAAACATGATCACCACATTAGCGATCCAAAATCCGTGCTCTCGAGAAATGGAAACAGAGGCCGATTTCATTGGCCTTATGGTGATGTCTCTTGCGTGCTTCAATCCCCACGAGTCCCCAAAGTTTTGGAACAGAATGCTTCAATACGAGAAAAAGAACGGTGGTTCTGTTCCAGAGTTTCTCAGCACCCATCCACGATCCGAGAGAAGAATCCAAAACATTTTAGAGTGGACTCCAAAGGCAAACAAGCTCTATGAGCTTTCTCAATGTAACTCTACACCGTTTTACGAAGATATGTTTGTTATTAATAGATATTAGGCCCTATAATATATCGGTTAGTCGAGAATCAGTTGGTTCGATACTATAAATTAGTGGACGATCGACGGGTCGCAAATTAATCTCCTAACTCTCCCTTTCTTCAGTTCTGAATGAGAATTTCAGGGTCTCCCTTTGCTATCTTCAGGCGTGGAATAAATATGTTTTAGATTTAGAAGATTGAAGAGCAAAACAAGACCAAAGGACGTAGAATTATCTGTAGCAGCGTGAATAACTGTGGACACGAAATTGAACGGAAAAAATGGACCTGAAATCACTATTGCAAGGTGACTCTAAACAAAAAGCATCGTTGACAGACAAGGATGCTGAAGGACCCAGACTTGAGCGTCCCCTAGACGGAGTCTATTATCTTCCAATTCCACAGACACAGATTCAGAAAGAATTAACAGAGTTGGTGGTCAAACTTCACAAACCACATATGCTGAAGTTGTTGAAACAAGAGCAGGGCTCCATGGATGTCGATACAAGAGCCGAATATTTAGATGATGATTCTTTGTTAGAGTTATTTGTTTCGAACATGAGACAAATATCCAGTCATTCTTCCTTGTTGGTGAATCATTTTATTTCGAAAAACCTGCTTCTGATGGACTCAAAACAGAATATCACGTTGTCCTCTTGCAAATTTATCGCTATTGATGATATCCTCAACAAACTCATGGATAGGAAGCAATCCACTACTATAATCATCAATTCAGCAAATTCCCGAGAATTAGATCTCATTGAGTCCATTTTGATTGGAAAGAAAGATCTACAATACTACAGATTCAGTGGTGCTTCCATTTACTATGACAACCACGGGTCATTCGACTTCAACAAACAACAGCCTAATGAGACAGAAAATCAAAAGGACACTAAAAAATCCAATACAGGAAAAGGAAAGCCTAAAAAGAATGCAAAAAGCAAGTCTGAAAATGTCTACAGTCACTCGGCAACAAGTAAATCCACCGATGCTTCCACATCGTCTGGGAAAGGGAAAAAAGGTTCCCAAAATCACGGAAACCACGGTAAAAATGGAGAAGAATATTTCCCCAAACTGTCTAAAAATAACCCCATGTTCCAGAAGGTAGAGAAAGAAAGGTCAAGGAAGATAATTAGTGTTTATTTGATTTTGTCAAACCAGCTCAAGAGCCTTGTTCAGTTTGAGGAGCTGAAGAGTGATTTGATAATCTCGCTCGATTCTAGGCTGGAGCAAATCTCTACATACCCAGTGATTCCAATATTGAAGCCTATATGTATCAATGCAACTGAACATTTAGAGCTGAAGCTAAGAGAATCGCAACCAAAATTGGGAGACACGGAGTTGACCGAAACATTGACTCTTTTGATACTTGCAAACAGAAATTCTGTTGCCGTAGATCAGTATTCTTTGTCAGATGAGCTCATCAACTGGATCATCGACACTCAAAATATACCATATCCGTTCCCTCTGACATTACCTGAAGTCAAGATCCCAAGCGACTTGAAGGAACAGGGGTTGAATTCGTTGAACAATTTATGTTTTATCAAATCGTATTCATTAGACAAATACACATTCTTCAATAGTGACCTAGAGCCTGAAGTATCATACAAAAAGTGGAAACCAGTGAGCGAAAAGTCATATCTGCGTCTCACTTATAGAGATTATGAAAAAGAGTTGGCTACTCTAATGTACAACAGATTTGAAGAAATATCATTGACAATTGATGCTAATATGAAGATTCTTGAAAATCTTCATATTGATGAGACTCAGCGGCAAGTTTATCTTGAGACTAGAATCGCAGAGATCGGCGAGAGATTCAACAAGCTTCAAGAAAGTAAAACCACTTCAGCTAACTTGTTGAAACAAGTAGAAAAGAACAAGTCAGACCTACAAGGGTACATTGAGATTGAGGAGTGTTTAAAGCGAAGGCTTGCAATCTATGAGTCGAGACTTGAAAAGGAAAGCACAGCTGAGGAGCTTTTAGAGCAAAATGCTGAAATCACTATCCTCGAGGCCAAGTTGAAGAATCTGGAGGAAGAAAAGGTAAAATCATTAATCCAGAATGATTCATTGAGAGTTGAGTATCAAACACATTCCTCCGAAGCTGCCAATCTTTCTTTGATATTAGTAGACTTGAAGAAACAATGCGAAACGCCACAGGGAGAGTCTAAAGGCGCATTCAAGAGGGTCGAGGAGCAGAAATTACAAAATGAGATTGATGCTTACACATTTAAAATCAACAAATTAAATAGTCAGAATGACTTCCTGGAGGACTACATCAAAAGTTTAGAAGGAATAGTTAAGGATAAAGTTACTGTTGGAAGAGTGAGGCCAAGTAGAAGCAGCACTCCTTACCAATAGCTTTACAATTGTATAATGATATAACGTGGAAAATATAATTCATAGAAACCCTCATCTCATTCACCAAAATAATAACCCAGATAATATATAAAAAGACATGACTGAAACTCAAACACATAATTGATTAGCATATCATTGACTTGCATATGTCAGTTCTCAAGACTGGCAGTAAATTTAAAGCCAGAAATGTATTTTGAAAAGAAACAATCCACTTGAACCAAACGGCGTCCTTCCAAACAAAATTCAGTTTCGTTGTTACTGAGTGACAACAACTGGCTTCCCATATAATCTGTATTGGTTCTAATGTTGGTTTCGAACTTAATTTTCTTCACATAATTGTCTCCGTATTTAACTTTAATTGACGTGACACGTTCTCCATGGCACAAGTGAAGCTTCATAGTACTTGTGGCGGACTCAATCTGCCCGACTGTGAACGTCTCTCCTGAATGACTAACAAAACTGATATATCGAAGAAAGCGACCGTATCCTACAACGATACAATGAATCACCTCTGGTAGAGCACAGAAGGACCTAGAGCCTAATCTCTTAAACCCAAGAATAGGAGAAACCATAATGTAAGCAGGAGGCGAAGGAATGCCTCTTTGCATTAGTCTAGTACATCGGTTCTGTTTCAAGAACGCTCTATGCCTTTTCTTCCTCTTCTCCATAATTGTTTTTTCTGCAGCATTAAACATAAGAAATCCAACGACTATTAGACCCAACATCTTTCCTTAATCTTCAATCTGCCTCGCTTTAATTCGGTACTCAATGGTTTCAAATTAACTTTTAACTACATTAAATAGTTCTTATGATGTACAAAATGACCACTCCAAATGGGATTGGCTGATCAATCTAATCGTCTGAATACTAAAGATATCAAGGCTGTGCAACAGGGGCTGAACGGATCTGGCTGTGCTGGAGAGATAACGGTTTTGACACCTTTTGATGCACAGAAAAGGGTATTAACCATGGACGATTGACAGAAGACTGATGACAACAATCAGTCAATCTGTTTGTTAAAAAAGGTCTTGATTTCCTCTTCAGTGACGATCTTGTTTGTTTCAGCAAAGGGTCGCAAAAACTCAGTAAGTTTGGACTTGATTTTCTCGTAAGCTTGAACACCTGCGATTGCATTGTCTACCGGAACTTTGCTGAGGTTACGGAGGCCTAGTTCAAATATGGATGAGTTTTCATCATCCTCATCCTCGGCAGGCTTGTATACCGGGTCCTCTTGATATAGATAAGGATGAAGTTCGAGTAACGCGATCAATTTTTCAGTTCCGGGACGGTTTTCGTTCACTATTTTGGTCAAGTTATCTTTGAAATCTTCTTTCACAAAAACCGTCATCGGATAATCCTTTTTGGTTCTCTTTCGGGATTGCTCTTCGTCCGAGTGATGCCCTATAATGGCGTCTCTTTCCTCGAACGAATTGCATCGAATGTGAGGAATAGTCTCGCAACCTAACTCATTGACCAATATCTGCATCTCGTCTCTGTATTTTTCATAACAATTCCAGCAAATTATCGTGTCAAAATTGTCTAGATTTGGGAACCCAGGAAGAGGTAAAATATCTTCATCGTCTGAAGATTCAACGTTTTCTTGTTTTGCCTTGTTATCGTTCTCTGCATCTAGTCCGGGTTCACTCAATAAATACAGTTTATTTTCTCCATCGTTTTTGGACTTCCTGGAACGTCTATCTATCACTCCAGATCGGAGACCCATTATACATTCCTCATGAAACCAGTCCTCTCCACAAGCTTCACCAAAAATACATTGAAACATATTGCTGTTATCCATCGGGTCATATGGTTTCTTACAATCACAGAAGACCCCATTGTAATTATGATTATAAGTATTTGACGAAGATGGTATGTCTGTGGCTCCCAAATAGTCCATTTGATTTGAATTAGAAACGTTAAGAAGTCGAGCCCCATCCGGTGAGACCTTCGTACGCAATTTGCAACAACCATGAGATTCCATCCGAGACGTTCCACAGTCACATGTAAATGATCTCTTTGTGAAAAGTTCAACCAGATTGTGTGTGGAATGACATTGTATAGAGCAAGCATAGCACACACCTGCTGGCTCTTTATTATCTTCCAAGCAGGTAAGACAAGCAAATATCTGTTGTCTCATAGGGCCCATTGTGTAACTGCATACATCTGGATCATATGGCATCAGCTCTCGTGCTTCCCGTTCTCTGTTGTTCCCGTTAGTAAATAGACAGTCATCGGTTTCGTGCATACTGATCACACTTACAATTCAGATTGTTGTTGGAGATAATCTATCGCCGTTATTGACTCTTCATTTTCTGAAATCAAATTCAATTTCGAACCCTTTAAATGCTCCTGCTTAACCATCATGAAAAATTGCTGATAGGTGTCTTCAGTTTCCCGTATCTTACGAATTAACGAACAACTACATACCTTCTTCTAGTAATCTTATGCCTTGTGTCTGAAAACACGATCCGTTCATATCAACATCCTTACACTGTATACGACGGACATCATTCAGGGTTGCGTAAAACACGAATTGTTTTACGGGGAAAAAATTGTTAGACATGTTGAATGTTTCCGCCACTGAGGAAACAGGGATAACATCGGAAAACACCTTTACATTTTCTTTTCTAGTACAGGGTGATTTAAAAGTAGTGAGCTTCACCCTGTATTAGTGAAATGACATTTTATTGTTAAATTTGGCGACGATTGGCTAATGAGGTCGATAATCACAATCGTCGCGACTTTTAAATTGTTATCCGTTTCCCAAAAACTGGGAAAACATTCGTGTTTTACGCAATCTGACATCATTACCTAATCATTGGTATCATTAAATCCTTACACCAAATAGATTCATAGAACCACCCTGATAAATCCATCGTTTCTAACGTAGATCTGGCTAGTTTGGAATTAATGAATTAATGGCTCAAGATACAAATATAGTGTTGGCTATAGAAAGATTAGTTGAACTGGCACATACCTTAAAATTTGTGAGAGTTGGTGAAGAGTTTCGATAGTTTATGAAAATATGAAACTACTTGGGTCCAAAGAAATATTATTTGTTCTTCATATTGCTGGCATCGCCAGAGCAGATTTCTTCCAGAACTTCTTTGGTCATCATGAACAACCAAGGCAGCCGCAACAGCAGTTTGACTATCAAAGCAAACAACTCAATACAGAATGTGACGGCTATTTGTGTCCAGAAACGTTTGCATGTGTGAACTCAGCCGTTGATTGTCCCTGCCCATTTCCAGACTCTCAGATGAAGTGTGTTCTTCCCGATCTTAAGAACTACGTTTGTATTGCCAAGGTCAACAAAGATGAATTGGGGGATTTTCATGGGGAAATAAGGGACTGTGACTGGGTAAAAAAAGCCTGGAAGGAGCAGATCTGAATTGCAGATATGATTTACTTCATTTTCAAAGTCATTATTCTCAATCTCTGCTTCTAGCAGGAGACCATCTTTTATATACAACCTCATCGATATTATACAATCCTAATAATTCAAACAATGAGCTCTCAGAGTCATCATCAAGCATGTTCCATTTCACATCAAACACAGAAGGATCTGGGGCGGTAACGAACGCCAAAACCATCGTTTTTTTCACTGTTCCTACAACTCTATGAATAGACCCATAATGCAGCCAACTCTTTCTATTTTTGTCTGTAACTATGTTAATAGTGAACTCAGAATGTTGAAATGGAGGTCCTCTCTCATATAGAACGTAATCAGACGAAAATTTCAACCCGGGTTTAACACACCATCCCAGCGAACGGTAATGATAGTATACCAGAAACAATAGAATGAAGCGATTGAGAGGCCCGCTAACTCCTTGTTGCACAAGTTCTTTAAACAAAGTGACCGCAGTGTAATATTTCTCATGCGCTGAATCATAGATCCTAACAGATTTTATCGCCAGTAAAAATAATGCTTCTACAGGCATCAATTCCAGAAATTCACGATTTATTATTGTCTTAGAATCAATTATCAGTTCCTTATCCTCATCTCGCAGACTTTCTGGATTTAAAACGGCTTCTCTAGGCGGTAGAAGCTTATGAACAGAAGCCCGCTTCTGATTCAACATATGCTTCTTCTCCTGAACTTCCTGCAATTTTGAGGAATTACATTCAAGTTTGTATTTTCTTTCTAAATCATCGAGTTGCTTTCTTTCTGTCTTAAACTTCTCCCGAAGATGCCTTCTATATTTCACGATCTCCTCATTTGATATCTCAGTGTCTCTATTCTGAAGAATTTGACGACTCGTCCTATCATACCATGTAGGTTCCGATCTCGAAAATATACCCTTACCAAAAAACCCGTTATTCCAAAGATATCTCATTTCAGGGAGAGAGTCTACGAGAAAGGTCAAATTTTCGTACTTGACATCTATCGGGGAGTATCTTGCCCTGATCAGTTGGCTTACGAGAGAGTATAGCACCAAACCCCATGAGATCGGGTTATGAGGAATTAGATCTGGAAGCCGAATGATGTCCACAGGAAGAGCCTTTGAATGTTTTTGATTATTTTTCAAACTCTTTTTCGAGGCCATGATTCATTTCAACAGTCTAACCATGATTATGTTAGTGGTTTGTTCATTGGAATGTCGCAAGGTCAAACTCGCAATCTTCTTGGATGGATCAAGCATTCAGATACCGTTGTAGTCTATTGAGAAATCATGTGCTCACATAATTAATTCAAGCAACAAAGAATGTTTGTCATCAGCATATACTTGACCCATCAACAAGAACAATTCAACAGTTTTGTACTTGTTTTGGCTATATTAAAGGAAACATACCTGTTATTTGAAATTACTTAATTGCCCTCTTAATAACTTAGAACTAATTCTTTTAATTTTGAGCTTTTAAATTGTCAGAAAAAGAGACAAAATCATTCATATGCATATTTCATCATACTTTCAATCCATCATGTCCTTTGGAGTACAGAAATATCAACATTCCCACTTATTCTTATTTTCTGGTTAACAAGAAGAACAATTACTTGACGAAGTAAACTTAAAAAAATTTTCTCGTAGTAGGGTAAATAACGTAATCTACTCCTAACTAATTCTGGTCTCGAATAAACTAATAGATTTTTACCAAATTTTTGACAGAAATGTCATTAATTGTTCTTATGAATTGTCGTCTACTTCAAATACGTTGGAAAGGAATCAGTTAAAAACATGAGAATTCACGATCTCATCGACAACATCCAACATCCCCTGTAGACATAATTTCAGCTTGCTGACATTGTCTGGGTTGTATTTGCGAAGATTGCTAGATCCACGAAGTCGGTAAGATATTGACTCCCCATTGTAGAGTATAAGATGGAGTTTAGCTGCAAATTCTTCGTAACAGTCAAACGAATAACGTAAAAACTTAAAATAAGGTCTCATATTATGATATCTGATCTCAAATAGATCTAAAAGATTTTTAACAGTGTTGGATAAGTCGATCAAGGAAAGATTATCGATTGATCCGAGTTCCAAGGACTTATAATTCCTCAACAATGAGGAACCAATTATCTCATTTTCGTCTCCAATTCTCTTTTTTAACTGTTCCTTGTCTGTCTCCAGGGTAGCTATCTTTTGCTCACCCTCACTTAATCTGTCTATTAGTTCCTTCTTAGATTTAATGCACAATTCCAATTCAGATTTAGTTTCACTTATCTTTGCTGAAAGCTCCTGAACAGCGTTATCATGCTCATGTTGCAATGCCATATATTTCTCTTGTGACACTGTCCCAGACTCCAGTTCTGACACAAGCTTCTTTGTTTTATTGAGTTCCAACTGAAGAGTTGCGTTAGCCTCGAGTTCAGTAATTTGTTTTTTCAAGTCAGAAACCTCAAGGCAAACCTTCTCTAATTCCTTGATATTTGTCTCCAGGGATATGCGGAGGTCGGAGATCTCCAATTTGAATTTTTCATTAGTTGTTTTTAACTCTGAGCACTCTGCTAGAAGTTCACTGTTCTTATGTTTCAGCGTTTCTGATTCTTTTTGAACCGAATTCATATCAATGAGCGAGTTCTTCAGAACATCTAATTGTTCTGAAACGGCTAGCTTCTCTGAAGCAGACTCTGATAATTTTTCACGTAATGATTCAATGATAGAGTCTTTAGACTTTAGTATATTTGTGGTATTTTCCAGCTCTTGACTAAGTTCTACGTTTCTTGCCTGCAAGAGTTCCTGTTCACTTTTTGAATCTGTGCATGATTTCGACAAATTAGAGACCTTCTGATCTAACGAAGCCTTCTCTGACCTCAAGTCAGAGATTTCTTCAATGAGTTTTTCTGTTTTCAGTTGAAACTCGTTTGATTTGTTGCTGAGTTGAATTTCAAGCTCTTGAATTCTCTGAATATAGCTCTCCTGATCCAACAAGTTGTCGAGTTTCTGCTTATTTTCCTTCGTATCACGGCTCTGATTGTTGACTCCGATGACAGACATTTTCTGTAATGGAACTCTTACAGAAGGACTGGAAGCAATCGAGCTGTCTCTGGATTCATTCTCTTGCAATGGAGACAATCTGTCATAATTGTTCTCGAATTGGTTCTTGAGCTTCTGGAACTTAGACAAATTGACCGCAGGCTGTTCCATAGGAGTTGAGGATATTATAGAATTCGAAAACGGCGTCTGTAAATCGATATTCGATTTCAACTCGTTCTTTTCCTTCGATCCGCTTCCAAGGGACCGCTCGTACTTCTTTACCGCGCTCAAGAACCTCTTATTGTGGTTCTGCTGTTCTTGTAAATTTGAAAATTGCACCAAAAATTCGGCTTCATCTATTGTAGGTTCCAACTCCTTGGAATCAAACTCTAGATCCCCTTCTGATTGACTCGATTCAATTAAATTGTCAGAATCAATCGAGCTCTGAGAATTCACCTTACGGTGGGACCTCAATACTCTCGCTGAAACCATGTTTCCAGTTCTCTAAATTCACTGATTTTCTTGTACCTTCTAATTTTCAATGTTAATAATATACTAGCTACTTCCGATTAGCCTCTAAGACGCTCTACCTTCAGACGGCGTTCTCTTTGTATCTTCCCTATACTAAAGAATTGTAAATACGCCAAGTTCAAAACATAAACAAAAAATCGTTCTGATTCACAGATTATGTAAGCACGGTTCTAGACAGAAGCTTCGATGAAAAGTGTATGATATTACTAAAAGACAAAGATATTTCAATTATACAAGTGATTGCATTCATTGTTAGTATATATAGGTCATAAGGTCATGGATAGCTGAGAAAAACAGTTATAAAAATTGCAGTGAAAATTGATAAATTCTTTGAATACAAGCATAATTAGAAGGAATCTGATATCACTATCAGGATTCATTGATTGCAAGAAGATCTTTGAGTTTTCTATTGATATCCAGAAGCCTGTTAATTTCTTCTACAGACTTTGCCATGACAGTGAATTTAGATAGAGATTTCCTTTTGGTGCGGCCTGACTTGGGATGGTCTTGATTTAGCGGAGATTTGCTAATGGTTTCGCAGAGATCGTCAAAAGCGACTTTGATCACAGCTCGACGTTTCTGTTCCGAAGTTGTATGATTGGACTTTTTCTCTTGTTCTGTCAAGGCTTTTTTGACAGTCTGGGAAGGCAGTGATTTGTTTGAATCATTACGAGTTGGTTTCACCACCTTTGAGACGACTGGAATTTTAGGTGTTTTCTTTTTATATGTAGGAATCTGCTGTGAAGATATATTTTCGATATCGATCGTGGAGCCATGCTTCTTGGTGTATTCTTTGGATGCGATTTCCTTGTTGATATCTGCCTCCGCAAGTGGGTCTATGGAGGGCCAATGCTTAGAAAGATTATTAAGACTTTGGTCGTTTGCAATTGAATCGAGAAAGTTTTCCAGTGCGGATGTCTCAGATACCGAAAGTAATTCAGAGTTCTTCTGCATAGCTGGTCCCAGGATGTTAGCGTAATTGAGATTGTTAAATGTGGTCAGGACGTTCCTGGTGTTTGGAGAAATAGGGGACGCAACTCTAATGGGGCTTCCGTTTAGCGAAGTGGAAGCCATTGCTGGCGATTGGTACACTAGACTGGGCCTACTAAGTAGCTCCAGTCTCTGCTGCTCAAAAAGGGACTTGGAATCCGATTGTAGTGAGATATCTATGTTGAGATTTTGGTCTTGAAACTCAGGCGTGACTGGTCTAATGAGTTGCTCGGAGGCTGTTCGGGACGGCGAAGTGACTGCATATCCAATGAGAAAGGGGGAAAGACCATTATATGATGATGAGGAAGAAGGGGGAAAGTTTGGCGGATTGGGACGTGAAAGTCCCGAGAACGACGACGAAGACGAACTGGCAGTATTGGACGGCAGACCGAGTCTTGAGGGCGAACTTGTGGACGCCAGTCCAGACGACGTTCCAGCAGCAGACCCCAGCTCTTCATTCATCAGCATATATGCCGTGTCGAAGTCCAAGTCTGCTGGAAAATAGCTGTCGTAGGATTCTCCAGAGCCTAGAATGGGAGAACCCCCTATATTGATACCACCCATATTTCGAACCGACATTGCAACTTGTGCAAATCTCGTTCGATTTGTTGATCTCTTCGATCTGTATGACCGACTCCAGCTGAATTACTACTTGCTATCAAAACTTTGGATCTAGATACAAATTATTTCATATCTCAGATCCCTTATCGGTTCTTTATCTATATTCTCTCCACCTTAAAGCACATACACCAATTGAGAACTGGAAAATCACATGCTCTTATACTCCCACTTTTTCTTTCTCGATTTTCTTCCGTGGTGTCCGGTGTAAGGATTGGTCTCCAATTATGGCGAACGTGACAAGAAAACTAAACGGCCGACAAAACAGGCCCCATGTCCTGACCTACTTAAACAGCACCCCTTCAACCCATTTGGCCTCCGGTTATTCCAAAGCGGGGTCCAATCACTAACCAGAAAACTAATTCCCCACAAGGTCACTCAACATGCCCGAAAACCAAAATCACATCCTTGCACCATCAAAACATTTGACGTGCTCTGGTTCTGTCTCCTTGTCCTCCTGCTCTCTTTGTACTTTCCTTTCTCTCCTGCCAGACGTCTGCAAATAGGTCGACATCCCATGCTGCTGCATGGCTGCTCCTTAGAACAGCCTAGCGCCAGCTTAGCGCCGCATATCTCCCCTTCGGAGCATAACGAGCTGCTGTACAGAACATCCTTTTACATACTTCCTACATAATACATAAGCTTCGGTTCTCCTGGAATTTCTCTCCCAGCCTTTCGACGTGAATTTTCGGCTTTCTCCGGAAACAGCACACTACTTACGTCAGCATTCACAAAAAACTTAGAAAATCGTATATGTTTCTGCGAAATAAAGTAAACTCTCGACGAAAGTGAGCACGTGATTTGTATCATGCTTGTAATGTTTACACCCTAACAATTGAGTCACCAGAATGAGGATTGTTCCCATTTGTAAATATAACGGGCATTGGGTTGCAATGGAAATCCTATCGTTCAGAAACGAATACAGCATAACTGTAACGGTTGGATGAAATTCAGATAGAACTGCAATTCATCTTAACGTTTCCTGATATTTCAACATGTAAATGATTCCATAAGAACGCGACCCATTAGACCTATCCTTAAAAAATAGATAAAAGAACGACTTTCAGGTTTGCTGAAAGTCTCTTTTCCTTAACTCTTTCTCATCCCTAATCACTGATAACACTTTGATTCTTTTATTTACTAAATGAACATAAAATAGTTCCACTCGAGTCGTCTTTCATACTCAGACAGCGATCAACTGCGAAGATTGCATCTTGACGAAATTCTTTCAATATGTCAACTCAATTATTTCATAGAGTCAATTATAATTCTTGTAATCAAGCAATTATTCCATCTAGAAGATGACCGATAATTTAAATGTGACCCTGATTTACAATTGGTGCCCAAATTCCATAAAAAGGATAACACAATTGAACACAATCACAGACGAGTCAAATTGAGGATCACATCTCTACTGACTATGTGATAGAAGAACAATCATGTCAGTTCCATGGGGCCGGCTATTTTAGACTACTTAAAATTCATTGTGACAGACACTCATGTCTTTTGATGTCCCCTATATGGTTATAAATAGCTTGCATGTATACACCAGAGCCATTATAGCTGCAAAACGCCTGCAGAGAGTCTCGTTGAGATGAGCTCATCTGTCTCTGAAGGGCTCTTCTGGATGACTCCTGCAGTTTTCAGAACGTCTTTGGTTCCTTGAATGTCTCTTTGAAAGTTCACCTCGCTAATTTTATTTGAGAACTTGACGGTTTTCTGCCATTCTTTAGCATCCTCTAACGAATAGTCGAGATTTTCGGCAATGTATTCAGCGGCCTCTTGTTCGTTGTCTCTGTAATATTCCACACCCTTTTGAAGAGCACTGATGAACTTCTGTATGCCATCCAAGGCGACACCTACCTTCGATACCACCACCCAAGAAGCCCAAGGAGTATAAATTTCTCCAATTTTCTTGATTTCACCGTTATCGTAATACTTTTTACTGGTGAAGTGTTCCCACATGAATGCATCTGATGGATTGACACCTTCTTTTTTGTTCACTGAGTCTCTGAGATTCTTGAAAGTGTTAAGAATCTCAAAGTTCTTGAAAAATGGACTGTTGAAGCTTCTCTGCAATCCAAGAACAAACGACATAACATACGACCCTGACCCAATTCTGCTGACTCCAATTGTACCTCCCTGTAGCTGAGTTTCAGTGATCAACTCGTCCCGATTGACTCCCGTGGAGATCGCCCAACATAATGGAGACTCGACATAAGTACCTGCAATTTGGTAAGATTCATTATCTCCCTCGCAAATACCTCTTACAAATGCTTCTGTGAGCCCAATTGCAATATCTATCTCATCAGCTTTCAATGATTGAATTAAATGGCCTGATCCAGATGGATATTCAATCAGATTGACCTCGATTCCATTATCACTGAAAAACCCATGAATTCTTGCAAACTGCAAAGGGGTCGAGAAATGCTCCGGAATGAATCCAACTCTTAACAAGGTCATTTTCACAACACTATCTAGTCTCCTGATCACCTTTTTGATGGTTTCTCTAACTGATATTATCTTAAAATCACACCAATCTAGATTGTGAAGCCTTATAACTATATAGTTAAGGGCCACAAAAATAAATTTCGTCTCGGCCTAATTGCTTTCGAACTACCCCGAGACTTTTTTATAAAGCATCAGATCAAAGGACCAGAAATGGCATTTATTTGGTATTATAATACATAGAATCAAAAAAGTACAAACAATCATCTTCTTTTGTATATACATGGCTTCAATAACCATTCACCTTCAGGTTTGGAATTTCTCTTTTTCTGAAGCTGTTCTATCCCATCTTCCTCATCGATAAACTTCCTCTTTTTTTCTTCTTTGGCCTTTCTTTCTCTTAGAATTTCTGCTGGAGGTTTAAAGAACTCAAATCTGGTAAACATCTTGTTTGAATCGTCGGTAGATTTATGAAAAAATCCGAATTTCTTCAAAGAGTTAATAAATTCGTCACCCTTATCGTCACTAAATCGTGATTTAATTTCCGCAATCCACAATTCTCCTCTGGGAGCCAGAAGTCTGTAGGCTTCCTGGATGAAATCTAAGAAGTTTGTTCCCATAAGAGCCAGACAAAAGATGACAATTGTACAGGATTCGTCTTCCAAAGGGACATTTCTTATATCCGCAACTGTGATCTTCTCGTTGGCCTTTTTAAGATCGAAAGAGTGTACCTTGATGTCCAAATTAGCACCATACTTTCCGTGTGGTCTGCCCTTTCCTCTCCTCTTGTTTTTGACGTCCTTTAGAAATTTGTCGATGTCGTATGCCAGTTGTGCCTCTCCACAACCCATGTCCGCAATTACTACCTTTTTATCGGATAATCCAGGCAATCCACCTGGAGCATTCACATTTCTTGAGGTTCCTTTTTGTCTAATATGTTGCATAAAAACATCCACTGGGTTTTCCGGCCACGACTGCACTTGAGACCTGAACCCATTATGGTATTCATCGAACAATTCTGGCTGATTCTTGATTAAATCTAAAGCATCTTCTGATTTGATGGTGTATAGTTTTTCGTTGATCCATCTGAATCTTGAGCCTGACAATTTAGCCATCATTTTTTTCTGTAATGGAGTCAGTTTAGAAGAAGGCAGTGGTTCTGGGGCATCATTTTCCGCTGGAATCTGTTCACGTTTCGGCTTATTCTTCTTGAATTTTTCATCTGTTGGTTTCTTCCTTTCAGCTGAATCATTATATGTCTTCGAAATCGCATTCTTCCTCTTGTTACTCGACTCTCTAGACTCTCTAGGCTCCTCTCTAGACTCCTCAGTAGACTTCCTTTTCTTTTTGTTTGTCTTCTCTTTAGAGCCCACATTGGCAATTTTCTTTCCTTCTAGACCCCATCCTTCGACTTCAAACAAAGACATCTTCGATTCTATAGAGTCTTTGTATCTAGCTAGCCGGTCTTCTACAATTTTCAAAATTATATTCCTCTGATATCTAGATATTTAATTGATCTCACATAAAAAATTTTATTAGAGATCTCACTATCGGAAAAACCTTAAATGGTGGCAGAATAACTTTAATATCTTTGTTGATAACAATTACAAATTCAAGAATGATTTGAAGAATAGAAAGTAGTAATACAAAATAATAAACTAGAGACGCTAAAGAAGAGTGAACCAAGGTCAAAAGTGAAAAGTGAAAAAAGAGTTTCTAAGGTGAGATTCCAAGGAAATCAAATAAAATCCATCAAGATACAAATAGATGGAGATAAGGTCAAGTTTCGAGATACAAAGGTAAAAATAAAAAATGGCATCAGTTTTGGGTACTCTGCTTAGGTAGTTGGGAGGAAGAAACATCGGAAGACGTTGCTGCACTGGATCCAGTTTGTGCTCCTTGGTATGAATAAGGATAACTCGTAGCAGAGGCAGATGTTGAAGCAGATGCGCCTGCATATGTCTGTGGAGGAGCCTGTCCTTGCTGGGCCTGGGATTGTGGACCGTGCGCAGAATATGAGGTCAGATATTGGTAATTCGGGTACAACTGTTGTTGTTGGCTCACCGAAGGTTTTTGGCCTTGTGCCTGGGGAGGAGACGCATAACTATTGTAATTGTAGTAATATTGTTGATGAGGCTGAGATTGGTAGTATCCAGAGTATGAGGGTGCCATTCCTGAAGCTTCTTCGGGTCCTGGTTTTCCCTTAGTGTCTGCCTTTGCGTCTCCTTTTCCCTTTGATTTGCTTGCATCAGATGGCTCTTCGGTACTGGTAGCAGTTTGCAGGGGGACCTGTGCTCCAGAAGGTGCAAATGAAGCTTGCTGGGATGGGTAATAGGAGTAGCTTGATGGCAATGCGGAGGCAGATTTGGCCAACTGGTTGGTCGGGGTGCCCTGCTGAATTACCTTTTTGATATCTTTTACAAACAGTGGATACAACATATCGACAATTCCCTCTCTTTGAGCCATGGCCAAAGCTCTTTCAAACGGTATCCAGACACCTTTCAAATGCATGGATCCAATTTTGACGACATGTCTCGTTTTTTCAGCCTTAAGGATACCGTCTCTTCTTCCCCTAGTCATTTTAGCGACATTTAAAAGCTTGGTACCGTTTATCATATCATTATCTGCTCTTCTCACGACTGCCACGCCGTTAGCCTCGACCTGGTAACAAAGGGTCTTCTCATCTTCCCACATGGTCGTGGTGATCTTTGGTCTTATTCCAGCAGGCTGCATTTGGCCAAAGGAAGAAAGCACGGAGGAGTCTGTCGATGCACCTGTAGCAGGGACTGTAGCAGCAGAAGATGCATTGTAAGAGTATTGTGGTTGAGATGAATAGGACTGAGAAGTAGCAGAGAAGCTGGGATAGTTCCCATATCTAGCGTAGTATTGACCTGGAACCTGTTGTGCTGGAGGCTGGGGATAAAAGTAGGCACCCTGATAGCCAGCAGAGGGCACCTGTTGTGGCTGCTGGGGAGTTGAAGAAGCCTGACCCGGCTGTTGTGGCGGATAGGAGTACTGGGTGTAATGGGACTGAGTACCTGCGTAAGCAGGGGGCTGGGTATACTGGTAGGAGGAGTATTGTTGTTGTTGTTGTTGTTGGCCCTCGGTGGTCGACGACGCAGGTTGGGGAGCCTGGGATCCAGAGGGATTTGACGCGTCGGGATGGGAAACGGAGGAGTAGGAGCGGTCTGCTGAGTAGCTATAGGTTCGATCTCTGTAGGGCTGGGTAGCTGAGGCCGAGGCAGCGGCAGGACCCTGAGCCGGAGCAGGACCCGACGTCTGCTGCGGATACCCCTGGTATGGCTGGTAGGGTTGCTGGTACTGTGAGTATTGCTGGGACATGACACACGACGCAGAACGTATAGATGCTACGACACTTGGACCAGTCTGTGAAAAAAGGAAACGACAAAAAATACTATCCCTGTATCGCCGAGTCACTGAAAAAATCAATTCCACCTCACTTCCTTTTTATCACGATGAGATAATGTAATACCAGACTGAACAAGCTTAAACTTTTAAACTCAAATACAAACGATAGATCTCGCTACCGTTTTCTCGTGCAATTGGTGCAAGTGGTGTAAACAAGACAAACAACATATGTAACGCAAGGCAACTCTAAACCCAAAACATTTAATACTACAACGCAGGTCCATTCCAATCCCAACAACTCTGCTAATGACCAAATCAATCCTGCATCCGGGCATTTACAGCTACATGCCTGTGTGGTGCACAGGGTTACACGCGGTGCGGTAGACGGACACCAGGCGGTGTTGCAGACATGTCGGGGTATTGTGTGGACAATGGAACAGCGCAGCAAACAGGAAAGATGCGATGGACGTGGCAGGAGAAAACAGCACGGGCGTGGGCGTGCGAGACGCCCACCACGGAAACACGGGACGCAGGTGTCTGCACACCGGTTCATTTGGTCTGCACGGTCGGCTGCACTAGCTCGTCGTGGGCGCGCATCCAGCGATGCTGCGGTCTGGAGTTGTTGGTGCACGGGTGTGTGCACGGGTGTCGCTTCGCTCAGCTGAGCGAAAAGAATTTTAGAAACAACACCAAAGAACATATTTGGGTGTGAGAAGGTCCATCCCCATCGTCCAGTCGCCATGACCGAGCAGCCAGCCAGTCGCACAAGCATGTTTGTGGTCATTGAAATTGCCAGCACGGGCGATGAGCCGGGCCAGCATTTGTCCAAGGAGTGTTCTGAGATCATCGAGGTTGCGTGGTCCATTGTAGACTGTGAAAAGTTCTGCCAACAGGCGTGTGGGTCGGTTTTGGTGAAGCCCATCAACACTCCGATCACTGCGTTTTGCACGGCACAGACCTCGCTGACCTGGGAGAGCGTCAAGACGGCGGGGTCTCTCAAGGATGCCGTGAGATCTCTGGACGAGGCCATTCAGAAACATCTGGTCGCACCGGGAATTCCTTTCAGTTTTGTCACCTTCAACAGCTGGGAACTCAGGATGAAGTTTCCCAAGGAGTCGCGCGAGAAGTCCATAGATCTGCCTAGTTATCTGGAGTATGCCAGATATTTTGATCTCAAAAGGGAGTTTCTCAAGCTGCAGGAGTCTGTTTCCTCAGATCCTCTGGAACCTCCGACCTCTCCACAAATGTCTCTCAACCAGGCCGTCACATCTCTCAAAATTGACCTCTCAGACATCAGACCTGTCAATGCTACTCTTGGTTCCTCTCTCAATCTGTCAATGCCCAGAAGACCTGCAGACGACGTCCAAATACTCATCAAGGTGATCAAGCAATTGGTCGAGTCTGCCCCAGAGAGCCTGAACATTCTCAGAAAACCTCACGACATGAACCTTGATCTGTCGCAATTTCTAGCCGAGAAATCAAGAATCCTTTATTTGAGCAATCTACCTATTGACACTACACAGAGTGAGCTGGAATCATGGTTCACCCAGTTTGGAGGAAGACCTATTGCATTTTGGACACTCAAACAACCACCAGCTACAGACTCGTCCAATCATTCAATCACTTCCTCGAATGGACTTGGCTCAAACGGCAGACCCAACAATAATGGGTCTGTCAGTGGATCTAGCAACGGGAACACGGCGAATAGCAGTCGTAGCAATAGTGGTAACCCTTTGACGTCCATGACACCAAGGCCAACAAGCTCTGGCTTTGCTATCTTTGCAAATCATGAAGAGGCCATGGATTCACTAGCAATGAACGGAAGAATTCTAAATGACAAAATTGTCGAAGTGCAACCTTCCTCTGCAAGAGTTCTTGATAAAGCGCAGGAGATCCTCACGCCTTTCCCTTCGTCAAAGAACAGACCTAGGCCTGGTGACTGGACTTGTCCTTCATGCGGATTTTCCAACTTCCAAAGAAGAACTGCATGTTTCAGATGTTCGTTCCCTGCAGCTTCTGCTGCTGCTATCCAGGAGTCGATGAATGCCAGTCCAGGTGTTTCAACTGATGGTTTGTCGAATGCTGCAGGATACTTCAATAATCACAACCATTCCTACCCCCAACAAAATTCATTCGGCAGTAATGTGAATTCCTCCAGCAACAATAACCATTATCATCATCATAACATCAACAACATGAATTCTGCAAGTCACTTAAATGGATATATCCCAAATATCCATCACAACAATAATAGACAAAATCAAACAACCAATTCTAATAATAACAATCACAACCATATACATAATCATAATGGCAATAATGGAAACGGCAATGGTTCTTCTAATGTGCCTTTTAGAGCTGGTGATTGGAAATGTATTAATGAGAACTGCTCTTATCATAATTTTGCAAAAAATATCTGTTGTCTGAAATGTGGTGCTCCCAGAGTACAGTCGTCGATTTTGAATGGCCATGTTCATAACAATCACCATCATCAACACTATCACAAAAATAATAACGGTGCTCTCAACCTTCAACTTCAGCATCAACAGCCCGATTTGTTTAATCTGACCTCTGGAGTTTTCCACCAGCAGCAAAGTTCTTCCGGTTTGCCTGTGTTGCAACCGCAACAGGTTCAGACACAGGCAACTAGAAATCAACAGAGTGGATTCAGGAGTCAGGCAGATAGTTTCAATGCACAGGGTTCTGGACAATCATTTTATCAATCTAATTCATATCCTCAGCGGGATCTAGATTCTAACGTCAGTCTAGTATCTGGAACACAAAGTCCACATTCTGGCTCCTATGGATATGGATATAGTGGTACTCCAATTTACCAACCTCCTCTATCTCACTCTGGGACTCCAACTTCTGGAGCTGCTAGTGTCGACGATTTCAAAACTCTGACCAATCGAATTGGGGCTCTTAATCTGAGTCAATCTGTTTCTCAGCATGGACAAATGGGAAATGTCTATGGGAACAATTCACTCAGCAGTTTGAGCGGATCGGCGTTGAATTTGGATCTCGGTGACATTTCTAAGGAATTTTAAAGCTGCTTTTATGAGTTTGGTTTTGAGCTCACGTAGATACATGTTTCATGATGCATTATTCCTATATATTCTTGTGTTTTTCATGATTTAAAAGTTTTACTAGGTTTTCAAAAATAAGTGGATGTGGTAAGGAGGGAGTCACTGGATAGACACATAATTGCTCGATGCATAATTATCTTGGCATCTTCACTAGGTTTTTGTTGTTTTAGCAACTAGATGTTTTTCTATTACATTTATCTTTTACTTATAGCATTCTGTAATGTTCATTGGTGACTGACTGAACCTGGTAATCTGGTAGAGATCGTTTCAAACTAGTGATTTCACCGCCTTGTTTGAGTGGCGCGCAAAAGACCAGATAGTTTTAAAAGGGTTGTCTGAGATTGATTCAAATGTTAGAGTAAAAAGAGGGAAGTTAAACAGCAATAGTGATCTGAATAGTTGACAACGAATACAAAAGCTTTAACTTATTCCTAGTTATAAATTTAGTGGGTTTTTTTCCAGAACAAGAGCTCAATTTTTTTCTTATAGGGAAGCGTCATTTGTACAACTGGAGAGGCACTGTATCTCGTACGGAACATTAATGAAACGATGGGGCCCATAGGTGCGAGGAATCAGACAAATGATCCCCCAATTTTTGATCCCAGAAGTCAGACTCAGACACTGTTTAAAGTCCAGCTATATGTCTGCTCCACTTTAGGTATGATTATATTTCTGATCTTTTGTCTTGTAAGGTATAAGTTTCCATTGGTTTATTCTGTGAGACCATTCAGAAATAAGACAATAAGAAGGCTTCCAGACAACATGTTTGGATGGCTAAAGGTACTGTATTCGATAACAGATGATGAAGTTTTACAAGTTGCAGGGCTGGATTCATATGTGTTTTTGTCATTCTTCAAGATGGGAATGAGTATTTTCTTCTCGATGACGATAATTGGACTTTTGATTTTGAGCCCGCTGAGGTATTTTCTGACAGGAAACTTCGATAGAGAAGATACAACTCTGAGATTCTTATCATCCATAATTTCAATTACCAGTAAGCCTGAAAAGCACGATAACTCGGAGCCAAAAGCCTACCTAGTGGTTTGTACAATATTCACATACATCTTCACTGCTATTGTCTACTACTTTCTTTTCAAAGAAACTGCCCAGGTCATCAAAACCAGACAAAAATGCTTGGGTTCTCAGAGATCGCTGACAGATAGAACGATTGCAATATCCAATATCCCAGACCACTTAAAAGATGAGGATTCATTAAAGTCACATATCGAAACTCTTGGAGTAGGAAATGTTGAACAAATAATATTAGTCCATGATTACCACGAGCTTAACAGCTTATTTGAACAGCGGAAGAAAATTATAAGAACCTTGGAACGATTGTATTCTACATATTATGGGTTGGACATCAGACTTCTCAGCAAAGATACTACGCCTTCGACGACTCTAAAGGTACACTTGTCACAAAGAGAGCCAGAAGACGGAGATATAGTGTATGTTCCTAATTTACAGGATCTTAGGGAGTCTCTGAACGAGTCAACCCCGCTCTTAAAAGCATTTGATTCCAAGAACAAAATGAAGAAACGGCCTACTGTTCGTTTGACATTTTTAGGCCCTAAAATTGATGCATTTGACCATTTCACAAAAGAGCTGCTGTATATTGACCAAAAAATTATGAAATTAAGGAGTAATGCAGATTTCAAACCTATTCCATATGCGTTTGTGACCATGGATTCGGTATCTGATGCACAGATGGCTGCACAAGCTGTCTTTTCACCTAAGGTGTTTCAGCTTATTACCTGTCTAGCCCCCGCTCCAATTGATGTTAATTGGCAAAATCTTCTCTTAAGTGCCAAAAGTGTTTTCATCAGAAAAAATGTTCTTGAGCTTATTATCATTGCATTCAGTATCCTTTTGATCATACCTTTAAGGTATCTTTCCTCATTGTTAAATGTTAACTCTATCAAGAAAATTTGGCCAGAGTTTGGTGGGTACCTCTTAAAACATGATCTCATAAGAACCATGGTAACAGGTTTGTTACCAACATACTTATTCACGTTGATCAACGTTGTATTGCCGTATGTTATTTCATTTTTATCGGGTTTGCAAGGGCTGGTATCCAAAGGAGATGTGGAGCTCTCTATTATCAGGAAGAATTTCATGTATATTTTCTTCAATCTCTTCCTGGTCTTCACATTGTTTGGTACCCTGTCTAGTTATAAATCTCTGCTCACTGATACTACAAAGATTGCACCATTGCTAGCCATTTCTATAAAGAGCTTGTCGCTGTTTTATGTTGATTTAATTCTTCTTCAAGGGCTGGTGATGTTTCCGTTCAAATTACTACAGGTTGGAGATCTTGCGTACATTTTTTGGCAATACGTCTTGTGTAATTCATGGCAGACTCCTAGAGATTATAGAGACTTGTTTTATAAACCTGCAATTTTTGAAGTTGGTCTTATTTTACCTCAACATTTGCTGATCTTCATCATCACCATCATATATTCTGTCATCTCCACGAAAATTCTGACATCTGGGTTTGTCTACTTTGTCTTAGGATACTATGTTTACAAATATCAGCTAGTATACTCCATGGTACAAACGCATCACAGCACAGGGAAAGCATGGCCAATAGTATTCAGAAGAGTGTGTCTGGGAATGTTTTTCTTCCATTTACAGATGTTTGGAACTTTAGCCCTGGAGCAATCGTTTGTTCTGGCTGGACTAGTGGCTCCGTTGCTTCCCACAACGATTGTTGTTCTGATGTTTTTCGACCGCAATTATCTACCTTTACTTTTTTATATTGCGCTCGATGCAATTAAAACCTCAGGAGAGTCTGTGGAGACAGATGGTTCCGATGAGATGGACTCTGAATTGGGATCGATGTTGAGCTCTCTTGACGCTACCGTTATAAGATCAAGACGAACTCGCCGCAAATCCATGGTGGTGCGGTCCCGAACTCCATCTCCTTCTTCTCATGATTTACTGGAGGCACAATCGGGTGGTCGAACACTGCGAAAACGCAACAGTACCATCGATGAAGAACGGGAGGCTTTCCAAAGCTATACTTATCCGCATTTGGTAGATCCTCTTGATGGGCCCTGGATTGGTTTTGTTGGCGACGACATCGACGTTGTGCAATACTGGATTGATGCTGATACATCTTTGGTTCAAGATCTGTCTTCAGTCAAGGGAGAAAACATCTCTTCCACGATTGTTCGAAAACGCAACACTACCATTGAGTATGATTGACGTCTCATGATATATGTCACGTGATTCTGATGCCATTTATTTAGCCCAAACGCGACCCGCGATTTTGTTTCACCAGATTTGGACCAATTTGATCGGCATGAACTCAAAGTACATGATAGACCTGGCGCAGTCGCGAAGAAAATTTAAAGTGAGTGATCTGACACTCATCTGGGAAAGAATCTATTATTAGATATAAATAGATAAGGGATGAGAAAATATCTGTTTGAGACAGGGTTTCAGAATTGAGTAGGTATAAAGCTAGTTGAAGCAGAAGAGTGAGAAATAAATACTATTTATTTTCGTTGATTTACCTATTGAAGTGAACATCAAGAAAGAAAGAAAGGCACGTTAGAAACTCATAATGCAACGAAAAGACTCGACAGAAAATCCGTTTACTTTCGAAGACGATGCCTCTTTGGCAGATAGCGGATTAGGGCAACTGAGTTTGAATGATGGACAATCTGATATTTTATTTCAATCTCCTCAGAGACGTTCTGAGTTTGTATATCAATCTGACCAGGGACGACCTGAATTCGAGCTAGGCTCTTTTCCCAGACCTACAAGCGATCTTCAAAGACAACATTTAATGCCTTCCATCCCCCAAGCACAGACTCATATCTCTCAAGATGTTTCTACAGCTTCACAGTCTCCATTTGATCAGCTAAGTCGACATGACTCTAGCTCTTTGTTAGGGAATTCCAATGATCACTATGGTTCGAGCTTTGGGGAAAATGTCTTGAGACCGCCATCGCAGGCATATAATGTTACAGGCAACAGACATTCGAATGCTTTTTCGTCCGGCAGCTCTAGATCCAGTTTATTGGATTATTTTATCGAGAAAGGCTCTAGTGATGAACAACACGAAGAAATGATCCCTGATAGCTACTACATGAACAGAGACGATTCATATATTGCTGGTGATTCTCCTGCAGTGCATAATCAACAGTACCAGATGGAGAGTCCTTTTGATTTGTTACCCATTTTCCAGGACTTCGAGAGAGATGAAGATGAACCTGTCATTGACGGAAATGTGTTTTTCGAGACGAAGTCAATGGAAAATCAAATAGAAACCTTGAATAGAGCTGCAAAGGGAGACACCAAGATTCAATTGTTGGATGGTAAGCATTACAGCTTTGACTACCCTGTTCCTAAACAATTGCTGGATAGAATTCCGTTTGAGGATGCAAAACATTTGACTGAATTTACTCATCTAAGATATCATGCAATTACTGCAGATCCTAAAGATTATCTCATAGGAGATATTGAAAAGCGTGTGGACATCGAGAATTATCCGCTAAGACCAAATCTTTATGGAATAAAAAGGCAGACAGAGTTGATGATTGTCTGTACGATGTATAATGAAGATGATGTTTTGTTAGGAAGGACGTTGAAAGGAGTGTTCAAGAACATTAAAAACATGTTCAACCTGCCAGACAAACAAGATAACACACATCCATTTGGCAAGGATGCATGGAAAGAAATTGTTGTCGTAATTGTCAGTGATGGAAGATCCAAGATCCACGAAAGATCCAAGGCTTTGTTAACCTTATTGGGATGTTATCAGGAAGGTGTGATTCAAGAAAAAGTTAATGGTGAAGATGTAAATGCACATTTATTCGAGTATACCACCACCTTTGGTGTTGGAAAATTTGATTTCCATAGAGGCAATGACGGAAGTGGATTTACTGTCCCTTTGGTCACTGAGCAAACTGTTCCTGTTCAATTAATGTTTTTGCTCAAAGAACAGAATAAGCAGAAAATCAATTCCCACAGATGGGCATTCAACTTTTTGTGTCCGAATTTGAACCCCAAAGTCGTCTGTCTGTTAGATGTTGGTACAGAGCCAGGTCCTGATTCAATCTACAAGCTATGGAAATCGTTCAAGGATCCAAGAGTTGGGGGTTCTTGTGGTGAGATCAGAGCAATGCTAGGTAAGAAATCCAGTCCAAACGATGATGTTTCTATCCTAGGAAAGCTTGGGCATAAGGTTGTTAAATTCTGTTCCGATTTAAAGTGTGTCCTTGTTAATCCATTAATTGCGGCCCAAAACTTTGAGTATAAGATCTCAAATATACTTGATAAGCCAATGGAATCTGCATTTGGCTTTGTTACAGTTTTACCTGGTGCTTTCAGTGCATACCGCTATAGCGCCTTGCAAGGAGACCCTCTCAAGGCTTATTTCCATGGTGAAGATATGAAAACTGATGCTGAACATCCTGCAGGAACATTAGAGTCTAATATGTACTTGGCTGAGGATCGTATATTGTGTTTCGAGCTTGTCGCTAAGAAGAATGAATCCTACTTGTTACGCTATGTTCACGATGCATTCGCTGTTACTGATGTTCCGTCTTCGATTAATGAGTTTGTCAATCAAAGAAGAAGATGGCTAAATGGTTCTTTCTTTGCTGCTTTATATTCGATCATACATTTCTATCGTATTCTCAGATCCAGTCATCCACCTGGAAGAAAGTTTGTTCTAGTCATTGAGATCATTTACCAGACAATTAATATTGGTTTGTCGTGGTTGTCACTTTCATTTTATTTCCTTGTCTTCAGAATCCTTACTTTGGGTGTGGCGGATACCTCTGTTGGTTTTAATGCAGGAAGTATCCTGGCAGTTGTCTTTTTGTGGATCTATATCGCTGCTTTAGGTCTGACATTCGTTATATCTTTTGGTAATAAGCCCAATGATGCTAAGCGGTTGTATCTGCTAGCATTTGTGCTATTTAGTGTGGTTATGTGTTACATGGTATTCTGCGTTGTCATGCTAACGGTTTCCTCTATTCAAGCTATTCAGGATGAAATTGCTGCCTCAACCAAGTCTACCTTTGTTGCATACATGGAGAATGCTAAGTTCAGAAACGTGACAGTGGCTTTAGCATCCACGTATTTGCTCTATATTCTGGGCTCTGTATTGTTTCTTGATGTTTTCCACCTAGTTGGATGTACATTCCAGTATATGCTCTTGAGCCCTGCATACATAAACGTTTTAAGTATCTTCGCGTTCTGCAATATGCATGATATTTCATGGGGTACGAAGGGTGCACTGAAGGTTGAAAATGTTAATAAGAAGCAAGCAAACACTTCGGAGGGTTCTAACGAGTTACTACTTTCGGAGGCCCTCGAGGACCCCGATGAAATGTATGTTTCAGCACAGACCAATATTTCGAAGCCGGAAGTTGTGAACAAAGAGCACACTTTCAAGACGTCCGAGAGAAATTATGCCCTCGGTAGGACGTACACAGTGATTATATGGTTAATTTGTAACTTTGTGATCGTCGCTGTTGTTTTACGTACCGGTGGCTTGGATGATTACAATGACCAAAAGGATTCTTCCAGCTCGTCAAGTTCTTCTACTGGTAGCGCGACAAGATTTTTGAGGATTATGAAGAGGGAAGTTGATAATGACTCTGCCGATTTGTTTATGACGTTTATCTTGTGGACAGTTGCTATCTTGGCTCTTTTCCGTCTAGGAGGAGCTGTAATTTATCGTATAGGAGCATTCTTCCATAAAAGGAAGTACCACAAGTCTGTAATTTACTAGTTCCCCATTGCTAAATAAAACTCTGATGACCAGCTATTGTTTACCGACCCGATTTTTTTCTATATGTAGACACCCCTAATTTTTGATTGAAGTATTTCAAACGCTGATTGGTGTTCTGAAATGTGAGGTTGATGATGCCGATGCCGATGTTTATATTGGAAAAGATTCGGACTACGACTATCTATAGCTGATAATAGGCAGTTATGCAATTCATGGGACCCAGAAAAATCAAAAAGCAATCAAAACGATTGACTTAGTCACTCATAATCAGGGATGATCAATTTGGTCTCAGGAATTATCTCCGAGGCCCAAAAAAACCATTTTAGGAAATTTGCTGGAACAAGGCCGAGAAATAAATCCGAGTGATCTGGGATTTGATTTTCAACCACCTCTCAGTCAAGTCAATTTGGATTTGGATTGTCACCGAAGCAGCCTCTATAGAGCTCTCTCACTGTCCGTAGTTCTCCCAGGACCCTAAATTTTAATATCTCAAACCCCACAAGATCTCGGATCTAAATAAAGCAAGATCCCGCGTTCTAAGAAAATTAAAATTCTCGGAATGTGTCTACAGAAAAATGGTAGCAAGATGTGTCGAAGACAAACGCAAAATTGTAATGTAATACTTGGGCAACGTGGCCATAACATGGAATGTATCATAGAGTGTATAGTATAGAGCAACTACATAAAATAACCAAAAAAGAAAAAATCGTAAAAGGTAAAATTATTATAGCGAAGCAAACGAACAAATAAATCAGATTAGGTGCACTGGAATTAGAAATATCGCATCAAAAGGTTAAATCTGGAACTTCCTCTTTCACAAGCGGAGAGTTTAAAGAGGAAGAAATAGAATTGGAATTTGACTTCGTCCTAGTGTGCGAATTGGTTCTGTAGGGATGGTGATGGTGAATGTAGGAATGGTGATGATGGCTGTGGCTTCCATGGGCCACTCCATGTTTCTTTTGGAAGCTGTCGGAGGATCTTGTAGACGATGACCTTTGTAGATTGCTTGGAGGATTTATCGAGTTGAAGTCTACATACGAATCATCGCCTAACAAGTAAGAAGAAAAAGATGGAAAATCATCCTTAGTCGTCAAATTTGGGTTCATAATCATCATGTTGGAATTTTGTATAGAGTCTGGAGAGGTAGCCATTATTGAGTCTGGAGAATCCAAATTAGTGTTGCTGCTGGTACTGAGACCTAGATCAAAGTCTGACATCGAGAAACCTGAGCCTGAGAACTGTCCCTGGGAAAAGTACCCATTCATGGCTGCTGTTGCTAGCTGTGCTCCCGATTGAAATGGTCCAAGGCCAATTGGGGTCATATTCAGATTAGCTGTATCGTCTAAAATCGGATTGGCATTCTCTGTCGACTCACATTGTCTAGTATGTTGTTTGGATATATTATCCATGCCTTCCATGAACATATTGTTAGGAAGTGGACTTATAGGACTGAAGAGATCGTCATCTTTCTCTTCCTCCTTGATGTCATCAAGCCGGCCGGAGGAAGTGACGGTCGCAGCTTGGGTTCCTTGAAATAGAATGTCATTATTCGAATCTCCAGTGTTGTTATGTTGCAGCGGTGAAAACTGTTCATCTGACTTGGGTGTCATAGACTCAGGAGACGAATATAGCACATTGTAGTTAGTCGAAAGAGCTGGTGTGTCCTCCCTGATTTTGTTTCCCTTTTTTCTGGGATAGGAGGATTGACCCAGTGGTGGCGTATGTGATGTATTTGCAGTGTAATTAACACCATTACTTAAGTCCGAAGAACTCGGTTTTGAATCATTAAGTGACACCGAGAGCTGATTAGTAATGCTATTGTTATTGGATAAGTCAGTATCGGAAGACTCCTGGGAGGCGGACTTAACAGGTAGAGACCGGAAGTATGTGACATCTATTTCATATGCTTTATCATCGTCTTTGTCATCACTATCGAGTACCTCGTTTTTATCCACCAGTAAGGAAATTACCTGGTTGATGGAGACAGGGCTTGATTCTTCTTTTTCGTTGTAGGAAAGGCTCTGACAGAACTGCTCCAGCTCTGGTTTTTTGTCAAGCTTCACCATTTCTGCCAATCGGGTCAAGGATCTGTTCACCAGCCGAAGACGCTTTTCCACCAGCTCCACGTAATCGTAGGAATACACTTTGTCGCGAGACTTCTTTCGCTCAGTGTAAATACATATTTTATTATCGGCCTGGCACTTTTCGCAGGGCTGTTTTCCTGAACATTTGGTCTTCTTGAGCCTACACGAATCGCAGGCTTTTCCAACCCGCTTCTTCTTGTGAAGCTGTGAACAATGAGAACCTCTATCGGGAGATGACAACATATTGTTCTTTAGAGAAAAAAGTTCCCAACAGAGTGTACTAGGTCACCATATACAATTGTGTTTATTGGGAGCCAATCTGCCTGGTTATATACCCATCTATTTGTTATCCTACTGGCATCATGCTTGACATAAACGGTTTAGTTATTCTGAGGTCACAATAAGCTTGTTATGCAGCTCACAAATGCAGTACATCTAATTAAAGCACTACTACGCTTGCTCGCTCGGACCCAGATGATCAGCTTAGAAAAAATAACTCAATGATATCGCGCCCTCTGAGATACCAGGGGTGTCGGCAAAGTGCACTTGAACCACGGCGCATAGTGGTGGTCTGATGTGAGGATATTAATACACCACGCGCTAAAACCAGCAGAAGCATCACCCCTAAATATTGCCCCAGTAAGCTGGCCCTGGCGTTTCAGTGCTGGACATAGCAAGCCATTATTTGGCCTTTCCCCACACCGCGCGGTAATTTTTTCCCAGCCGACCAGCTGAACCGAACGGAGTCTGTTATGGTCTGGACGAACAAAACTATGCAGTCCCATATGGGAAGTCCGTGTCCTCGAACAAATACCCTCTGGTTTTGACATTATTGACGCTGTGCCATCGAAAGTTGTACCCCCAACTAAATTTCAGGCTCAATTAGATCTTGTGCTTGAATCTGGATCCTTTGAAAGTCTCATTTATTCTCTCTTCCTTCCAATTCGCTGATCATATCCTCCTAAGTCGGGGCCAGATCAAATCTAGCGTTAAAAACCGTTGACTCCCACCCAGCACTCCAATCTCCTACTGATAGTCTTGAGACCCCTTGTGGTGTACAGGTTATTCATGCAACATTGCAGTTATTTCTGGTAAATTTTCAATTTCCCCTGTATGACCTAACTTGCCCTGGCCTTAACTTGTTTTTACTCCGAATATTTATTGTCTTCTATTCCGAACGCATTGTCTCGCATGACCCGCTATCCGTTGATTGATTATCCCCTTTAGTCCATAAGTATTAAACATCAGCTTACACTCTTCGTATCCGTTTGCATCCTCAAGTCCATTTTCATTAATGTTACCGCAATTGATCAATCAGGTCTAGCTATCCTCGTTATCGTGCACCACGTGGTGTAACCGGTCTACATGTTCAGCTTGATGCTCTATGTCTTAAACATTTTCTGTACACTCATGCGCAATTGTTGTTGTCATCACTTTTTATTATCACCGGATTATGAGGGACACACTGACCGAACTAATGAAAATAATGACATTACGCAACAAGCTGCTTTGCTTCTTATATCCGAAGTTGTTCTGGCTGCGCATGCCTGGCTATGATGCTGACAATTGACTGACCTCTAATAAATTCTCCATATCACAGTCACGTCCGTCTTGACGATAACTTCACGAAATAGAAACGATCATGGCATTGCAAAGTCTTCCTTAATGGGTTAGATGTAGCTCCTATTCTTCGGGCCGTAATCAGAGCTAACTCCATCAACTTCGAGTTCATGTTGATATGTGATTATGTAAGTTTAGCGTAATCGCAATATCTACTTACGTCATTTATGGATTTTAAATCTCAATTGTGCACAGCCTGGATATCGTATTTACTCGAAGCCCAATTATTGAAACGTATCTTGTGTGAATTATGATTTAGTTTATAGATCTATAAGATGTGCTTCTTTAGGAATGGTCACATATATGAGAATTGGTTATGGCCCTGATATAGTTTGGTGTCAAATACTTAGACTGGTCATATTGTGACAGACCTCCGTTAATTTTGATTCGAAAGTGGTATTCACAAGATATTAATTCGGTCAGTTTGGCGGTTACTGGTTTTTCTATCTAATCATGTCGTTAATTTCACTTGTTCTGAACACTGTGTTCAATATCATCGCATTAATCATACAGATACCTTTGCTTGTATATCACACATTAGGGGTGGAAATGTTGTTGAGTCGGTATCAAAATAGGTTCAATAAGCCTGACAATGTATCCTCTCAATTCACCTCTTCGGGTTCTTATTCGCCAGCCAGGTGGAAAAGATCTTCTCACAGTGAATCTCCAGATCATGTTAAAGAGACGCATAAAATGCCTTCAGCAGAATGTTATACCGATTTTCACAGGAAAATTATCAACTCACCTGATATTGTTGAGATCGTTCATGCTCATGGTTACAAGGTCCATGAGCATGTGGTCCTAACCAAGGACGGGTACCTACTGTCTATACATCGTGTTTTAGGAAAAACGTCGTTTTCAACTGCAGTACCACTCAATAAGCCTGTTGTATACATGCATCATGGTCTGCTCACAAACAGTGAATTATTCGTCTTAGGCGATAGCACATCAAGGTGTCTACCTTTCAGTCTTGTAGATCTTGGATACGATGTTTGGTTAGGAAACAATAGAGGAAACAAGTATTCCAGAAAACATCTTACCCTCTCATCGTCAGACTACAAGTTTTGGGATTATTCTTTAGACGAGTTTGCTATGTTTGATATCCCAGGAACCATTGATTACATTCTAAACGTGACGAAACAGCCCAGCCTAAATTACATTGGCTTTAGCCAGGGTTCTGCTCAATGTTTAGCTGCGCTATCGTTGAATCCTTCTTTGAACCAGAAAATTAAGTTATTTATTGGTCTGTCGCCAGCTATGGTACCAAGAGGTTTGAACCACCCATTACTTTCTTACTTCGTTAATTCGGCTCCTAACTTGATGTATAGATTGTTTGGTAAGAGAGCTATTCTTCCTTCTGTTGTGTTTTGGCAGAAAATCATGGGATCTAAATTATATGAAATGGTTGTTGATAAGTCTCTGATCTTACTCTTTGGATGGAGATCTCAGAATTTGTCATTGTCCCAAAAGAAAGTTGGTTACGCTCACATTTTCTCGCCATCTTCAGTTAAATCTGTTGTTCATTGGTTTCAAATCATTAGCAGCAGAAGATTCCAGATGTTTGATGAGGGTGGCTCATCAGGATCGAAATTGGTTTATTTAAGTGGATCCTCAACCAAGACGAATCGTGTGGCTCCATTTCCAACTCTCACAATCACTACTCCAATACTTTTGGTTTATGGAAAGGAAGATTCCCTTATAGATATCGATGGGACGTTGAATCAACTGTCTTGTGAGGTGGAATCTTTAGGCATTGACGCATACGAACACATGGACACATTGTGGGCCTCTGATGTGGAGAGCCGGGTGTTTCTACCTGTTTTAACGACTCTCGAACAATATAATGGGAACAGAGAGGCCCCAATGTCATCGGTTTCCGTTCTTTCGAAGGAAAACTGGGCCAAAAGTACGTCTAAAGCTGTCATACTAGACGGTTAACGAAAAACATCAAGGTTGTTTTACTTTTTAGATTAATAGATATCCATATTCAATATTAAATGTCGTGTCAATCCTTGCAGTAGACCCCATACGGATGCACGAAGGCAAAGTCCTTAGAAAATACATAGATTTTCGAATGATCCACTGCACCCAAGACCGGCAACGTTATTCTCCAGTCCAAGCTTGTAAATAGAGATCGAGACCCCTATTCGACAATCTGTATCCTTATGGTCATGGGTCTACAACGCTCCGTGAGGAGGTTCAACCTCAGAAGGAAGCGTTAACGATTGTCGCAGCTTGTCTGTGAATTTGCGTTAGCCATAAAAGTATCATAAAAAAGAACTTGTAAATAATATCTAACAAATCGCTTTATATAGCGTGAGCCAAGTGAAAAATTTTAGCTTACCCATATATATCCGGGTAACTAGTTGAAGAGCGGTGTTTGTCTTCGAAAAGAGGATTAGCCTTTTTTTTAATGGGGAGCAAAGGAAGAAAGATCTTGATCCACCATCGTGGGCCATTTGACCTCAATCGAGGGCCTCTAAAAAGACTCGATACAATATGATGGAATTCAATGATCAATATGGTTTTCCAGGAATTTTCTATCTTTTAATTGAATAAAAACTCGAGTTTTGGAAAAAGGGGCAATTTTCGAACCCACCATCAGGAAGAAAATAAGTAATATATTAGCTTTCGATAGTCTATTGCTATGAAAGAAGTTGAATTTGGAAGCATAATTTAGACATATTTGACGGATTGACTCAGGACATCGACTACTTCTATTTGCATTCTTTTGCATTCTTTTGCATTGATCACATACAGAGCAATCTATTGTGGGATTAATATGATGTTCCAATCACATTTGAGCTGTGTGCTGGTACGTTTGATTTCATATCTCAATGGTAACTCCAAGGCTATCCACTTGATATTCTGATATAGCAAATCTCCATTCGACCCTCCATTTATCCTCCTCTTCCTTTTGCACGAGAGTCCGCGACATTGCGGGGGAAACAACTTATTCGAATCTTTGAGATCCGCGGCGCAAAGATTAAGGAAAAATTTTAAAGAGTCAGAATTGTCCACCCCAGATTATTTAGATATGGCGAGACATCTGATGCAAAGAAACACAGGAGACCAAAAAGGTAGGTGCCCTGTTGCAAATTAATCGACACATACTATTCCCAAAATTGGTATATGGTATTCACTAGGTAGAAGCGATCTTGAACAATAAAGTTTAGGCGCCATATACCAACATTCCCTATAGCCAGCAATGGTGATAATTTCCAATATCCAAAGCACCAGACGCTGTCTGGGAACGACATCCATAAATGTCTTAAAAAGTATTGCTGTCCCAAAATCGATCCAAAAACCGTTCCATCTAAGATCATATTCTGTGGAGGCTCAACCGGTCACCAACGCTCGGCTCACCTTAGCTTCAGCCAACGCCTTGAAACTCCGTCAAATCCCTCAGTATGTCGAGAACCCTCATTCATTTTTCCGGACATTAGTATGGAGAAAACCACCTTGTAACATATTGGTAGTAAAGAAGCCACACCACAAAAATGTTACAGATGCCATGACTACCTTCATTAACCATATTCATGCTGAGTATCCAAGCTGCAGTGTGATGGTGACTCAGGAGGTTGCCAATGAATTGAAATCAGACCCTGAAGCATTTTCGAAGGAAACTCCTGAGCTCAAACACGTTCTCTTCACCGGACCAGTCGATGAGATAGTCCCAAAAACCGACATGATAGTTTCACTTGGTGGGGATGGAACAATCCTGAGAGGGGTATCTCTTTTCTCCAACACAACCGTACCACCAATTTTGTCGTTCTCGTTGGGAACCTTGGGCTTTCTTCTTCCATTTGACTTCAAGGACCACGTTTCTGCATTCAGAGAAGTTTTTGAAAGCAGGGCAACCATGCTTCACAGAGAAAGATTGGAATGTCATATTGTAAAAAAGTCAAAGGTAGCTGATACCGATCCTAATTCAATCTACAAAAGTGACACAAACCACTTAACACAAGTTCACGCAATGAATGATATTGTTTTACATAGAGGTTCACTGCCTAGTCTAATTAATTTGGATGTCTATGTCAATGGACACTTTCTAACAACCACTACGGCAGATGGCCTGGTTTTCGCTACACCTACGGGATCCACTGCGTACTCCCTATCTGCCGGTGGTTCCATGGTTCACCCAATCGTACCATGCATTCTATTGACCCCTGTATGTCCTAGATCACTTTCCTTCAGACCTTTAATATTGCCATCAACTTCACACATTGCAGTGAAGGTAAGGACCAAAGGAACCATTGGTCATGAATGTACAGCAAAGCTGTCAATTGATGGGATTCCCCAGCTGAAGCTGATGCAGGGAGACGAAATTCACGTTATTTCGGAATCAGGCTCAATTTTAGATCCCTCATGGGATCTCCCTGACTCTGTGAGGTTGAAGAAACAATCGTCGATTGATATTGATAAATCAGGTATATGGTGTGTTGCAAGAACGAGGGGAGATTGGGTAACTGGCATAAACAATTTGTTAGGTTTCAATTCAGGTTTCAGAAGTATTAATGATGACAACGACAGACGACAAAAAGATTTAGCATGAATAATGCGACCGATTTCACGATATGTATCTTAACTCAATTAGTACTTAGGCATTTTTCATGTTTGTAAAGTTTAATAGGAATTGCTTTTTGGTTTTAATTAAACAAATAGTACAGCTGATATATATAACATATGAAACGACATCGCCTCAAATAGACCAAGAGAATTTTGGAAAACAGAAGAATACATATAAACTTCCTGACCAGAACCTTCAGAATTAATTCACGAAGATCAGTTAACTGCCTATTTTTCAGAGTGTTGATCTCCCTCCTGCTTGAAGGTGGAACCATTTGAGCTGGATGATTCTGGTGCTGAATCGGCAAGACTTGTAGATTTTGCCTCTTCTTCAATTGGCATCTGCTCTGTTTGGCCTCTTTCGGCTGAATCTGGCTCGGCAATCTCTTCGTTCTCAGCCTCTTCGAGTTCTTTTGCCATTTCTTCAGCAGCTTTTTCATAGTAATCAGGAGGAATAATTGATGTAGATTGGCTTTTAGTTTGTTTGTCCTCAGTCATTTCAATGTCTCTTTGATTTGTAGAGTCTTTGGCCATTCTGGCATCTTCATCTTTATCGTAGTATTCATTGTTTGGAACAATTATTTCATCTCTTGCCTTAGTCGATCCTCCTCTTGTATCAATTGCTTCCTTAGTGTCCTCTTCTGGATCATCGTCAAAATCTGCAAGGTCGGGAGGAACATCATGCATCTGAACAGATGGGGCATGCTTAGTGTTTTCTAGGTTAGCAGTTATTTGCATCAATATCCTATTCAAGTACTCTGGAGAATTTGCATTATGCATGTTGGACGGTCTGACATCTAACTTATAATCTGGACCAAAATATTCATAGTAATCATTGAATGGAAGTTCAGAATCGAGTAGAGACTCATTCAGTAAACCCGTCTCATATGCCCATGTTCTAGCAACGTTTCTCATGGTGTAACCACCTCCTCCAACGACCATCATCGGTATTCCGAAAGATTTCACATAATTGACACAGTTAGCGTGACCTTTCATCGACAAATTGAAACAGCCTAGTCTGTCTCCGGATAATGAATCACCGCCACATTGAAGAACAACCGCAGATGGTTGATACCAGTCCATTATTCTCTTAATCACAGGCTCAAATATGGACTTGTAGGATGCATCATCGATTCCATCCCTTAGTGGAACATTGACAGAATGGTGCTTACCCTTTCCAACACCAATATCTCTCAATTCTCCAGTACCCGGGAAAAACTCACCATATTTGTGAAAAGAACAGGTCATGACTCTATCGGTAGTATAGAAAGCCTCTTCTACACCATCACCATGATGGACATCAATATCTATGTATAGGACTCTAGGATGATATCTCAAAAGTTCAATTATACCTAGAACGATATCATTGACATAACAGAAACCAGATGCTTCCGATTTCTTAGCGTGGTGTAATCCTCCAGCGTAATTGATAGCAATATCACATTTTCCTCTATTTAATCTAGCAGCACCTTCCATGGACCCTCCTCCTGAAATACCACAATATTCAAATAAACCATCAAATACTGGACAATCATCTCCTACGTTGAATTTGGCTTGCTCCTTAGAGAACAAATCAAGGTTGTCGGGAGTCACTCTGGCCAAAAAGTCAATATATTCGTCTGTATGGAATTGACACATTTCTTGTCTTGTGGCTGGCTTAGCGCGATAAATCTCCATCTTCTTGTATAATCCATAGTTCATGATCAAAGAATGTGCCATCCTTATTCTGTGTGGCTTCATAGGGTGACCAGCGCCATATGCGTAATTGCCAACATCAGAGTCGTAGAAATATGCAACTCCTATTCGAAAAACTGTTAGTATATCTCTTAATTATTTATATTTCGTATGTCATCATCAAAAGCTTACGTTTCTTGCTGTTGCTATTGACGGTCAACTCGTCAAATGGTTTCAACTCAAAAATCATCTCTTATCTGAAAAAACCAACTACCACAATCTATTTTTTCGACTCCTCCTTCTTCTCTTCAAAACAATAAACTTCAGCTCTAAAACTTTGATCTCTTTCGGCCTTGCAGATTCAATAAGTCATAAACCAAGTTCAAACCATCACATAAGAACCATAGCCAACGTGCTATGTCTCTTGCAACTCCTTCAAGATGCGTTTTTCCGTTTTTGTTGCAATCAACATCCCGGTGTATGGATGCTTTGATTATGTCAATTCTTACGTACTATCCGAACTCATCTGTGAGTTCCGGTTGACGTCTCTGGTCAATCGCTTTATTCGTTGATTATCTATATATATTATACAGTAACATGATATGGAAGATGAGTTGATTCTATACTGCACTTCCTTCAGTAATTTCGTAGAGTCCCTGTTGCTGGATACGTTTTTGTTGGTATCTGTAGTTCTGGATCTCGGCTGAGAGTCGTTCTTGAAGCTCTGTTTCATGTTGCAACTGACGGCATAAGACTTCGTTAGCTTCAAAATATAGACCAGAGCCGAAATTATTTCTTGTCCTAATAGGGAGAAGCCACTCGAACCAGGTTGCTCCCATGACACTTTCCCAGTTTCGTTTGACTCCCAAATCAAAGACATTACCGATCGTGTGTGAGTTCTTGTTCGCTCTATAACCCTGTGCCTCGTATATCTCCAGCGTTGTTCTATTCCTTAGTAGCTGGTATAAAGTAAATAGACTGAATATGCACACACAAGTGGCGAAGATGATACCCAAAACAAACACGAAGAACATGTGTAGCGAAAACTTGTTGAGATCGACAGTTTCCAGGTAATAGAATTGATATAGTGTATATCCAGATATCATGCATACTATCGCAAGATATATCGTAGTGTATATGAGAAACTGCATGAAGAATTTGTGGTTTTTAAACCCTATGCAATCAGCAAACCAGGGACAATGGTGGTCCATTTTCAATATACATTTGTTGCAAGATGAACAGTGATGGCATCTATCTGGTTTCCAGACTTTGCATTTGTTGCAGAACCGATATCCACCATCTTTTTTTACCATGACAGACCTTCCTGTAATGATCTCGGGAGGGTGGATTTGGTCTCCCTGTTTATAATGGAAACAGCGCAATACTTCAAAATCCGACGGAGATCCCGGCCCCACAGAAACCACCAGGTAGTAAGAGACAAGACTCATAGCATTCAATAACGACATTCCCACGAATATTGCCAGTCTGGCTAGAGTATTTTCCACAACCACGAAATTGATCTTAAACACGATGGCGTAGTAGGACCATATTAGAAGCGATGAGCAAACAAATTTTGGAAACGTGGAAGCAAGCATACAACATATTTGGTCAATATTCAGCCTCATATTATGTATTCATATGATATTTTCCAACGCCGTTTATATACCTCTGTCTTTGAGTATCATATCCTTAATGGTATTTTAATTATAAATATATATCAAATTGAAATCAAAAATACGCTTGGATCTACGACATAAGCACAGCCTCGTTTTATCGACCCAGAAAGCTTTTATCGAGTGGTCTATGTTGAATGTTTTTAGATAATGATTAAAATCAGATAACTATATTGAAAACGAAACAAGGTGGTAGATATGTTAAATATGGAATACTGGTATCATTCGGAATTATGGTCAACTTCGTAAAATTTTCTGAAAATAAAGGAGACAAAGTTATCGGTGTTCAACAAAACAGCTCCATCAAATAGAGTGAAAGTATCTTTGTGTTCATATTGTAGATTCAAAAGATCATCCAAGGAAATTTTCTCAAACCCGGCGATTCCAACGGAATTGTTGGATATATCTATAGAAAAAATACCCTGTCTTTCACAACTTATCGAGAAATTGATCCTATTCATCTTAGTCGTAGAAACCTTGGGCTTAATAAATTCAACTAGAATCTTGTGATCCATCAAATATCTGGAAGAATACTTAAAGGATCCAAATTTGGGCAAATAGCCTCGCTTTTTCTTGAGTTCCCGTTGGTAGTAATATTGTTTAGAAAAATACTTTAGAATATTGGGCTTCTTCTTATTGACAGTCTGCTGTTGTAACTTGTACATCACCCGGTCTATATCACCGATGTACTCTGAATAGATCTTAGAGCATGTTCTTTCCTTCTTCTTCAGCTTGGTCAGCGTGTCAATAACAACTTCCAACTGACGCTCTCTCTCCTCTCTCTGAGATTTCCTATTTTTGATATCAGTGGCAATATCATTCAACAAAGCCTGATATCCATCTGCTCTGTCAATACATCCAAGATTCTCCAGCTCTAAGATTAGTTCGATCGCATGCTTCTTTACCTGAGGGTATGTCGAATTGTGAATCTTATTTAATGTCTTTTTTTCTATTATCGAGTTGAAGTTCGGATCTTCCGTTGCAGCCATCTCCGCTTTGACAATTTGCTTGAACCGAAGTTCATCCATTGGAGTGATTTCACATAGCAGTAGATCCAGCAAGTCTTCTCCATCTTGTACTTTTATGATATACGTGATGTATCGTTTGGCTTCCAGTAAGGATATCTTTGCTTCAACATCTTTTGGATCCATGCTCTCTGCAATTGGTTGCAAGCTTAATTCCACAACACTTTTGTTACTCTCAATTTTATTGTGGTGTGATGAAAGTCCATTTATCTCATCCAACAGAAAGTTAAGATAATCATTTCTCTCAGGGGATATGATGTCTTTTGAATCAGATAGAATTTCAAGCACTTGAGAGATCTCATCCTTTGTTATCTCTAGTCTTGGCTTCTCCTCCGATATCACATCCTCATACAGAGAATACATTTGGTAGCATTCATCAATTGATTTTAAGTCAATCAATTTTTTCAAGATACCCCTAACTTTCTCTATGAACTCTTCCACGAATGGGCTTAATGGTTGTAAATAGATGTTTTCAGAATTGAACGGTCTCATCAATACAATTTGGTTCAAAACTTTTGAAATTTGAAGCAAATTTTTCCTTACTCTAAGAAGTATCTCCGAATCATCACTGATACTATTCAGATGAATGCCATAGTTTTCCGGCTTAGAAAAAATAGGCAAAATGTAGCCCTTCATGAAGACAGAACCAACAGCACTCAAATAAAATCTTTCCGAATCGCCCGGGAATTCGGTTCTCAACTGATCATAAATACCCCTGCAGATACTCCTTATGAATAAGGGAAGTTTATCTACCACATTCCCTATTATTATCATAATATCAAACGCTGCTTCTCTCAACAAACTCAGGTTGTTGATAAACTGGGTTCTAGTTTCTGGATCTTCGATTGGTTCTATATCATCCAAGTCATCTAGTGATCTTAAAGAAATTTTACCTTCCATCTCATCTTTTTCTAAAATCGTCTTATATATTGTCATTGGGTTAGACTCGTATGACGCTTCCTCATCAGAGGAAACTCTTAGAACGCAATCTCCTAGAATATTTTTGATGAGCATTCTTTGCTGAGGAAGATTAATGTAAGACATAAGCAAAATTTCCCAATTTTTAACCCCTTCATAATCCAAAGTTTGTCTAGCCCTCATAAAATTCTTAAATTCATCCAGAGAATCAAAACTCTTGAAGAATTCGCATGAGGTATAGAGGACAAGTTTCATTAGCAAATACTCTTCTCTTGAAGGTCTTGTTGACGAGTTGACAGAAGTGTGGCCATAATTGAAAGATTTTAAAATCCAATCTTCGATATTACCATTACCTAATTCTAGCTGGTCGGATCCTTTATCAATTCTATTGAGCAGACCACCAAAATACTTTGGCTTTGTTTGCAATAGATAAAAGAGTTTTTCATACGATTGTGTGAGAGTGGCTATAGGCTTAGCAGTAACCTTAATTGGATTTAATCCTAAGCTTCTATTCAAACTTTCATTCAATGTTTGCGAATACTCGTTCAGATTCATATGATCATCCTTGAATTTTAGAAGCTCATCTAGAGAGACTCTATTTTTCTTCAATAATTGAATCTTTGTTCCCAACTGACTGAGATCTAATTCCCATTTTTCGATTCTCTTTGTTTCCTTGGCTATCTCTTCTTTATATTTCTGGATTTTCGCATGATCATCAACTTCTGATCCAGGACTGTCAAGGAGACTAATGAAATTTTTGACAGCCTTTAGTGGAGGGTGTCTTTCATTGATAAGAGACTTGAAGTCATTTGCCATCCTTGCAGTTCTGAAGTAAGTCTGAATCTTGATTATCTTCTGTAGGTTTTCAGGTCTCCTGAACCACTCCTCTCTCTGTTTATGTTTCTTTCTCAGAATTTTCCCTCTCATGAGAGATTGCAATGAAATAATCGGCTCCAAGTACTCATCTAGATCATCTTTCATCATCTCAAGATAAAATCTTGCTAATACACCACGGAAAATAGATTGAATTTGCTTCACAGGATTAACATTTTTTGATAACTGCTTCCTCTTCCAGGTAATGTCATCTCTGACTAACTTCCCCTTTGCAATTGAAGCCAGCTCAGTCAGCTTCCAGCTCTCTTCATCTGTAAGACATTCCATTAACAACTGGTTCTGAGAGCGAAGGTTTGATCTACTCGCATCTCTATCTTCATCAAAAGTGGTAATGACTCTTACTTTCAAATAGTCTTTATCAGTTCTCACAAGCGAACCTCTAATAGTACTTTGCAATTTTATGAGTACACCTGTATGTGACAAGAGTTGTTTTCTGTTTTGATAATTTTTTTCCCTTAACAATGCTCCCCCTCGGATAAAACTTTGTAGCTGAATTATGTTTTGCTTTTCCTTCAGTAGTTGAGATCTCAAGGTAGAATATCGATCTTCACGTCTGTGATTTTTCAGAATTGCTTGTAGAACCGATAATGATCTGGAGTTCTGCGTCAGCATTGTATGTTTTCTCTTGAGGCCATCTCTCAGCAGATTACCTCGTATTATCGCCTGAAATTTTGCTATGTCTGAAGTGAAAACCTTTAGCATAAAGCTGTTGACGAAATGTTCATATCTGACCAACGCACCCCTAGCGACCGATTGTAGCTGTATCAGTGAACCCACATAGCTGTCCAGGGACGGGTCTTTAGGAGTTAGACTAAGACCATTATCGTGCTCCATCATCGAACTGTATTTATTGTGAATCTCATCGATGTGACTACTAAGATCATTGCCATAGTTCTCGAGAAAAAGTGTTCTCGCCTCTGTTGTTTCGGTAATAATGATGTTAGGATCTTCCTTAACGTACTCATCATCAAAATCAGACACATACAGTGGTTTCTTGAGTGATTCACCATCGATATGTATCGGTTGGTCTTCAATGAGCTCAATTCGGTTGATATCATCGCCTACGTTAACTCTAACTCCATCGTCAATGTGATCAAAGTTTGGAAGTTTGAGACCTCTGATCTTGATTTGAATCTTCTTTACATCGCTCTCATTGATTTTATAATTAGTAAGAGTTCTCAATTGCGGTGCTCGCTTTTCTGCTGATAACAAATAGCTCAGTGCGTGTAAACAAAAAACAACTTTTGGAGCATTTCTAGTCTCAAAAAGGTCCGCTGTCTCAAATATGAACATATCAGGCAGATGTACATCTTTAAGAAACTTCAAAAATATCACAATGTTCTCCGTAAATTTGAAATAGAGTCCACTTTTGTTCCTGTAATTTGTTTTCGATGGATTGTTCTCACCATAATAAATGTTATTAACTAGAGAGGGGTTGAATTTCTTAGCCAATTTCGCTAGAATGATACCATTTCTGATATATTCTTGAAATTCAGCAATTGACTCATCATTTAGATCAATTGATTCGTCCAAACACTCTTCAATCCAGGATTTGATCTCTGCTACTCGGCATAAATACTCATATGCTTGCATAGTTTTTCTATCAGAGTCCATCCAAGAAGCTGAATGATTAACAGCAGAAGTCTTTTCGGAGGTTATTCTATCTTTTGTCTTTACTGTACCTTTGTTTGAGTGGCCATCTAAGCTTGTACTTATGGTGCGTAATTTGGTTTCGATAGATCTTAGCTTCTTCAAGTTCTTGAGGGATGGAGAGTTGGACATTGCACTATTGATCTTTCCCATAGCTTTGATCTCACTCTTGGTTAGTCCGGAAGTAATCGTACCATTGGAATCTGCAATACTTGATCTCTTAAATACTGCTAATTTAACTGGAGAGCTGTTTGGAAGTGGTACAAAGTCAGCAGCATTATTTTCGATAGTATCTTTCTCCTTCTGCATAATCAACTTCTTGACTGGAGAGTCAGAGAGCTTTTTCTGTGTCTTAAATGGATTTTCATTCTCCTTGAGATTCTCGTATCCTTGCTTCCGAGGACTTATCGATTTAGGGCTGTTAAATGAATTCGTTGATGGAGAATGTTTCAAAGGTGATTTGAGAACTTGTGGAGAACCAATTGCCTGGAGATACTGGGAGGCAAGGTTTTTCCTACCATCTCTTCTTGGAGAAGACTGCGCAGACATCTTATAATGGCACAAGAATACTTGAAATGCAGCCTTTAGGTTCCTATGTCTTTAAATAGGATATTATCTATAGGGCAGCTTTGCCTTAAACAATTTCTGAAGTGTAAACAAAACATAAGCAGAAACGTAAATATGGTGTACGGGTGTCTTTGGACTATTTTTTCTCCCATGATCAGTATCACGTGTCAAATAGAGTTGCATCTGTCCACTTCTATATGGTTCTATAGTCAAATAGATGAGCTAGTTTCCAGCTGTGTATGCCAATATGTCTTCCATGGATGGTAAGCATACTTGAAAGACGGGTGTTTCTTAGGCCGCTCTACAGTCTAGAATTTTCGTCCATTTTGTTAACACATTGACGGACGATTTTTGTGGAACTTTCTGGAACATCGAAACTTCGAGCGAAAATTGATTTTTTCTCGTCGACAAGGGGAAAAATAGTGGGGGAAGACTATTTAAACAAGGAGATTTGCTGTGAAGGGAAAACAAGGAGAATTTGACTGGTGATAACAAGAAGATAGATATCTGTTAAATCGAGACAGCTAGATCGAAAATACCGGATAATTATAATAAATATGTCGACCAACAAGACTGAGTCGTATGAGTTCCAGGCTGAGATCTCTCAGCTTATGTCCCTGTTCATTAATACAGTGTATTCGAACAAGGAGATCTTCTTGAGAGAGCTGATTTCCAACGCATCGGATGCATTGGACAAGATCAGATACCAAGCTTTGTCAGATCCATCTGTGCTAGAATCTGAGCCTGAGCTTTTCATCAGAATCACTCCAAAACCAGATCAGAAAGTCTTGGAGATCAGAGACTCAGGTATTGGTATGACCAAGGCTGAGTTGGTTAAAAACTTGGGTACCATCGCTAAGTCCGGTACTAAGGCATTCATGGAGGCCCTTTCTGCAGGTGCTGATGTTTCTATGATTGGTCAATTCGGTGTTGGTTTCTATTCCCTGTTCTTGGTTGCTGATCACGTTCAGGTAATCTCCAAGAATAACGATGACGAACAATACATCTGGGAATCCAACGCTGGTGGAAAATTCACAGTGACCTTGGATGAGGTAAACGAGAAGATTGGAAGAGGTTCTATTATCAGATTGTTTTTGAAGGAGGACCAAACCGAGTACTTGGAGGAGAAGAGAATCAAGGAGGTTGTTAAGAGACACTCTGAGTTCGTGTCCTACCCAATTCAATTGGTCGTAACCAAAGAGGTTGAGAAAGACGCTCCGGCTGAGGAAGAAGCTGAAGAGGTTAAGGAAGGTGAAGAAGATACCAAGGAGGCTAAGGTTGAGGAAGTCAAGGATGATGAGGAGACTGAAAAGAAGGAGCCAAAGAAGATCAAGGAGTTGGTTACCGAGACCGAAGAATTGAACAAAACTAAGCCATTGTGGACTAGAAACCCATCTGAGGTTACTCAGGAAGAGTATAATGCATTCTACAAATCTATTTCAAACGACTGGGAGGACCCATTGGCTGTCAAGCACTTCTCTGTGGAAGGTCAATTGGAATTCAAGGCTATCTTGTTCATTCCAAAAAGAGCTCCATTCGACTTGTTTGAATCTAAGAAGAAGAAGAACAACATCAAGCTTTACGTTAGAAGAGTTTTCATCACTGATGAGGCTGAAGAGTTAATCCCAGAATGGTTATCCTTCGTTAAGGGTGTTGTTGACTCTGAGGACTTGCCATTGAACTTGTCTAGAGAAATGTTGCAACAAAACAAGATCTTGAAGGTGATCAGAAAGAACATTGTCAAGAAGTTGATTGAGACCTTCAACGAGATTGCTGAGGATCAAGAACAATTCGACAAATTCTACACTGCCTTCTCTAAGAACATCAAACTTGGTATCCACGAGGACCAGCAAAATAGAGGTGCTTTGGCCAAGTTGTTAAGATTCAACTCTACCAAGTCAGCTGACGAATTGACTTCTTTGTCTGATTACGTTACCAGAATGCAAGAGCACCAGAAGAACATCTACTATATTACTGGTGAGACCATCAAAGCTGTAGAAAACTCTCCATTCCTTGATGCTTTGAAGGCTAAGAACTTCGAAGTTTTGTTCTTGGTTGATCCAATCGATGAGTACGCCATGACTCAATTGAAGGAGTTTGAAGACAAGAAGTTGGTTGACATCACCAAAGACTTTGAACTCGAAGAGACCGATGACGAGAAGAAGGAGAGAGAGGAAGAAGAGAAGGAATTCGAGCCATTGACAAAGGCTCTGAAGGAAATTCTTGGTGACCAAGTAGAGAAGGTTGTGGTTTCCCACAAGTTGGTTGATTCTCCAGCTGCAATCAGAACTGGTCAATTTGGTTGGTCTGCTAACATGGAGAGAATCATGAAGGCTCAAGCTCTTAGAGACACCTCTATGTCTGCATACATGGCCTCCAAGAAGATCTTTGAAATTTCTCCAAAGTCTCCTATTATCAAGGCATTGAAGGCCAAAGTTGATGAGAACGGTGCTGAAGACAAGGTGGTGAAGAACTTGACCACCTTATTGTTTGACACTGCATTGCTAACTTCTGGTTTCACTCTAGATGAGCCAACCGCTTTCTCCAAGAGAATCAATTCTTTGATTGCTATTGGTTTGAATATTGATGAGGAGGCCGAGGCTCCAGCTGAACAGGTCACTGAGGCTCCATCCGAGGAGGCTGTTGCTGAGTCCGCTATGGAGGAAGTTGACTAGATTATCATTTATTAAGTGACCGACTTTTTCTGCTTTAATTTGTTTTCTTTCAATTTATATATAGGTTTAATAATTCAAAATTGGTTCTAATTTTCCATATAATTTTGTCTATGTTTTCCTCCTAATTATTTTCAAGAGGATCGCTTGATCTACGTTTATGGAATTCCATTTTTTGGAGATAAAATAAATTTAGAGTAATAATACCTGTTTGAGACTTTTGTTTGTTAAGGAGTTACGAGTTCCGATCCCTTCTTATTGCAGACTACAGATGAGTGTAGTAGATATAATATAACCAAGCAGAAAGTCGGTTAATCAAGGACCAGAAAGTAGAAGATCAAAAATACCATTACTGAGATCGCTATCATAGAAAGTCTGTTTGAATTTTAAGTCGCCGGAATAGATGGCTAGTCACCAACGTCCAGACATACATCCAATCGACTTTGCAATCAATATTTGGGAATCCATAAGATTCGGAGGACACTCAAAATTATTAATTAAATCAGACCAGAGAGTATTGCACTCTACAGGGTTCATAGACAATACCATCAGCTTGATTAGAAATTACATACACAACAAACCCCGTAGAGTTTTAACCAGCATAGCTCTTGGATCACTATTATTGTACATATTATCTCCCACATTATTCCCCAGTGACCCCAAGATGTTTTCTTCCAAACGACCTGATAGGTATACAACTGGACTCATCAACATGACCACCGATTGTTTTGCTAATGCCTCCTTGCAAGCGTTGGCTTCTCTTCCAGGTCTCAATGTTTACTTGGACGAATTTCTTAGTTTTCATTCTGCTATATCTGCAGTAATCGATGGCGTTGAGAACTGCTCTATCACAGTTCCACCTTGCTCTCTCCATCTAGCCCTCGCCGATATTGTTACTAGACTACAAGAAACAATTTACACTACTCGTGTGATCTCCGTTTGGGATTTTCTCCATGTTATTGAACGGATATACAATTCAAGAATATCGAGAAGTCAGCATGATGCTCATGAATTGCTTCAATTGGTTCTAGAAACCTTGGAGAGGGAACATTGCAGCTTGAAGAAGTTTGTAAGGAAATCGCCTATAATTCAGAGATCCTCGATTTCCAAAACTATTCCTCAATTTCCATTCAGGGGTGAAATATCCTCCAGCTTAAGATGCATGAGATGTAATAAGAGATCTTCTACTAATTACAATGAAATGATGATATTATCCATGCCGGTTCCCCTGCAAGCTAATGCCGATTTGGATACCATATTGAAAGGAACTAAAAACGAAATAATTGACGATTATATGTGCACTATGTGTCGACTTAATTATGTTCTTGCTGCCACTAAACAAAAGTCTTCTTTTAAAGATGGAGAACAAGAAATATTGGAAAGATTAAGAAAAGTGGCCGAAAATGAGGATCTCCTGATAAATGATGACCTTGAGGCTGACTTGGAGGAGTATGTGAATATGTTTCCAGGAATAAGAGACCTAATGGTTAGATCCACGGTGCATAAAGAGACATCTGTTGTGATGCCTCCTAAAATTTTGACAGTGCATTTATCAAGGTCTATTTTCATGCACACTCAGGCAACAAGAAACTCATGTAAGGTTCAGTTTGATGAAAATTTGTATCTGAAAGTAGATGAAGCAGAACAGGAAGCTTTTAAAAAACTGGAACAGGAGAAGTTTTCAAAAGCAGAATCTATTAATGCCAATGAAGAAGAATCTTCTGATAATGAAGAACTACCTCAGTTAACACCTGCCATTTCTATCGTTCTCGATAACAAAGCATCTTCTGAATTCACAGAGCATGTTGGTGAAGATTATCCTGCATCAACAGAGACACCACCTGAAGATCTTGAGAATGACCTTGCGGAGTCATTGGATGATGATGATGATGATGATGACGACGAAGCACTGCACGAAGTAGATAATTCTGCTGTGCCGGTTAATGGTGCAAATGGGGATGCTAAAACATTGAACACATATCATTATAAGCTTTATGCATCTGTCAGGCATCAAGGATCTCATTCACTTGGTCATTATGAATGTTATAGAAGAAAGCCGATATACTATAAGAATTCTGTCACAGGTTCCTATTATACCAGATTCCCTGTTATAAGAAGTGGAGGTGTCAAACAGAGCGAATTCATTTCAGCGCTCAAGCAGCTCGACGGAAAATCATCTGGAGAGAGCACTCCTCAAAACTCGAATTCTGCAGTAGAAACCAAGAAGAGTGTGAACTCAGATTCTACACTCTCAGAAGGAGTCAAACCATCTCGTAGAGAGCCAGAAAAGGATCAGTCGGTGTTTTCAGAAGATGAACTTGAAAACGTGAAACCAGTAAGACGTAGATCTTCCTTATCTAAATTCAGATCAAGAGTCTCAAGTTTGGTGGGAGCTGGCCGGCCTCACTCAGAGTCTATTTCTGAAACTCCACCTGAACTTAGTGCTTTTGCTTCGTCAACTTTGAGACAACAAGTCTCACAGTCTATTTCGGATACAGATGCAACAGTATCGGTCAAAGACAAAAAGCTATCCAGCAGTCAGAAAACCCCATTTTGGAGAATTAGTGACTCTAAAGTTTCAGAATGTAATACTTCACGGGTTTTGGAAGATTCCATGGCAGTTTATATGATATTTTATGAGCTTGTTGATTCATAAATACAACCCTTTCGAGAGATGACTGGCCCAAATGAAGTTTTAATTTGTACCGAATACTAATTTTTTTATTTGAGCATAAATACGTAATTAATTTTTCAAGCATTGCTTTGATATAATAAATGACAAAAAATGTTAATAATAAGTTCTGTTTAATGGATAACGACAACCAGATCACCAGCTTCTACCATATCACCATTAACATGAACTATTTTGAGGACTTTTCCGGACTTCGTAGCATTGACTACCATTTCAGTCTTCATTGCTTCAACAACAACTAGACCTTGTCCTTCTTCGACTGTATCACCAACACTTACGAGAGGTTTCCAGAATCTGCCAGAGAATTCAGAGTAAACCAATTCCGCATCTTCCGGGTAAGTCTCTTCCTTTTGAACTTCAGAAGATCCAGATTTGGACAGTTCAGCATTCGAAACCTGAATCAATCTCTTGAACTCTTCAAGCTTATCTCCTCCTTGAGTATCGCTGAATGCCTCAATTGATTCTGTATTCTCTTGAACCCAGGACAGATATTTGGTGTGATCAAAAACGGATTCAACCATTTGCACATCAAAATAACCATGTTGAGAGTCCTCTGACATCTTATCAAGTTCTTCCTCTGTCACAGGATAGAACTCAACTTGATCAAATGGTGTGAGTAACCATGGGTTTCCAGAATTGAACTTCCCGGTATGTTTTCCTAGAGATAGCTTGTCCCATATTGGAATGGTTCTACCAACTAACTGATATCCACCAGGCGATTCCATGGTGTAAATACACATGTACATACCTCCGATACCAACAGTACCGTTAGGAGTGAAAGTTCTAGAAGGGTTGTACTTGGAACCTAAGAATCTGTGTCTAGGATCCAATGGGACAGCACATGGTGCACCCAAGAAAACATCCCCTAAACCCAGAACCAAAAATCTTGCAGCATAAAGCATGTCTTTAACGGCGGATCTTTCGATGCCATTAACCTGGGCAATGAAATCGACGTTATTTGGCAGCCATGGCGCATTCGATCTAATTGTCTCAGAATATCTTTTGACAGCATCGAGAGTCTTCTTATCTTCAAAAGCCATAGGAAGTCTGATTATTCTAGATGGAACAGACCATTTATTGGTGAATGCAACCTCTGATTCATATGCAATCAAAGTATCCACCAGGTCCTTTTGTGATATCTTAGTACCATCGAACTCGATTAAGACAGACCTCACACCTTGGGACATCTCAACGATACCGATAGTCTGGTGATCCTTAACCATTTCAATCAATCTGTGGACTCTGTAAGATAGGTTTAAATTCATGATGTTCTCACCATATTCGACCAGAATGTATCTATCACCAGCTTGTCTGTAAGTCACATGAGGAGCATTAGATGATCCAGTTGGTTGATATTTAGCCAAAACTGGATTCTCTATCGCATCGATCTTCTTTGGCAACGTTGGTAGAACACCTTCCAAAAGTTCAATAGCTTTATTCTGCTGAGTCTTCAAGCTGATAGCCTCGTCAAAGGAAATTGGCTGGAATTTAATTAAATCTCCAGGCTTCACTTGGCCAATCTTCCACATTTCGGCTTCAGCCACAACAGCCTCACAAACGAAACCTCCTAAAGAAGGACCATCGCATGTCAAAATGACCGGCTCATCACCAGTGAAGTTGATGGCACCCAATGAATAAACATAGTCATGAGCATTCGAAGGATGAAGACCACCCTCACCACCATCAGCTCTGGCCCATTTTGGCTTTGGACCAATCAATCTGACACCGAAACGATTCGAGTTGTAGTGAACTTTCCACTGGCTAGCAAAGAATTCCTCTACGGACTCTTCCTTGAAGAAGTCAGGAGAACCGTGTGGACCACTCGTTACACCCACAATCCATTCTTTAGATTCGATCTGAGGAATAAGAGGCTTAGGAACACTTGTAGGAGCAGATACTGGGGTTGGCAAAGTGCACGCCTGAACATCCGTTTGGCCCAAAAATAGAACATCGCCCAATTTTAAAACTCTACCATTATATCCTCCCAAATTACCTAAGGCAAAAGTGGATCTGGATCCAAGATATTCTGTGACATCGATACCACCCCTTATTGCAAGATAAGCTCTACATCCGGTAGACAACTTACCAATAACTAATTTGTCTCCTCTATTCACTTGAATTGGTTCGTAACAATTCTTTTCCACACCGTTAAGAGTCACTGGAACAGAACCACCTGTGATACCAATCACTGTTTGATGATGAAACAAAATTGATGGTCCAGTCAATGTAATTTCAACAGCTGGAGATTTGTAATGGTTTCCAACAATTCTGTTGGCAAGTCTGAAAGAGTATGAGTCCATTGGTCCAGACGGAGGAACACCGATTCTCCAATACCCTGTTCTTCCAGGGTAGTCCTGAACGGTGGTGTAAGCTCCTGGAGCAGTGATCTCAAAAGCATTGGCCTTATATTCAAAAGAATCCAAAACTTTAGTAGCAACCTTGGCTGTCTCGAACATAGTCGAGTTGGCAATAGATCTCAAATAATCAATGTTTGTGATACAACCATAGACAATGGTCTCATTCAGCGCCTGTCTAAGCTTCTTCAAAGCATCGGCCCTATTCTTACCATGAACAATAATTTTCGCTAGTGTTGGGTCATATTCAGCCGAGATAATAGAACCCGTTTTAACCCAGGTGTCAACTCTAGCCCAGCTTGGGAACTTCACTTCAATTAGCTGACCAGGAGATGGCATGAAATCCTTCACTGGGTTTTCAGCGTACAATCTAGCCTCCATAGAAGCACCTGTACACTTAATAGGTTGATTGAAATCAGGTGGCATATCAGCAGCAATGTACAACATCCACTCCACTAAGTCTAATCCTGTTACCTCTTCAGTGATTGGATGTTCTACTTGCAAACGTGCATTAACTTCCAAGAAATAGAATTCATCTCTCCTCTCATCATAAATAAATTCAACAGTACCTGCACATTTGTAGTTCATAGAGGCACCCAATTGCTCAGCAGCCTTTCTCATCTTATTTCTTGTTTCCTCAGGTAAGTTTGGAGCTGGAGTCTCTTCAATAATTTTTTGGTTTCTTCTTTGAAGAGAGCAGTCCCTCTCACCTAACGCGATAGCCTTACCATAACCATCACCAAACATTTGGATCTCCACGTGTCTGGCATTTTCAACAAATCTCTCTAAGAAAACACCTGAATCACCAAAGTAGGCTTGGCCTTGGTGCTGAACAGTTTGGAAAACTCTTTCGATATCATCTGGGGAATCAACCTTTTGCAAACCAATACCACCACCACCTGCAGTAGACTTCACCATCACAGGGTATTCCAGTTTTGCCGCAATCTCTTTCGCTTCAGCAGCAGAAGACACCAGACCGGATCCAGGAACTAATGGAACGCCAGCTTTCTCAGCAATCTCTCTGGCCGAGTGCTTCAAACCCAACTTTCTGATAGCATCACCAGAAGGTCCCACAAAAACAATACCTTCTCTTCCTAGTCTATCAGAGAAATCAGCATTTTCAGACAAGAAACCGTAACCAGGTACAACGGCTTCAGCTCCGGAGCTCTTACAAGCTGCGACAATTTTTTCAACGTTGATATAAGTTTCAGCAGCTGATACACCATGAAGAGGAATGGCGGTATCGGCGATTAAAACATGTTCAGCGTATTTGTCAGCATCAGAATAGACGGCAACAGACTTGATACTTAATTTCTTTAGAGTTCTGATTATTCTAACGGCAATTTCTCCCCTATTTGCAACTAAAACAGTATTAAATGGCTTTTTTTTAGGAGATGTTGTCTGTGCCAAATGAGCTCTCCATCCACCCAAAGCAGTAATGTCTTTAGTACCCTTTTGTTTGTATCCAAACTCTTCGCAAATGAAAGATTTGACAATTTCTCCATCCTTGGTCTCGATAGTACCAATTCCTAATGGCTCTGGAACCATAGCAATAAATTCACCAAATCTTTCAACGGGAATTGAGTAAATTTCTATCTCTATCTCTGCTCCTGAGTCTTCAGGGTCAACTTTACGAAGACCAGGTTTTGCTACCGGACCCACAAGAGGGAGAGCATATAGCTTATAATTGGCGGAGGTTTTAGTCTTCTTGATGAAATAAGCTTGCACTTTCTCTAATTGCCAGTGCAATGGCAGTCCTTTCAAGTGGGCACCAACCACAGCAAGCTTAATAGACTTGGAAGAATTTGGCGATGGAATTGTTTCATCAAGGTTGTCAGAAATACCGGCAACAATATTAGGTTCAGCGCCCACAGCCCTATCACCATTTGGATATAAAGTCTTGAAAAATTTACTGGCTAGATCCAACAAAGCATAATCCTCAAAGGCCTGTCCTAACAAAGTTACACCGTTTGGAAGACCATCAGACCTGAAGCCCACAGGAATGGCTAGAGCTGAAAGGTCAGCCAGGTTAACAAAATTAGTCCAAGTTCCTTGTCTAGAATTGACAAGGATAGGCTCCTTTTGAACTTGCTCGATTGTAGGGTTGAGAGGACAAGTTGGTACTACCATAGCATCAATTCCATCAAAACTAGACTGAACACGCTTCAATATTGCTTGTCTCTTATATTCATATTCAAAAGCAGTTGCTGCATCTGGCGTCTTACCCCCTATAATGATTTTTTTCACAGTTGGGTCTAGATCTTTTTCCGGAGGATTTGTCGCTAGGAAGTCTTTCGTAGCTGCCCATCTCTCAGAAACCCAAGGTCCCTCATAAAGGCACTTTGCCAAATCAAGAAGAGGGGTGAAGTCGCAGGGAACTATTTCGGCACCCATCTTTTGGAAAGTCTCGACAGCTTTGGCATATATTTTCGGGTTCTCCTCATCCCCATACCATAAGCCAGTGAAGTCGATTGGCACAGCAATTCTTGGATTTGTTGGGTAATATCTCAGAGGGTTGTCGGGCATTTCTCTTGAGTATTCACAGTTCTCATAGTCAGCCTTGGCCATGATATTAAAAGCCAATTGAGCATCTGCTAGGTTTGCAGCAAAAACGGAAGGGCAATCAAGAGATCTACATGCCGGCACAACACCTGCAGTAGAGAATGCTCCTTTAGTTGGTTTCAAACCAATCAGATTGTTCAAAGCAGCTGGAACCCTTCCAGAACCAGCAGTGTCCGTGCCTAGGGAAACAGGAACCCACCCCTTAGCCACAACAACGGAAGAGCCAGCGGAAGAGCCTCCAGAAACATATCTGTCGTCAAAGGAGTTTTTGGTGATTCCATAAGGCGATCTGGTTCCAACCAATCCTGTGGCAAACTGGTCCAAGTTAGTCTTACCAACAATTATAGCACCCTCCTCTCTCAAGAGAGCGACGACGGTGGAGTCGACTTCAGGGTAGTAACCGAACGAAGGACATGCTGCTGTGGTCTCGAATCCCTTAGCGTCAATATTGTCTTTAACGGCGATCGGAACACCGTAGAGTCTCAAGCCTTCTTTATTAGACTTAGACTGCAAAATTTTCCATTGGTGAAGCAAATTTTCTTCGGAGGCCACTGAGATCCATGCTGGCTCTTCAGGATAAGTCTTGAACGACTTCACCAGATTTGCCAAGGTCTTAAATGACTCGCTGGGCGTTGAGTCTCTGTGGAATTGCACCCACTGAGTCACGGTCCAGCCAGTAGTGCTCATGTTTTCGAGGTGAAGATCTATGATTTCGTTTGCTTAAAGATTTCTTGTCACTCTATCTCTACAACACTTCGTTTTGACACTTTTCAGGCTCCAGACCACCTTATAAAAGATTTCTACATGCGTACTGTCGAAGAATATGCATAACCCTGAATTGGTCACTGATCTTTGTTTCGCTTTTGTGGTAGGCTTTCTCCGAAAGTTGATAATTGACAATACAATCTCACCGTCCCAATTCTGTAATCTCTGTAGTGTATTTGCTATTTTTTCTAATCTGTGCATTATCAAGAAAAAATTCAGAGATGAGCTGCTGCGCAATATATTTTGTAGAGTCTGCATTATCGCGAGCCTTCACCAGTAAACGTTACTAGCTAACTGTACGCCAGGAAACGATACTGGATCTAGAGCCCCGATGGGCCCAGGGATCCCAGCTACCACAGGCAAGAAGGCCAAAAGGGCGGGCAGAAATATGTGATTTGACACTTAAGCGAAATTAGAGCTGGCATTCTGCAAAAGAGAAATGGAGTCCTGCGCGAAAACCGGGCCACCGACGGGTTTGTTCATCTGTCTAGAACAAGAGCCAAAGTTGTCATATTGTAAGAGCTGTACCTAGTGTTACGTAAATGCGTACACCAGAGTGGATTTCGGTTTCGGATGAAAGCTATTCGTCGAAAAGAAAAACAGACACTTTTAGACAAGAACTCAATGGCTTAAGAGGCCTTTATATTCTAGGAAAGTGGGTATTTTGCCACCTGAATATGAATGACCCCCTTTTCTTTCCTCTCTTGTTCACTGTGTGACAGAAGGCCAAGGAAACCCCCTTTCGAGTAAACAGATTCAAGACCTTTGGCTATGTTTTACCGAGAATTAATGTGCGGCTATTATTATTTTCGCCGCAATTTCGCCGTTTTGGCTCGCCGACGCGGATATTCATTGTTCTAAAAATGTATAACAATGTCAAAAGAGGACTTATTGTATTATTTACGTGGTCTATCGACTGGTTTGCGTCGATTCATGTCTCGGTTTTCCTGTCCAGCTAACTCTTCTGATCCCCTACGAAAACATTATCTCCTGACATGTGATAACCAGAGTCCATGTCAATGCTACTCACTGATGGCAGATACTGATGTATCTGTTGCATCTCTATTATGCAAGCCACATATGCTGATTGATGGGCTCTTCCAAGCTCCTACTGTAATATAATCATATCATTAATCTATTATGAGCCAAATACTCGTATATATGCTTAGTATGAATCACTCAGTCATGAAATTTGTAACTTCCGCTGGCCATGGTGATTGAGCCTCCTCTGTAAGACCCCCTCTTTAATTTGTTTTTGTTCTTCGTGAAATCCTTGCCTCTGACTCGGCCGAGTTTATCATTGGCAAGTTCTCCCCATGTTCCAGCAGCACCCTTGTAGGTGTTGTCCATTAGTTTACTGTGTTCGAAAGCAATCTTTTCACGTTCAATTCTAGAAAAATGATGTCTTTGACCCGGTTTCAGAGCTTCCACAGAGGCTGGAATAGGTTCAGGAGAAGACTCAGAACAGTCCACATTTGAGGCAGTTGTAGATGATTCGGATGACTCGTCATAGAGTTTTGGTTTCTTGGAGACTTTTGTGTCTTCATCGGCCGTTGACTTTCTCTTACGGGATGACTCTGTCTCCGAGTCGCTGGAGCTGCCATCTGAATCGCTATCTGAAGAACTACTGCTTGGTGAGTTGCTGTCTGAATCACTGTCTGAATCACTGTCTGAATCGCTGGAACTGTCTGATTTGCTCTTCGAATCATCATCAGATGAACTACTGCTTGATGAGTCACTGTCTGAGTCACTGTCTGAGTCACTATCCGAATCGCTGGAACTGCTGTCGGAGTCACTGTCTGAATCGCTGGAATCACTGGAACTGCTGTCCGAATCACTGGAATCACTGGAACTGCTGTCTGAGTCGCTGTCCGAATCGTTGTCAGATGAACCACTGCTTGATGAGTCGCTGTCTGAGTCGCTGTCCGAATCGTTATCAGATGAACCACTGCTTGATGAGTCGCTGTCTGAGTCACTCTCTGATTCCTCGCCTGAATTCGAGTTGGAGATTCTGGAATCCTTTTTGGAATCTGAGTTGCTCTTCTCATCTTCTGGGCCGCTTGAGTTGTCTGAATCGCCATCAGAATCGCTACCTGAGTCTAAACGACCAGATACGATCGCATCGTCCGAATCGTCCGAATCTTCATCTTCGCTCTTTGACTCTTCCTTCTTTACACTAGCAGCAGTTAAAATGTCTTCCAGTCTGCTTTCTGAAGTTGCTATAATCTCTAATCCCTCAGCTTTGATCGCTTTTCCTAACGCCTTCTCAGCCTTATCGTATCCATTTCTCTTGAGATAATCAGTCACGTACGAAAGAACAGTCTCTTTTGATGTAGTCATTTTGAGAGTAACAGTCTAACTGTAGTTATGTGGTTTATATTTCCGGTTTCACTGGAAAATGACAACTGTTTAAGTCGTTCTATACTTGAAACCAGCTTAAATGACCCTATATTATAGTTAAAAAATTGAAAAATAAAAAATTTTTCAGATAGATAGAATAATTTGGGGAAACAGTTTTCACACGACCCGATAACTGATAGTGATTCAGAATTGGAATGAGAGTATCTAGCTCACTCCGGTACGGGAACATGAAAGAACTAAGGAAAAGCTCATGTTTATTCATAATTATCTTCTTCTTGTATATTAATTTACTTTGATAACGACGACGGTGGCCAAGAATTTATTTGCAAAATATGATAAATAATATTGAAGAGAATTAAATTATTAACAAAGAATTTTTAAAATTCCACCGTTGTAAATCCAAGTCAATTCGGAATCCTGTCAGGGAATATGTACAAGCCATCAATCTTATAGTATCTTTTGCACATGATTTTCGTTTGTATCCATTCAATTTGAACAGCTTCACATAGAACTTTTTCTGTTACAACAACTAAAATGTCGCGGCGCGTGACACCCGTGCACCATATATAAGGTTAACTCCCTTAGTCTAATGATTCCAGTAAGTGATACACGTCGTGGTAGCAGTATCTGAAAAGTCTCCAATACCTTGATTATTAGCGTATAACCTCTTCTTGAGTATTAGATAGTTATATTGTGGTCGGTGAATTATTCCAATACAAAATAATATAAGTTGACTGCTGTCAGCAAAATATTTCTAGAGTGAACTCCCTTCGTAAACTAACAATCTTTTAACTGGCAGAAAAAGAAGATAAGTATGTCATCCTCATACTTATAGGCCATGTCACATCATATATGAGTCGAAATTAAGCAGTTTCTATGATGTAGTTTATGTTTCAGTAATAATCCTGGAACTTGTTTATACATATCATTATCATGGATTATGTAATACATTACATAATATTTGACAGACCCAAATCTGCGGAAGAAATGGTTAAGAAAAACAAGGGTTATAACTCAACGAAATCACAGACTTGTCAAGTTTACAAATACAAGGGAACCAGTTCGTAACCAGTGCAGACATAATGGCTACTGAAAGAAAGATCATCATAATCACATCTGATGGGGAAAAGTTCCCAGTCGAAAGAAAGGTGGCGGAGAAGTCGATTCTGATCAAAAACATGTTAAAGAACTTGTTACCTATGGAAGGCGAAGAGGATGAAGATGACGACGATGACGATGGACCTATCGAGGTTCCTACTCAGAATGTGAGATCTGCAGTGATGAAGAATATTTTGGAGTGGTGTGAACATTATAAAGACTACAACTTTCCTGACGATGAACAGGACGATGATTCCAAGAAATCCGCTCCTATCGACACCTGGGATAAGAACTTTTTGAATGTGGATCAGGAGATGCTTTACGAGATTATTTTGGCCGCCAATTATCTGAACATCAAGCCGCTGCTCAATTCGGGTTGTAAAGTGGTTGCTGAGATGATTAGGGGCAAGTCTCCAGAGGAGATCAGAAAGACCTTCAACATAGTTAACGACTTCACCCCAGAAGAGGAGGCTGCTATTAGAAGAGAGAATGAATGGGCCGAAGATCGTTGATTCTGCTTCCTTCTTTTGAAGCTCTACTCATCACAACGCCTACCAAATTGCTATAAAATGTTTAATACTGTATGCAATTCAATACTATGAGGAATGTCATGAATCATCTTCAGTAATCAGTACTTAATTTTTGTTATTTAGTCATCCCTCATCCCGTTTTTACTTCGTTTTTACCAAAATTCAATTCAACGCTTGTAATGTTAACAGACTTGGTAGCCCATAAATACGCTATGGTCGTATAGTTTTCTCAGTACCGAGAAAAATATTTCCGATCGGGTGTCGAACAGTTAATCTGATATATACAGTTCGTTTGTACTCTTGTGACAGTTACTTTCCTAAGAGACAAAGGCTAATGACATCACACAAAGGCCATAGAGGTAAGAAATACATAGAAATACAAAGAAATACGAAGAAGGAGTAGCAATTTGAATAATCCCTAAAGCTAGCCAAAACATTTGCCCTTATCACCACCTAATATCAGTACCTTGCGATCGATAGGATTAACGAACAATTTAGATACAATCATTGGGAAATCACAATATAACGTCACATCATACTCTCAATATAAGTGAGAACCAATGACAGATACTAATAGCGGGTCAAAAGAGCTATCAAGAACTAAAAGCTTCAAACTCAAAAATCTCCTGAAGTCCAAGAAACCATACTCATCAGTCTCCAGTAGGGACACCAGCTTCAGTTCTATGAATACCACCACATCCACCAAACATTCAATTATACGATCTCATCTAAATAATTCTGAATCAAACTCTAAATTGTCTGTCGCTTCTTCGGGTTTGAATTCCATGAAGAGCGTCGGAAGAGAGAACGCAATGCGGATCGACAGCTCTACTCTCTCTCTTCCACATATTTCATCGATCGAAGCTAAGAACCAAAGAAGCAGATCAAAGATCAGATCCTATGAGGATGGATTCAATAACAAGGAAAGACAAAGACTGAAAGATTCTACTAGTGTGGTATCCTCTATGGTAGATAACGCGGCACCGGGTTCAGATCAAGACTCACAAGATGGTGCCTCTTTGGGCTCACATCTTGTTAAGATTGTGCTGTCTAAGGAACCAAAAAGCGATAAGAGCTACAATGAAAATGACGAAACAACTGGTGTCAGTGATAAGCCCCATTCCGTTCCGGGAAATGGTATTATCTCGACTATAATAAATTCGTTTAATTTAAGATCCCAGACACATCTTAACGGCTCTATGGAGGAGAACACGGTGACACAACCACCAATACCTGATAGCCCTAAGTTTGAAAGAAGTCAGTCACCAGCAGAAAGTATCACCTTCAAGCCGGTCAAGGTTTCTCTATTTAGTACGTTAGGAAAAGGTTCGCTGTCACTAGATGACTTTCCTAAAACCTCACAACATGAAGAGTCTCTCCCTGTTTTGGAATCTCCTATTACGGCATTGGATCATGCAACGAATCGAAGTTCTGTTAATAATTTTGCAGCATCTGCAGCAACTGGGTTAGATCCTTCTGCTAACACAACGGGAACACTGATTTCATCATTAAACACGAATACTCCCAGCGAAATTGCCGACAACCATTCGTCGCCTAGAATGCGCGCTATCTCTCCTGCTTCCAGAGGAGCTCTGTCTTCTTACCCGATTTCAAAAGTATCAAGCAACGTATTGTCTGCAATTACTTCAAGTCCTAAATGTCTATCAGACGATGAAGACACCTTTAGTAACGCTCCACTCAATGGAAAAAGCACCAATTCAGGATATAAGAAACGTCTGAGAATACCATTGAAAGAGAAAAGATCATCTATGGGGGATAATGGAGGGTTGAGCAGATATATCACTGAAGGTAACGATCCTTCAATAGAACCAGATCTCAGTTTATCCAAGAAAAAAACTAAACTAGCAGATTTACTGGAAGTGAAGATACCCAGTGAAAAAAGGCAGGAGTCTTTCCATCAGATGTTCCCAGAAGTGCCCATCTCTGAAATATTTGTTGAAGACTACACTTGCGCTTATAGAAAGGATGTTTTGATACATGGCCGGCTTTACGTCAGTGAAAATCACATTTGTTTTCACTCTAATCTGATTGGCCTGATTACACATTTATGCATAAGTATCAATAAGATCTTATCTATCAAGAAGAAGAAAACAGTGGGAATACCTAATGCCCTCGAATTCAGCACTTTGCATGACAAATTCACCTTCGCTTCTTTCCTTTCAAGGGAGTCAACATACTTGCTTGTATTTAAAATCTGGTCATCAGTTTTGTCGGGGGTAAATTTGAATACGGTAGATCTCAATGTTGAGTCGATGGAAGCCGACTCTGATGATGTTCAATCTTATGATTCTGAAGATTCTGTGGATGAAGGGGTTGATTTAGAGACTAAGAAGCATGATCGAAAGTCTACCTTAATTTCTTCAACTAATATCAAGAAAGGTGGTTCTACTTTCGAAGATGGAGATAGATCTGCGGACTCAGATAGCTCCTCTCTCATATCCGATGAAGAGAATATGATTAAAGATGATAATACAGGAGAGGTACCCGAGGAGGCCCAAAGATTTAATGGAATTGAATATTCGGGACCTAGTTCACATGCCCCTTCAAGCAATGGATATGAAGCCGATGCTGCAGATACAGAAATTGTTGACGAAACTATCCCCGCGCCTTTGGGTGTAGTATATTCCTTGCTATTTGGTGATGACGTTTCATTCATGAAAAAGCTAGTCAAAGCACAGAAGAATTATGATCTTTCAGAGATACCTAAGTTTGATTCCTCCAAAAAAAGGATGTATTCTTACATCAAACCTTTGAATGCTGCTGTTGGACCGAAACAAACCAAATGTATTGTCAATGAAATGATAGAAAATGCAGATTTCGAAAGCAACTGTCTTGTTATTCAGATCACAGATACACCTGATGTCCCTTCCGGTAGTGTCTTTAAAGTCCGCACCAAGATATTTCTAAGCTGGGGAAATAATAATGAGACGAGACTATTTGTGGTGACGTCTGTTGTATGGACTGGTAAGTCATGGATCAAAGGTCCTGTTGAAAAAGGAACAATTTCTGGACAAAAGGAATCGATTGGTATCTTGGTACAGGAACTAAAGAAAGAGATACGTACTGGACGTTCTACAAGAAGTAGAATGTCAAGTAAAAGAAAGCTCAAGGCTATCAAAGAAGTTGAAAAGAAGGTGGCTTCTGAAGAGGAAATAGAACCTGTAATTGTTGCTCCGCCTCCTCCGAAATCAACTTTGGAGCTTATATTAGAACAGGTAGATATCAAGAATGCTATTCTATTGGCTATATTGGCTGTCGTGTTGTGGGACATCCTAACAAGACCATCTCTGGGTCAATTGCAACATCAATTTGAAAAGGGAAATTCTGTTGACTTTCATTCAAATTATTTGGCTTCAAGTGAAATTGAGTTATGGGATTGGATTGATAATATACAGAAACATGTGGACTCCGATATTCCTCAGGATCTGCAACATAATGCCAATACCAATTCTGGTCATACACCGGCTGCTGGCCTGAATTCCCAAGAGATGAACGAAGTTATAGAAATTTTAGAGCTACGATTGAGTGAATTGAAAAAGTCTGTTCAGCAGTAAACTTTCTCAGTCAAATTTCTGACTTGACTCTTTTTACATACTTTCTATTTGTATTTAAAACACAAATATAGACCGATTTTCAACGAGGAATCATGTAGAACCTAACATTTAAATTCCACACCTAACACCATATTTCTGAGAGGGACCTGGAGAGCCATAAATATAAAAAATAGATATCTACATTATTAACACAATTGCCTTTATATTTTGATGATAGGAACATCTTTTTGCCACATCAATCAATCTAGGGATGGCAACAGGCGGAAATATAGAAAATTCTGGAATAGATGTTTCACGGAACCGAGATGATGATTTAAATTCCGCTGACTCGTTTTCGTCATCTGACAACGATTCCGACTATGAGTTTGTGAAACAGACAACCAGAGCAAATAGATCTAAAAAGAGACTGGGAAAGAAAACAAAGGATTCAATAAACGTAATCAAGAACTCTAATGATGATACTAAATATAATGACGACGAATTGCTAACTGTTTCATTGAACAGACCTCCTGATTTCATCCCTGATTCTGTCTCTGCGGTATTTGGCAGTTCAGACTTCTCGTATTTGAAATTAAAACCCGATCATTCTGCAAGGCCAATTTGGATCAGTCCATTAGATGGAAAAGTATTTCTTGAGAGTTTCTCTCCTCTCTCGGAGCAAGCTCAGGATTTTCTGGTCACTATTGCTGAACCAGTTAGCAGACCCAATTTTATCCACGAGTATCGAATCACAACACATTCTTTGTATGCTGCAGTTTCTGTGGGACTGGAGACTGATGATATCATCTCTGTTCTGAGTAGATTGTCAAAAGTTCCTGTTGCTCCATCAGTGGTGAATTTCATAAAACAAGCAACAGTCTCTTATGGTAAGGTGAAACTGGTTTTGAAGCATAACAGATATTTTGTAGAAAGTCCCCAGGCAGACATTCTACAGATGCTTCTGAAAGATGAGGTGATTGGAAAGCTCAGGATTCAGAGCAGCGAAACGACAGTCACTACGAGTGATGGGCTTGTTTTAACCAAGCCTGCCACTAGAGGCGATCTAGTCATACCTGGAACCAGTAAGAAAGATGATTCCAAGAACAACGGAAAAAAGAAGAAATCCAAGAACAATGTAACAGATTATGATCATGAAAGCAGTAAAGAGGATGAAGGAGAAGACCTGGAAGATATATTTGCAAATGTGATAGGAGAGGGCGTTGATGAAGATGAGGATGACTTAGATACCGTTCATTCGTTCGAGATTGCACATGAGTCTGTCGAAGTGGTGAAGAAAAGATGCCAGGAGATTGATTATCCCATGCTTGAAGAGTATGATTTCAGAAACGATACCAGAAATCCGGATTTGGAAATTGATCTTAAGCCATCAACACAAATTAGACCTTATCAAGAAAAGTCTCTAAGTAAGATGTTTGGTAACGGACGTGCGAGATCGGGAATTATCGTGCTTCCATGTGGTGCTGGTAAGACATTAGTGGGTATTACTGCTGCGTGTACTATTAGGAAGTCTGTCATAGTGCTTTGTACTTCATCTGTTTCGGTTATGCAATGGAGACAACAGTTTTTACAATGGTGTACAATACAGTCCGAAAATGTTGCTGTTTTCACTTCTGAGAGCAAGGAGATGTTTACAGGATCTGCAGGTCTAGTAGTGTCCACATACTCTATGGTAGCAAATACCAGAAACAGGTCACATGATTCTCAAAAGGTCATGGATTTTTTAACTTCCAGGGAGTGGGGTTTTATTATTCTTGATGAGGTCCATGTTGTGCCAGCTGCAATGTTTAGAAGAGTTGTTACTACTATTGCTGCACATGCAAAGTTAGGATTAACGGCTACTCTGGTTAGGGAGGATGAAAAGATTTCAGATCTTAACTTTTTGATTGGTCCAAAGTTATATGAAGCTAATTGGATGGAGCTATCTCAAAAAGGACATATTGCAAATGTTCAATGTGCCGAGGTCTGGTGTCCAATGACCTCAGAATTTTATCAGGAATATTTAAGAGAAAGTGCTAGAAAACGAATGTTACTTTACATCATGAATCCTACCAAATTCCAAGCTTGCCAATTCTTAATTCATTATCACGAGCAGAGAGGGGACAAAATCATTGTATTCTCTGATAATGTCTATGCTCTTCAAGAATATGCACTGAAATTAGGCAAACCTTTCATTTATGGCTCTACGCCTCAGCAGGAAAGAATGAACATTTTACAAAATTTCCAGTACAATGATCAGGTGAACACCATATTTTTATCGAAAGTTGGTGACACTTCTATAGATTTGCCTGAGGCCACCTGTTTAATCCAAATTTCATCACATTATGGATCCAGAAGACAGGAAGCTCAGAGGTTAGGTAGAATATTAAGAGCCAAGAGAAGAAACGATGAGGGGTTCAATGCCTTTTTCTATAGTTTGGTCTCGAAAGATACTCAGGAAATGTATTACTCGACGAAGAGACAGGCATTTTTAGTTGATCAAGGTTATGCATTCAAAATTATCACACATCTACATGGAATGGAGAACTTGCCTGATTTGGCATACTCTTCGGCCAAAGAAAGAAGAGAGTTATTACAGGAAGTATTGTTGAAAAATGAAGATGTTGCTGGTGTAGAAATGGGCGAAGACTCTGATAATTTGATTGGTCATGGTGTCTCTAAGAGACTCAAAACAGGGGGTTCTTCGAGAGCTCTTAAAAATCAAGGCTCTTTGGCAGGTTTGGCTGGAGGTGAAGACATGGCATATGTTGAGTACAGCAAAAACAAAAATAAAGAATTGGCTCACCATCCATTCTTCCAGAAGAACTACTATAAAAAGAAATCTAGGAAGTAAACGCTTATTTTGATTTTATTTTCTTAAATTACTGACTAATGATGCATTTTAGACCATAGGGTGATTAATATTAATAGGGACAAAGTTTAATGTATTTTATTTGATAATAAATTTATTAGCACATCATTAGATGTAAAAGTAAACAAAGATTGAAAGCCAAGACAAAGAGGGGCGAATTCCCAAATGTACAAGATCTAACATATATAATACACTAACGGCTCAAAAAATACTATTTAAACATACTTAGCCTTGGTAAACTCCAAATGCTCCTGATATTCATTAACAATTTTCGAATTCATAGACTCCAATTCTGCAGTGATATCATTCTTGAAATTCAGGGTATGATTCATGGAATCACCAATTTTATTGAAGAAAGTAAAGTACTGGAACTTTAAATCACCCTTGTATCTGTCCAGTTCTGCTTTTGCTTTGAAATGCCTGCTTTCAATATCTTTTTTATCAGCAAGCATTTTCTTTTGCAGATTTCTGATTACGGTCAGATCAGCCTCAACCTCCGCATCTTTGGTAGATAATTCAAACTCCAATTGTTCTTTGCTATCCTTATCAATTGCTTGGAAGCTGGCAATCTCAGATTCCAAATCATGAATACTGTATTCCTTAGCAGCCACCTCCTGTTGGAGACCATCTAACTCTTCTTGTAATTTGATTAAGCTATCTTGGTTCTTACGATATGCTTCAAGTAAATCATATTTCAGAACGGTAAGGTTAGTTCTAATGTTAAGCTCTTTTAACTGCGGTATGACTTCGTCTGGCTTTTTACCCAATTTTGAGTCATCATTAATGACCTCTTCTGTGAATCCGGTGATAGTTATCTGTGGAAGTTCTCTAAATGTGATAGATTGTAGCAGATTGTACATGTACGAGTTGTAAGAGTCTATAACTTTTTCTAAGTTTTCGAACATTTTTTTCAACGTAATAAACTTCTCATTTACTGTTTTCTGTACCGCAGAACTCTTCTCAACGACTGCATCAATATCCTTAACCAATTGCGCCCTTTCCTTATGCATTAACTCGATTGCCTGAACCGTGAAATTTCTGTCGCCTAAATCAGCTATAATTTGATTTTTAGACGCCTCTGTTTTCTTAAATTTCTCTTTTATTGAGAGAATATCCTTTTGGATCTTGGCAAGAGTTGAAGGCCACTTCGATTTCTTTTGCATTTGCGTGTCAATGAATACCTTATATCTTGTTACATCGAGTTCCAATAATCTTGATTTTTCAAAGTTTGCTCTTGCTTTCTCTGTCTTAGCGGAAAGATCTTTAACTTCGATACTTGTTTCTTGATTGCTTTCGATCAATAACGAGTACCTTGAAGATGCATCCTTCATAAACTTATGATATTCCTGCTCCATTTCTCTAAAGTAAACACTGTAATTGTCCCCACCTGTTAGCATATATGCTTTGTAGGATTTCAAAGCATATTTAGTAAACAATTTATCAACTAAGTCTTGCTCTTTGCTAACCATTGAATCATCAACTGCATTATCATAGAGAACCGAGTTATTATGTAGTTGCTGCTGCTGACTTTGTGCTTCTTGGAAATTATCTAACTCAATGTTATCAAGATCAAAACTTTCAGTGACCAGATTTTTCAACCAATAAAGCATACCTAGGAAGATATGCCAGCTGGATCCACCAACAGCACTAATCTGTGATTTATTGATGCTGTCCAAATATGGATACTCTAAGAACTTCAAAAGTGAGTAAACCTCCTGTTCTATGGACCTAAAAAACTTATAACCTGGATCAATTTTCTTATACAGCCATTGGAAGATAAGCACAAAGTCTTTTTGAGTAGGGTTCTTCAAAGTTTTGTTGGTGAGCTGATGCTTCATCTCAATATCAAATTTGTTTGTAGAGAGAAAATTATAAAGATCTTGTTGCATCTCTAGCTGAAAGTTGCGGTCTCTTAACGGTCTGGGATCTCTAGGTTGGAAAGTGTTCATATAGTTACCGTTGGCAGAAGGAGTAGCAATAACTGAATTGTCAAACAATCTTCCATTCGAGGAGGGCAAAACTTGAGCCAACGATTTCCGTCTGTTTACACTTCCGGAAATTTGTGTACCCGTTCTGTTGATTGACCTCTGAACGAGGTCCTGTACAGATGGACCTTGCTGAGTTAAACCGAATGAAGATTGTCTCTTTTGGGCGCTCTGCTGGTTGAGCAACCTTGGGGCTCCAATATTGACATTTTTGGGTAACAAACTCAGTCTCTTTCTCCTCGAAGATGATGAAGAAGGAACATTGGTATCTAGCGTAGACAAGATATTGTTGTTGCCATTATAATAATGATTCGACGGGTTAAGGCCGTGATTGGAAGATGAGTAAGAGTATCTCTTCCTAGGAATTGATGACTCTAAATGAAAATCAGCCATATCCTGTGTAACTCCTTTTGCTATTCTAATCTGAATATACCTACCAATTGTTATAGCTTTACAATCCATAAATTAAGAAACAGACTTGACATATAAATCACGTACCTTTGTTTACATTTTATATATTTTCATGTTTTGTTTGTGTTTTAAGAATATTTTGACCAATTCAGCTTAGCTGAGCTATTAGTCATCGCCAGATTTTGTCGGACCTATGTAAGGATGTATGAAGATTACATAAGCCCGCCTTATCAGAGTACGTAATATATGACTACAATTTTTTAGATGGGGTTTTATATCAAATAAATGTTTTGAGATTAAGTTAGCATGATGAAGGTGCTTGCTTTAAAAGGTATAAGCACTTGTGCCAAGCTTGGAAGTTTTGAGAGGTTAGAATAGTGATATATCGTGGTTCATTCTCAAAGATTTATTCAGAGTTTATTAGAAAGGGATTCAGATCTTGTTTCTTGAGAAACATAAACAAAATAGTGTAATAGAGCAGAATTTTCAAAGTGGTAAATATAGATTAACTGATAATGGCGGTGGGACAGATACCAAAAAAAGCGAAATTAGTAAGTATATATTGAGATGAGTGGATATTATGAGAATTTGATTATTAACATGGGACATTTTAGGCAAATCTTGTTAACTTTAGAGTTAGAGTTACTACATTGGACACCTCACAATTCACAGGAACGCTACTATCATTTGACTCGCATCTTAATTTAGTTCTATCAGAAACAGAAGAATTCAGAGTTACAAAGGGCTCGCAGAAAGAGTTGCGTTCTCAGTCGCAAAAATCAAAATTAATTGACGAATCTAGAATCAAGGAAGAGAAACGACTTCTTGGACTGGTGATCCTAAGAGGAGAAACTGTTATTTCTGTGGTGGTGGAAGCGAAACCAAATATAGCAAATTTGAAGCCTCAGTTAAGGTTAAATAAGGGTAAAGGTTCGATCAAGCCACTTAAGACCTTGGATGGAGCAAGTAGCATTAAGAGCCGTGTGTCCGGTAATTTGAATGCTCCAATGAAGACCCTAGGAGCGGCAGGAATTACTAAACCAGGAAGAACACAAGCTACAGGAGGATTTAGAAGAAAATAATTCTTCCTTGTAGAAGAATCTATTGCGAATATCTTTTTCAGTCACCTAAAGAAGCACAGCTTAATTGGTAGTAATGTATTTATAAATAAAGTAGTTGTTAATGCAGCATTTTTGAAATAATTAGTTCATAAGTATAAGGAGGCACAGAAAACAATATCTCTTTTGATCTTTTCTTGTCCTTCGCTCATCTTTAAATGCAGTTCGGAATCACCAACAATCAAAGCACAATTCATCATCACTCTGCATGCTTCATCCAATCTGGTAATGACTCTAACAATCGTGCCTTCGGCTTCATTACCTTCATTGCTCAACTCCATGATATCTTTGAATGATTGTCCTCTTGCCCATTCATAGACAGTATTAACCAAACCAAATCTATCATTATCTAAAAACTGCTCCTCTTCTGAGGTCAAAATAATTTGATTATCATTTGAAACTTTCATCACCTTCTTTACGATTTCCACAATCTTTGCTTTTCCACTCTCAAGACGTGGTGTACATAAGCATGTAGTTGCCTCATCTGACTTAGAGCGTTTACCATCATAAACAAAACAGGATAATAAAGCAACGATCTCCTCTGAAGTAAAGCTGCCTAAAATATTCTCAAACACTAGTTCCGTCATAATTAATTCAAAACCAAAATTGATTTCACATGCCACTCTTCCCTTAAGAGTAACGGTCAATCGATCTCCGTCAATAAACTCCAATTGCTTCAAGACTTCTAATCTTTGTTCATAATCAGGTAACAATTCCAAATTGTCTTCACTTATAAGTGACTTCAAAGATTTGATTCTTTTCTGCAGCATTTTCCGTTCTACAATATACTTATAGTGTTCATTAAAAATACCTTCAAATTCCTCATCCGCAAAATTGTCTGAGACTCTATCTTTCAGGTTGTCAATTTGGGAAGAGAGATCAATCATATTCGGATTTTGAAGTCTGGTCCAATCAATTTCTCCATATTTCTTTTGGAAGATGAGTAAGTGTTCAATCTCTTTACCAAACTCTGCAATGGCTTTGGGATCCTTTTTGATTATTTGAGTGATATGAGTTTTGATAGCAACGGAAGTGACCATCTCAATAGAAGAAAGGGGAATTTCAATGAAACGAAGATTACCTTTGAATGTCCACCTATTAAAAAATTTGTTGACATAGAAAGGTCCAAAGCTAGTGGTGAAAATACAATTATATTGAGTTTTAGGGCCCCTTTGGATGTCAAATACTAAAATTGTGATATTAGTATCACCATTGTTCCATCTTGCAGTGACCGCAGGCTTAGAAGTATTATCAGAAGGGTCTCGATAAATAATGAATCTACCCACTCTAAGCTTTTTCTGATAAAAAAGTAGCTTCATAGATTCATCAACAAGTTTTCCATATGTGGTTCTATACTCTTCCATCGTATCAAAAAAGTTATTTAACTTCTCAAGATTTTCGTCCGATAATTCAGGATCTCGTTCCTCCTTCAGTTCTTTTTCCAGTTTCAACACCTCCATTTGATGTTCTGGTAGTAAAGACTGACTTGTATTTTCTCCAAATGATCTTTTGATCATTTCTTCAACTCTCAAGGCTTCGATTCTCAACAAATTTAAAATCATGTTATATGTTAATCTGAACTTCGAGGAGAGCTTAGTAGCCGTTCCCAATGTGACTTCTTTGAACGCTTCTTGTTCTAACGGCTGGTTGTAGGTCATTACAATTACTGTACCAGTGCTGTCTAGACCACGACGACCAGCTCTACCTGACATTTGAGTGAATTCACCTGGTAATAAGTTTCTGAAACCTGTACCATCATGTTTTCTCAATTCACTAAAAACAACTGTTCTTGTTGGTAAATTAAGTCCCATGGCAAATGTTTCTGTTGCAAATAAAACCTTGATTAGTGTTTTCGAAAACAGAATCTCAATTATTTCTTTAACGATAGGTAGGAGGCCACCATGGTGGACTGCAATGCCTCTTGACAACATTTCTCTAACTTTCAAGATTTGAGGTAACTCTCTATCTTCTCTCTTGAGCCTTGATACGGCCTTATCTATAAACATGTGAATATGGGATGATTCCCTGGATGAGCAAAAGTTGACTCCATTAAGAGTATCTGCATACTCTTCGCATCTCTTTTTCGAGAATACAAAGATCACTGCAGGCATTAAATCCTTATTCTTCAGATAAGTAACAAGATTAGCCCAGGTGCTTCTGTTTGGACCATCTCTTTGCATGAATCTTCCCGTGTTTCCACCACCTCTTGCTCCGCCTCTTCCACCTCTTCCGCCTCTTGCTCCGCCTCTGGTGAAACCTCCTCTCTGAGTATTTTTTCCTCCTCTTGCTCCTGAAGCAGTCGATAATGATTTAGTATCAGCTTTAGGCTTCACTAATTTATCTTCATGTTTTCTGAAATTAACAGTCAAAAAAGTTCTATTGGCATCCACTAATTTAAAGACGTCATCCTTGGCCCAGACAAATATTTCTAACGGAACCGGTCTTTTTGGGGTCGAGATAACATGTATGTCCATCTGCCTTGTTCTACCAACCCATGATGCAAATTCGTAAGTATTAGGAATAGTGGCAGATAAAAGCACAACCTTAATATGCTCTGGTAACATAATAATAACTTCTTCCCATACCACTCCCCTATCTACATCATTCACATAGTGAACTTCATCAAAAATAACAAATTCAACATCTCTAATTAAATCTGCACCTCTATAGAGCATCGACCTTAGAATTTCCGTAGTCATGATTAAACAATTGGCCTCTGGATTTATCTGAACATCTCCTGTGATCACTCCAACATCCAAGTCGGTGAATGTTTCTTTGAAATCCCTGAATTTCTGATTACTTAATGCTTTGATTGGTGATGTGTAAATCGTTTTTGTCATATTTCTATTAGCCAAAGCAATAGCATATTCTGCAACCACAGTCTTTCCTGCAGAAGTATGTGCAGCAACGAATACTGAGTCTCCCTGTTCCAAGTGATAGACAGCCTCCTGCTGGAATGTATCAAGTTTGAAGGGCCATTTTCTAGCTGGATTAGGAACAAGCTCATCAAAATTGTCTATACTGTGCGACAATTCAACGACATGAGCCCATTCACGCTTTGATCCAGGAAGAGCTGTTACGGTGGAAGCCGATGGCTTCACAAGTATTCCAGCTGGCAGAATTTCCGCTATCTCGCCATCTAGATCTGATTCTTCTTCGAAGGAGGAGAGTGATTGTGGCGTCCCTATTGATTCATCTATAAAATCAGAATCTTGGTTGTCATTTTCTTCTAACTTTTGTAATTCATCAACATCGCTGGTTTCCGTCTTGTTACTCAATTGTAACCCTCTGGTAAAACCTTGAGGGATATCATATAGACCATTCGAATCCTTATGTAGAAACTGCAAGGAATCTTTTGAGGACTTCTGTGCTGTAGTTTTCACTAGTCCTCCTGGTTGAAAAGGGAGAAAACTGCTTCTTCCCAGAAGAGCATCTTCCTTTCCCGCAAATTTTCTCTTCATAGACAAGGAGGTTGATGCAGTTCCATTGGTATCGAGCACAGAACGATCGAATGCCTCCTTGTAGGAGACTATGGAAGCACCAATGCCCCGTCTCTGGAACCGAACAACAGTTCTGTGGAGAAACGGAGGGACCTCAAGCAGCGATTGGTAGAATCTCTGGGTATCGTTTTGTGTTATCTTAGGCAGTTGCTGGAACTCGTCTAGCAGATCCCAAGGAAGCTCATTTGTGGGAGTAAGATACTGACCTTTAATGTTCTGTGAGATTTCGGCCCCTGTGGGTTCTGAAGGCAGATAGGAGGTCCGGGTTTGTGGGTCCAGCGGTGACTGAGCTGAGGAAGGGTCTTGATCTAACAGGAAGCCTTTAAGATCCTGGATAACATGTTGCAGCGACATGTTTGTGGATCCTTGTGTAGTGATGGATGTGTCAAGCTAAGAGAGAAAAACAAAAACAAAGCAGGGTCTGTTATAATCAACCATGACAAGCTTTGATGAGAAAAGAACAAGAAAATCCGTCGACAGTGAAAAACTGTCGACGGAATTCGCTGGACGTTTTCTTGTCGATGGCCCAATCTGTACGGCGACAATTCCCCACAAATTAACGGAACAATCTCGACACCACACACTGTAATGTGGGGTGCTGTACATATGACGAATGCAGTGATTAAGCAACAAAGAAGACAGTTGTACATAGTTCGCTTTGCCTAGATTGTTTCCATCAACCCGTGAGATCCCAACTATCCCACGGTTAGCAATCTTGTAAACAGTCTATTCGTCGCTAAAAACTTATGTTCGTCAGACCAAAAGTGGATGTCCGTCACGAGCATAACGAGGGAATTTCTCACACGCCATACAGTAGGAGTTTTTTTAGGAATCCAGTGTTTGGAGGTATTGTGGAGACAAACAACACACAACTACAAAACCACAGTTATAAAGGGTTTGATTAATTCAATCTGTGATTTACTTAGGGTTGCTGGTTCCGGTAGGCCTCAATATTTTTTGGTGCTGCACACGCCTCTGGAGAAATTCGGTCCCAATCACATATTTACAATAGTGGCAGAACTACAGAAGCAGAGGGAAACAGAAGAATTGAATCAAAAACGGTATTTATTTAGTTGGTTGGAAGGTTCTAGGAAAGAATCAACCAGGTTGAATCAAAAGAAAACATCTTGCAACATAACAAAGAGCTGATCAGAAGTTTGGAGGAAAGAAACAATACATCAAGTCAAGTGTAAAATGCCGGTATATGGAGTGAGCCATGTAGACAACCTTCGGGTATGTGTGGTGATGGTGGGACTTCCAGCTAGAGGTAAATCATTCATTTCACAGAAAATTGTGCGGTATTTGTCGTGGTTGTCAATATCCACCAGATCGTTCAGTGTCTCGTCCTACAGACAGGAAGTTTACAAGGAACAGCCAACCGCAGACTTCTTTCATCCCGACAATTCTCACAGCAGAATGATCAGAGATCAGGCTAATGACGACGCTCTTCGAGATATCATCAACTGGATCAATGAAGAAAATGGCTGCGTTGCGATTCTCGATGGATCTAACGTCACTAAGACAAAGAGACACAAAGTGGCCAAGGTATTGAAGGACCATCTCATCGAGCCTATTTTCCTGGAAAGTTTCTGTGATGATGAATCTATTGTCCAATCAAATATTATGGACATTAACTCCACATCTCCTGATTATGCTGGTAAACCTTCTGGATATGCCGCTGGTGATATGTTGACAAAAATCAAATACTACGAGAATTACTATGAGCCTATGGATCTTGACGATGAAAAGGAACACACATTCATCAAGTTGATCAACGTCAATTCCCAGATAATAATAAACCGAATTGAGAGCTATTTGCAAAGTAGAATTGCATACTACGTCATGAACCTCCACATAAGACCTCGCTACATTTGGCTTTCCAGACATGGAGAATCCCAATACAACCTCGAAGGTAAGATTGGAGGTGATGCTGACCTCAGTGAGCGGGGATTCAAATATGCAAAGAAATTGAAGGATATGGTGGCCCAGTATATTCCAAATTATGAGAATATCGAAGTATGGACTTCGACCTTAAAGAGAACACAGCAAACTGCCCAATATTTACCTAATCCAAAGAAGACATGGAAGGCCCTAGATGAACTTGATGCTGGATCTTGCGATGGTTTGACTTATGAGGATATAGCGAAGGATTTTCCTGAAGATTTCAAAGCCCGTGATGAAAACAAGTTCGAATATAGGTACAGGGGAGGAGAGTCTTACCAGGACGTCATTGCCAGACTCGAACCTATCATTATGGAGCTTGAAAACCAAGAAAATGTACTTGTGATCACTCACCAGGCCGTACTACGTTGTATTTATGCTTATTTCATGAATTCTCCACAGGAAGAGTCTCCATGGATGTCTATTCCCCTACACACATTGATCAGATTAGAGCCTAAAGCTTATGGAACTGTTGTAACAAGAATTAAAGCTGATATACCAGCCGTTTCCACCTATAAGGAAAAGGGGACTTCCAAGTTGGGTGAGAGTAAAAATGAAACAAACTTTATGGCAGGAGATGTTATAAGTAGCACTACCAACGCGCCAGTAAAATGAGCATGGATATAATAATTCTTTTTGTTTAGTGATCATAATTCCTGTATCCTATCATGAATGTAATGTAGTCATCACGGAGTCGATTTCATTATGCGACAGGTTGTCTTTTGAATCATCTATGAAATTTTCTTCCAGAAGAGGAATCATCAGAAGGGACAGACTTTGGGTAGTCTTCATCCTCTTGACGAACAAGAATTCAAGTAATCTTATGAAAGGCGCCTTGATATGTCTATCGAAAAATCTGCTGATTCTGGTCGTATGTCTTTTGTTATAATCTTTACCGCCATACGTGTAGAAGTATTTTACTCCTGACCTCCAGCTAACATTGAATCTGCAATAAATAGAAGGAGTTTGGGAACCAACTAGTCCCATATTGAAGCAAATTAGAACGTTCGTAGATTATACAACAAATTCAAATTCAATTAAATGAGTTGACGGCGCCTGACCGATAAAAATCGGAAATCGATCGTCTATCTATACTATATACATTATTATCTATTTTGTGGTTTTCACAGTTCTGAGACCTGTCTCTTTTTCCAGACCTTTCACAGCCTTCCAGAGGCCCTGAACCTCCTTAGGCTCAGGTAGACCACAACCTGCCCATCTGATCTTGCACGAGTCGTCGATCACATAGATGTATCCTGCATAGGTATTGGTCATAAGAAGCTGTTCTCTATCGCTTCTTGGAAGAACAGTATCTCGCAATGCAATCAAATATTTGCTGAACTGGGATTTGGGAACCTGAGAACGAAGCTTGTTGGGCGTTACATAAGTGTGCACAAAATGTTTGGACCATTTCTCGCTCAAAACGAGCTCGACGATCTGCGTTTTTGGGAACTCCTGAGATAATTGTTGCAGACCTCTCTCTGATAGATAATTATCTTCGGAATTTGGGATTCTGAAGTATTCCTGGGTCATTTCGTTACCGGAATCAGTGGAAAAGACCCTTAGAACTGTCACTTTAGCCTGGGACAAAACATCCATCAACTCGACTGTCTTGTCCTCCAGAGTCCTGGCTTTGAAATTAAGAAAATATAGAGATTTATCTCTTCTGAAATAAGAAACCGGAGCTTCAAATAGTCGTCCTTTCGTCTTCATATAGACATGGAAATCGTACATCCCACCATATGCCAGCTCTTTCTGGATCTTACGAACCCTCGTCTTTCTAGTAACACCATCGAAATAAAAGTCCCACACTCTCTTTGGAATATTGAGATTCTCCTTTGTCAGCCATTTCTTTTTTGGTAGATCCCGGGAATGGATCGGGGGGCTTTCAAATCCAAACGGCTTGGTGATCTTGTAGAACTTGTGGGGTTTGGGCACAATTCGGGAAATACTGTCTCCCAGATTTCCAAACAATCCCGACGAGTACCGTTTGGAAACAATGATATTGATTCGACTATTGAACATTCCTTGATATATCCACTCTTACTCCTTGGTCTGTTTCTTCACCTTCTTCTGTCTTTAATCCCGTTGTATAAAACCTGATATTTCAAATCTTGGCTGAAAAAATATATTTACCCGTGGAGTATATTGGCAGCGTCTATCGACGCGTCTGTTCGGATGTTGCCGCACATTGCCAAAAAGGGTTTCAAGAAAAATTGTAGAGCCTTACAAACGGCATTTGTAGTTATCTATGCATCGGAAGCCATTAAGTATTGGGACGCACTGAAAGCTCTTCGGGAGAGCGAACAGGCTTCGTGTTTAGGGGGAAAAGAGGGAATGCATAGAAATAGAAAGAATAAAGACCGGTGGGTTAAATAGCGACAGAAATAAAACAGAGCCAAGTTAAAAAAAAGTAAGCGGCGTTCAATAAGTGTGGACAATATTATCCAGTTATAATTAGCTATAGATGTCATCATAGATGTCAATGAAAGGATTTTTCTCTCTAAAAAAGCGCAATAGCAGTGCTGATTCCACACATCTGGGAGCATTCGCAACAACACATGTGTCCCAAGAAGTCGGCATGGGGACTTCAGAAGTGGGCTCTGAAGATATTGAGAGTGTCAAGTCTGGGCATTCCTCTGAAAGATCCGTCTCACCAATGAATAAGATATCAAAAAATAAGTTCGATGACTCAAAGACGTTCAAAAGCTTTCAATATTCGTATAATTCAAACACAAACTCGCTTTTTAGCTCCAAACACACAGTTTCCACTGGCTTCTCATCACAACCGTCCAGTTCCTTTGGAAATCTTAAAAAACAGACAGTTGTCGATTCATCTGTGACCACAGGAGAGGAAAGAACTAGATTTCATTCCATCGGTAGGCCACTAAGGGTGTTGAATGAAGAGGAGATGGAAGAAGAGGAAGAAATTTTAGCGCAGATCCTTCCACCTCCTCCTTCAAGACAGCATTATGGTAAAAGAAAATCCAGCTATTCGGATGACGTATCGATTGCCACAGAGAGGTCAAATTCTATACATACTCCAACATTTGGAACGTCTGGAACGTTTTCGGGTTCTGGAATTACTCCATCTGATCAGGAAATGCAACAGATGATTGATTTTATCGAGAGGCAGTTCAGAAGTTTAGAGACAACCATATCCAACACCCTAATTCAAGTCTCTCAGTCTGTCGTGAATCTGACCAAGGCATCAATTAATATTAGTGAGAGTATAAAGATGACAATCCAGACGGTTTCCAAACACAAATTTTTACAATACTTACCAACATATTACTTCAACACTGTTTCTTCCATTGGTCTGAGGAAACTGATCAAAAGTGTTCTCTATCTGGTAGATAATCTTTTGATCAGTGAAGTGTACGATAATTCCAAAGCTTTGGTTCTCAAAAGCTTGTTTGATCTCTTTGTGAAGCTGAAACTACTACAGCCAACCGGAGAACAACATTTAGGTAATTATCTATCCATAATGTCTCCTAGTTTATTCGCTATTGGATCTACTCCGAAAGAGTTTCCGGGTCAACATAAAATATCCCAAATTATTGATGGTTTGATCTATAAATCCAAGCAAAAAATGTTAATAGACCAGAATGGCTCATTTATTGCTCCCGTATTGAGGGGGTTCCAAAATGAAGATTTATCTGTGATAACTTTTGTTTTTGGTTTCCCCGAGTTGACCAGGGATCACACTGACATAGTCAAATTTTTTTCATCAAGCTCGGATGATATGCATTTTGTTGCTCAAAAAAACTACATTAGACTGGCGTCTACTGCTGCTACTGCTAAGCCACACCCTTCTAAGACTCACTTCAAGGCACCATTCAGAACCATCGATTCTAATTCAGAATATATACCTATATCGATGCCACTTGCATGCAACAATTCATTGACTTTATCTGGAACTCTGGCAGGTTATGTTTTCCCGAAAATTCCTGCTAATTGCAATAATCCAAAGCTTACAAAATACGCTAACTTGACATTTGGTCTAACTTGTGCACATGTAATGTTGAACGAGTCTACTATTGACGGGAATAACGGCGAACATTATCCATGTGTATCTATTCCATCACCTGTATTGATTAATTTGTACAAGAATGCCCTTGTTAATGAAAGACTTAAGTTCGATGTTCATAGCGAGGAGTTCAGGGCTTATGACAATATAGTGAAACAAATTGATCATATCTATCCTGTTTCAGAGGTTATGATTAAAAACAAAAAGCTGAAAAGGAATTTGCCTGCAGAGAACTTCGGTCAAATTATTTGGGGTGAAAGAATGATCAAGGATAACAAATTGTCAGATTTGGCCATTATTAAGATCAACACAGATACTAAATATCACAAGAAATATCTCAACTTTCTTGGAGATGATCTCAACTTGAATGAGTATGATCCTTCTTTGATGTTCTCCAATTTGCAGGTTCGCAAGCTGATCCATCTCAAGAACCATAAAGAAGCGGGATCCTCTTCATTGATGAATCATGCGGATTTGGAGGTGTTCAAAGTGGGTTCTACTACCAATTACACCAGCGGACGTTTGAATGGTTTCAAAATGGTATATTGGTCAGATGGATCCTTGAAAACCTCAGAATTCATTATTGCTTCCGATAAGAAGAACTTTGCATCGGGAGGTGACTCTGGTTCCTTCATTCTCACAAAGTTATCGAATTTGTCAAATCGGATGAACATTAACAGTATCGTGCCACTAAATACAGATGCAGGTCTGTCCAATCATCGCCCGTTCACACCATCCACCTCTAAAAGATCTGTGCTTTCTACGTTTATTGAGAACTTCATTCCTTCAACATCCCCATCCACGGCCTTTGCTGTCAAAGATAGACCACAAGAGATGGGACTGGGTGTAGTAGGAATGCTACATTCCTATGATGGAGAACTGAAACAATTTGGACTATTTAGCCCTATTGATGACATTCTCTCCAGGCTTGAAGAGGTCACGGGAATTCGGTGGGGTGTGGTTGGGTGCGAGAACCAAGACGATGACGATAAGGAAGTGGATAATGAAAGTTACGATTTACAGTCCAGTGATGATGAGCATCAACACTCGCTTGACTCGGATTAATTGGGATAGTTTTAGTTTAGTGGTTACTCTTTAAATGAACAATAGATAATATGTTTTCTTGTATTTAGTATGAAACATGGTAGATTTCGGCCTATCACACGTCACTGTAATCTATATCAGCATCGATGTAGTAATCATATTTGCTGGCTTCGACGCTTATTGTGGCAAGTCTTGTGGATCAACCTCCTTTATCCAGTGTTCTCCTAAAACTGGGATCTTTTGGTAGAAGGTCTTTTGGAATAATGGCCAGTTCTCAGTGAATGTGAAGATGGCAAAAAACGTGGATCCTCCCCACAGAGCCAAAATTGGGGAGTATGCCAACAATGAGGTTGGGTTTAAAAGACCAAAGTGGGCCACTGGCTTGAACTTCAATGACTTAATGTACTGTAACAGATGGAGTTTGTTAGTATGCGCAACCTAGATATTTTCTGGATTATCTAATATTCTTCATTGTAACTTACGTTAACCATCGTGAATATGTGCAATATGGATCTTGATTCAACAACTATATACTCTAAAGTCTCTAATATCTCTTCAGATTAAAACAACCACTCAAATTCAATTCCTCTTTTTTTCTCCTCGCTGCTGTTTGTTTTTAAGTGGATCTGATTGGCTGAACCTTGATTATGTAACAAATTACATCTCTACACAAAAAAATTGCTACTTCTGATTATCTAATACTGACTGGCATTATATTAGGACTGGTATACAGTACTATAAAAGGTATCGATTCAGCTTAGGTTGTGCTGAGTATCTTAAGATTACCCACCCATTGGGACAATAAGGGTACCATGTCACACAACAATTCAAAAAAAAAATAACCCCAGTCTCAACCCTAGACTTATAACAAAGTAGTGACTGGAATGGTAATATTATTCGCAGCAACGTAAGCTACATTAGCCTTGTCACAATCATCAGAGGGGGCTGGTTCGGGAGCTTTGGTCTTAGAATCACAGTCTGGTTCTGGTTCAGGTGTTGGTGTTGGTGCTGGTGGTGGTGAAGGAGTCTTGGTCTTAGAATCACAGTCTGGTTCTGGTTCTGGAGCTGGTGGCGCTGGAGCTGGTGGCGCTGGTGTTGGTGCTGGTGGTGGTGCAGGAGCCTTGGTTTCAGAATCGCAGTCTTCTTCCTTTTTCTTTTCCTGTTGTTTGCCGTCACAACCACCACCGAAGAGTTTATCCTTCCATTTTCCAAGCAGCTTCTTAATATCTGCCTCGGCAACGGCGTCGGCTTCTGGGAGAGCAGCAGCAATAGCTGGGGCAGCAATAGCGGAAAGTAACAAGAATTTGTTGACGGAGACCATTTTTAACTAGATTAGTTAATGAGAGAACATTTTTTCCAGGATCATAGTCAATTGAGGGTCAATTGACCTCAATTTATAGCATTTTGGAGTCCAATCCAGATAAAACGGTTTCCTTGCTACAGATAATACACCTCTGGTGCAACACATTCCATAAGTTTCATAGTTTCATAGTTTCATAGTTCCATAGTTCAATACATAATATATGTATTTGTGGGGATCTTAATTTTTCAGGCAGTGCAGTTATACAGATTATTTTCAACTTCTCTAGAATGAAGACATTTGACCTTATTATTTCCAGTAGACCCGTGTTCCACCTCAGATTTCCTATGTAGATAACTTAGTGTATTATCTGTATCCACAGGTCGTGCAACGACTCCCATAATTCTGCAATTTCGTACTTTCTTCTTGGAGCTACTAGCTCTGGTAGCTTTTGTCTCGCTCGGCCGCCAATTTTGAGATATCTGATCCGCGGATGTTTCCGCGTAGATAACATCTAGCCGCGGATCTACAGCTGTAGTTTATTGATTTTAGGCAGCCGCCGCTTCTTTCTTGCCGAGGGATCAATGACAAATGCAACTAAACCAAATATGTTGGGCGGTCCAAGCAGGGTCGTAGATAGTATAAAAGGAACCTTTAGGAACCATGCAATGCTGAAGTCTTTATCAGGTCTAAACCTCTCCTCCAATATATAAACTAATCATGACTAAACAAAGCTTCTTCAAGGATACAATCAAGCCTTTAGCCCTAAGGCCTGTGAAATTCACCTGCTATTATGGAACCTTTGCACACACCCCACAGATCGAGAATCTAGAGGTTCTAGTCAGGTGTGCCGTCGGAGTGGATCAGGATGGCACCATAGTTTTTGTTGAACCAGATTGTTCAGATCCAATCAAGTTCACTATGAAATTTACAAATCTCCCAGAAAATCGGATCCATATCGTGGATATCTCACAGACTGAAAGTAGCTTTTTCTTCCCTGGATTCATCGACACCCACATCCATGCTTCTCAATACCCAAACAACGGCATTTTTGGAGATTCTACTCTTCTCGACTGGCTGGAGAAATACACATTCCCTCTAGAGTCGTCCTTCAGGGATCTCAACAACGCTGCTGAGATTTATTCCAAGGCGGTGAGTAGGACACTTTCAAATGGAACAACCACAGCATCTTATTATGCAACCATACACACTGAATCGTCCAACTTGCTTGCGGATATTGCCCTTGAGAAGGGCCAAAGAGCGCTAATCGGAAAAGTCTGCATGAACCAGAACTCCCCAGATCACTATATCGAAACATTCGAGGAGTGCAAGGAGTCGCAAATGAAAGTTATTGAGCATGTTGAAAGCAGAGATCCAACAGGCAATCTAGTTAAGCCTGTTATTACCCCTCGCTTTGCGGGTTCGTGTACTGAAGAGCTTCTCAAGTGGCTTGGTGAGCTCAGAAAGTCTAAAGACTACCACTGTCAAACGCACTTGTCTGAAAATAAAAGAGAAATTGAATGGACTAAAGAACTTTTCCCAAACTATGATACATACACAGATATTTACCACAAGAATGGACTTTTGGGTTCGAAAACTATCCTAGCGCATTGCATTCATCTCTCCGATGAGGAATCAAATATCCTGGCAAGCACCGGATGTGGTGTCTCTCACTGTCCTACATCTAACTCTTCAATCACTTCTGGAGAGGCAAGAATCAGATGGTTATTGAAACAGAATATCGATGTCAGTTTAGGAACTGATTGTTCGGGTGGCTTCACACCTTCAATCTTACAGGTTGCAAAACATGCTCTCTTGGTGTCGAATCATTTGGTTATGAAGACAGAAAATGACGTTGAGAAGTTGAGCTCGATAAATGTGTTGTATTTGGCAACAGTGGGAGGGGCTAAGGTTCTATCTATGGAAAACGATGTAGGAGTTTTCCAGGTTGGCCGCAAATTTGATGCTCAATTGATTCAATTGGATAGTAAAGGCTCCAATGTTGACGTTTTCGGATTCCAAAAGCCTCAATGGGGTAAACTCGAAAAGGCTGTCTCTTACGATAAATTTAAAGATTTGATAGACAAGTGGCTCTTCAACGGTGACGATAGAAATGTGAAACAGGTCTTTGTAAATGGAAGACTGGTACTATCTAATTAATGTTGCTATAATTACTCTCACTGATAACTTGTTCTATACTATACAATACCTACTAATTTATTCTTTATTTTCGCTATTAATTCCGTTAGTCATTAAACCTATTTCCTAGTGATAACATAAGGAGTACAGGATTGGTAAACTTGGGTGCCCTTTCTGCCACTGCGTGACCAAATCAGGAATTCTGTCTTCGAATGGCATCATATCAAAGTTGTCTAGGCTCTCTTTATGAGCTTTGCTTAACGAATTCGCTAGATCGAGGATTGCTTGTCCACCCATAAGAGCACTCTCATGATCATCTCTTATTTCCACATTAAAACAGTGTATACTTTGTTGAGTTTGCTTAGGTTCAAAGTAATTACGACTCATGAAATCTTCCAAAACAGACTCGAAACAACGCTCCTCGCAAGTTATCACCACTTGGAAGTCGAGTTCGTTTTCAAACTCTGGATAGTCTTCTGAGGGTAGAACCTGCTGTGTCTCATTCAAATATGGCCATCTCTCAGGAGCCTTCTTGATTCCAATATTCCTCTTTGTCATATCCAGAACACCATTGGCTTTGTGCATTCTGAGGTCTTGCGACTTAAGTACTTCAAGAATCTCAGTGTAAGGTGTTCCAAATGAAAACACATTTGGCTTATCTATCGTAGGACCCGGAAGTCTCATCTTTGTGCCTGTTCCGTATGACCTCACAGTGTATCCAGCATCTCGAAGAACCTTATGGGCCTCCATAGATCTACGATTGGTCCAATATTTGTTAGTAATAGTTGAATTCCATGTGTAAATCTAGAAAAACCTACCTGTTCGAGTTTGAGGCACAAACTGTGCAAAACTTGAGATCATCCATCTTTTTACTACTTCTTTCAGCCAATTACATATAGCTTAACGACTCTTTTAACAAGACTTCAGACTTCAGATTAATGTCGTTTCTCAACTAATACCCTCTGGCTGAAACTCACTTCTTTTCCAGATTACGTAATCAAATTGAATTTTTGTTCAATTTACATCCTTGCACTATAATTAAGACATGTTTGAATTTTGAATTATGTAAGCATGTTTTCCGGCTGTCTTGATAATCTAGCACAGAGCAGGATAATAACTAAGAGTCTGGAAGGGCGATCTCAAGAATGGAGATATAATTGCCAGTCATTAAGTGTGCTTTCAAGAGTCTATATGAGAAAGCTCTTGTAGAGCGATTGTCAAAAGGTTTTATCAGCTGATTTGAAAGAGATACCTGATATAGCGACCTAATAACATGAGGTTCAAAGATCAAAGTTGCCTGGCAAGGGTAATTTTGATATCTTGGATGACACTAAGTTCGGCAAGTGTTGTACATAGTGATGATTCTGGCATAGGTATTGATGAGGTTCCTACTGTTTTGGCTACGGATTCAGTTCGACCATCTGCTGTTGCGAAGACAGAAATAGTGTGGGAGTCGCTTACTCATATCTTGAAGGAGTCGGAGATCCAACCCATGATCTCCGACTCACTTACATCAACTAATAATATTGAAACTTTTATCTCATCTTTTCAATCCCAGGATTCAGATTATAGAGAGGATTTTCAAGAATCACCGGAACTAATGTCTTCCTATTCAAATGAGGCTGGACCTCTCGATATTTCAGAATTGGAGAGTAGAATCGCAGAGTCCAAGTCCATCGAGTTCCAAGTAAAAATTCCTAAAACAACATCCACATTCAATGTACCAGAAAATTCAGATTTTGAACAAGAAATAACAGATTCAGGAAACTCAAAAGTGAAGTCGTTTGACACAGGTGTTGATCAGTTATCTAACTCAGAGATCATTGACAAGTTGGAGTCCATTGAACCCCAATCATCAGCTATAGAAGGGGTAGATTTTACAGACTCAGTGGATTCGGCAAGCACATATAGTTGGCTACATGAAACGACAATGCTTGATAATTTTTCGACGGATGAACCTACATACCAGGACTTAGAAAACAGAAGTCGACTCGGTGCTGAGGCTAATAAATCATTTCTCGACGACTCTCTTGTGAACATGGAATTCAAGAACTTCTCTGATTCTCTAAATAATAACCAAAATTACTCTGGGAGTTTAACTGAGAAGGAGGCGTCTTATTTCCTGACATTTGAGGAGTGGAAGAGAAAGAAAATTAGCGATGAAGAGATAACTCGGCGATCCGAACAGAAGCATTCCTTTAAAAGACAGCAACCAAAAATGACCAATAACTTGAACGGTCCTGTGGGAGAGGAGATGGAGATTGAAATATCAATGTTTGGTGGTTCTGATCTACCTGAAATAGAAGAAAAGGGTAAAGTCTATAAAGAAAGATTTAACTTTGCATCATTTGATTGTGCTGCATCCATTGTCAAGACAAATTCGGAGGCTAAAGGGGCAAGTTCTATCTTGAATGAGAATAAAGATTCATATTTGTTGAATGAATGCAAAGCTAAAAACAAGTTTGTGATTATTGAGCTCTGCGAAGATATCCTTGTGGACGAGGTTATGATTGGAAACTATGAATTCTTCTCTTCTATGTTCAAAGATATTAAAATATTAATCAGCGACCGTTTTCCAACAACGAGTTGGAAATCCTTAGGAGAATTCAAAGCTGAAAATATAAGAAAGTTGCAGTCTTTCAAGGTTACTAATCCGCTTATTTGGGCAAAATTCATCAAGGTTGAGGTATTGACGTATTATGGCGATGAATTTTATTGTCCTATCTCTTCTATACAAGTTCATGGAAAAACTATGATTGAACAACTTAAAGAAGAGGAAAAAGACATCGAGGAGAGCGTAGAAACATCAGAAAATGATATTCACGATACTTTAATAAAACAGGAGACTGATGACGAGGATCTCGTTATTAGCGAGTTTCAATCTGTTGATAATACTCCATCCTTTAATCTTTCGGTTGGATCGGAAGATAATTATCTAGACCTATTTGCAATTAATGGGTCAAACAACGATGAAGAAGGTTGCAAAGTTAAAATCACACCTTATTTAGGTCTTGAAGAATTCCTCAGAGAATATAAGCAAAACGAGGAATTATGTGAAGTAGATGAATCGCCATCTGAGGCTAAACCGAAGACCACATTACAGACTGCCACAACACAAGAATCGATCTACAAGAATATAATTAAAAGAATTTCACTTTTGGAGTCCAATGCTACTCTATCGCTGCTTTATATAGAAGAGCAATCTAAAATTCTTTCTAGCGCTTTTGAAAGTCTAGAGTCACGTCAAAATACAAGATTCAGCAACTTGATTGATCAACTGAATCACACAATACTGAGTCAAATCAACAATTTCAAGATTTTAAATACTGAACTAGGTGCAAATTTTGAGAGTCTGTTTGACTACCAAAATATTAAGTTCAAGAACCTGCTTTCCGAGACCGACATAAAATTCAGCTCTTTCCACAGCTCATTAGACTTCCAGAAAAAGCTGAATTACTTGAATTTCACTATCATAATACTACTTCTTATCTATATCATGATCACCAGGGATACTTATATTGAGTCTGAATTCATAACCACTAGCCCTCACGATTACATAAATCGAACATCACAATCTTCCCCTATATCACCAAGAGATTCACCCCAACTGTCCCCATCAATTTTTGTGAGGAAGAGAAGCAAGTTTGTGGATAAGTTTGTATTCAGTAGATCAAGATCGGGTTCCCCCAAAAATAATTATATGGGTCGACCAGAACTGCAATCAGTTCAAACCCTTGAGCCAGCTGATTATGAATTCGAATATGAGCAAGATGGAAATGATACGGATGATGAACTTCAGACCGCTCGCAGTGCAAATTACGATAATTCGGAGAGCCATAAACCAAATGGTCTCCCGGAGGGCGATATTGTAATAACTGATGTTAAAATATCTGATGCTTTTGAACATCTATCAGACAGTCCTCTATAGATGGGTACTTAAAAGATGTGTCGATTCCTATACTGAATAGCTGAATAGCTGGTTACCAACCACCTTGAGTATTGCTTGGAAATATGGAATATCTCGCATTTGACTTTTATTTTTTGTATTATTTTACTGTCATAACTTTCAATCATCTTTCTGGAGAATATTTAGAATTTTGCATTATTGTGACTTGGTGTATAAAATGATGAGTTGCAGCATAAACTGAACATGAGCGAAAAGAAACCCATAACCTATACAAAACACATAGGACAATTGATCCATTTGAAAACACAATAATGTAGGCGAACATGAAGAAACTAAATAATAAACCACCTAGATAAGAAGAGCAAAAAAAGAAACTATGACATGTGACGGTGAACAGGTACAATCAAATAGAAACCAATGATAGACTGAGGAAAATCCTGATGAGATATTATGAGTACATGCAATCGTTACTTCTCGTATTGTTCCTCAGTTTGGGGTATTCATGACTGGTGAGGAATTAGGATATCTCCCTGGCATATTAGAACCATTATAGAAGCCAATATGGGATGCTTTCTTGCCTACAGTGATCTCTTCATAACTAGAATCGTAAGTGGTTTGTGATGATATCGAACTAAAGGACGAGAAATTGGAAGGTGAATTGAAAGGTGATGAACCTGACTTGTTCAAAGATGGTGAGTGATAGACATTTTGGAATTGCGTCTGTGGACGCGGAAGAGCAAGTTCAGCGAATGGGTATAGGTTGAGAAGTAAATTAGATAGCTCCTCTGTTGTTGTACTCAACATTCCATCCAAGTCTTGTAATTCTTTGCTTATCTGTGTGTGATCCAAATGATCTTCTTGAAGGAAGTTTTTGATGACTGTTATTACACCCAATTGAGAGTATTTTTCTATTAGAACATCAGGAGGGTTTAGAAGTGACTTCAAAAGCATTAGTGAAATCGTTCTGATCTCGTTAATGGTAGTCAGACCTTGAAATCCGCTAACAAAAGGACCGTATTCTGGAGCCGGATTTTTGTTTTCGATATCGGAGTCAAATGACCTCACATCATTGTCATCGTCAGGTAATTCACTATCGCTGTCAAGATCGCTATTATAAATGCTTTTGAAGCTCTTAGATGGAGTCACAGGAGTTGGTAATTGTTTTGCTCTCATCTGGTAGTTGAAAGTTTGATACTTTTGATACACAGATTCTAGCCACAAGGCACCTGTATCTATCTTAAGAACAGCACAGGCCATTAAATGAGCTGTCACACCGATCATTGAAGTCTTATGACCCAAGAATGATCTTTCATAAAGGGATAATTCGCAAAGGTATCTGCTTATTGCAAGAACAGCACTCACTGTAGGAGAGTTGGACCTGTATTGTTCGAGCGACTTATTTAGTTTTTCCTTGCCATCGTGATCACAGTACTTGATTGACAACTGTAAAATATCTTCAAGAGTTGTGTGTCCTATGGACCATCCAAGAGTACTTAGGATATGTATTTCCATTTCTTTAAACATACTCTCGTCATAGACATTGGAACACATGAGACTCAATTCAGTCACTGTAGGAACCCGGGACTTCTTGTCCTCGTATTTGGCAGCAATCCAAAGAGCTGTACAGCCGATTAATTGGTAATGTTGTTTGAACACGATTCTCTTAGCACAGTAACGATCTATTATGTTCCAGCATAAAAAGAGTGTTTGAGGCTTGAGCTTCAAAGATGAATGCATCTGTATTATGAAATTCACCAAGTACGGTCTCATGAACCACTTGACCTCGGGTTGGAGATCAATCATAGAGGGATTGACCTCTGAGGAGGACTCCAATGTATTGAAGTGTGAGACTATCGTTGAGACGTATTCGTTAACAATAACTCTGTTTCTGCGGTTTTCAAGTGACTCGAGCTTTGGAACATAATTAGCGAGATGGGGCCTCTTAGGGGGGCCATAAGATGTCTTTTCTCGCATGCTGAAGTTTATGGCTTCTGACTATGAATGTATTAATGACTATTGGTGAACTGGATGTAGACACCAACGAATTGATTTATAAACTATGAGTGATTAGGTTGAGTGGTTGACAGTTTCCAAGACGGAGTGAAATAATTAACTCTGAATGTGATGTATCTGACTAGTGTGTTTTTTCATCAATCTTGGTAAGGAGTTCAATCTATTAACGTGAGCGTGACGTTAGATGGTGACTGATCGTGTACGCGTGGAAAAAGATGTTGAGTCGATGTGAGAACGTGGAATTGCAGTTGCTCTGCAGACTGTGACAATAAACACGTTTGGAGACGAAAAATGAGCGAAAAAGTGCTGAATGAACTGACCGAAAGGGATCTGGATTGACGCCAACCAGACAGAAATGCCGAGGTGTTTCGGAGAACGGTGCAAAGACTAACCACAATCTGTGTAGTCTTATTGGAGTTTAATTTTGAAAATAGAATCTGACAGGTCAGGTCTAGGAATAAAAAGTGAATTCGATAACTTTTACTTTGTTTCGATGGTGCCTTTTCCCCCTCGTTTTGTGAAACAATGTTCAAACACTTATATCTTCTGTATTAGTTACCTTTTAACCCTGCTTTTCTTCTTATGTCTGCTTCTAGTCGGTATTGAGACTGCTGTGCTCTGGTGTTTGCTAATTCTTCTCTTTGCACTTTAAATTCCAACATATGCTTAACAAAAGCAGATTCAATATCCTTTATACTTTTAAAAGCCTCCTCTAAGAAGCCTCACGCTACTAAATTTTTCATCCCCTTTTACTCGCAATCGAGTTTCCCTTTTGTTTTGCAACTCGCCTGTTGTCACTCCTGTGAAAGGAGAACGGAATGCGGTGGGCGCGCTTTGTACGGCCGATATTCAGGGAGACAGCCGGGTCTTACCGCGAGGCCGCGAAATGTCGGGTGTTCGATTCTCGTGTTTGGCGCGGAATGCTCACAGGACAGTGAGCGTGTCGACGTAGACCAAAGAACGGGCACGTAGAAAGTAACAGATCTCGGACAATAAGAGTCAGAAAAGAGCTCGTTTTGGGATTAATCTGCTACAAAGATGGCAATAAAGAGACAGTAAATGTATGTTTTTAACAAATAAGGTATAGAGGATATCAGGTCCTTCATCAGACAGAGTCAACACGTTTAGCTGAGTGCCCAATTGACCCCATCTGCTGTGAACTATCGCGTTTTGTGACAAAACCTGAGGCGTCCCAAAAATCACTGCCTTGGAACCGGTCCATTTCTAGCCATCCGTGTCACTAGTTCTGTCTGATCAGACCCTTTCGCACCGCGTCTCCGTCCCCGTGCAGATTTAGCTATTTTTCGCGTTAACGTGTGCTGCACAGAAATGGCTTTCGAATTTGAAACCTTGAGATAAACGTGGATAAACCGTAGAAACCTTGTACCGAACGGGACCAGTCCTGCTTTTCAGTAAATAGCGTGCTCAATTGCCTATCTAAGATAAGGCTCTTAGACTCTCCGATTTGCTGCATCTTTCTCACTTAAAAATTGCACATTCTGTCTGCAAAGTTTCATGTCACAAAAAACATGTCGCAACGGATCTTGAATTGTGTGTCAATAGCTATAACTATTTAATTTCAACCAGAATATCCTCGAAACACTTCTTAGATATTCAAATAATAGCTTTACTACCTGAAAAGTATCAATAACAGGAAATACAGAACTTTTTTAAAAAAAGTCAGAAAGTCAGAAATCTTTTGAATTATGCGTATTTTCTTGCCAACAGCTAGCAAGAATTCAGATACTTTCAGAAGTCTATTGTTTTCTTCTACCGCAAATTATTATACAGAAATACATTAAAATACGAGTTAATCCATAAAAATCATTTTATCTGATCTTTAATAGACAAAAGAAACAGAATATACCGTCAAAAAATAGGTTATCGCATTCCTGGTCCATTATGCAGAATAGAAGAAAATAGAATAAGCAAATTGTCGAAGTTTGGGAGCTCTAAAATGGTTATTTTTGGCCAAGTTTTGCTCCATGCTTACGATTCCTTAAAAAAATTATCTTTGCAAATCGTCTTATCGATGTCCTCCGAGCTGTAGATCTGGCGATTATGCCGACCGGTCTATTTTAATGCGGGGCAGCCTAGAAATATTTGTTGCCGACATGCATGTTATTATTGCATAGTTTTAGTGAAAATCAAAATTCTGGCAAGAGATTCTGATTCTCAATGGATATAAAGTGTCCAAATATATTTTCGATTTATAGCTACATAGAGACTTCGAGTGCTTTGTACAATCTTAGTTGACACTATGCAGTACAGATAACTCGTCTATGCAGTAATTTTCCTGGTCATTATCTGAGATAATGGCCTCGGAGCGAATTGCTATTGTGTTGATTATTTTGATACTGCGTAAAACTTTAAATCAACACAGCCCGAAACAAAATTATAATAAGACATGTGGTTATATTGAAGGAGCGACAAACAGAACATGTAACGAATTGTAAAAGATTTATTGCATGCATGATAATGAATGTGGTTAGTGGGATAACAAACAGCCATTTGAAACTTACATAGGCATTGGAAAGTATGAGTCTCTATCAGAGCTCTTGAAATGCATTCGAACAGATATGGGATTTATGAACATATGGAAACAATCTAATAACGAACATTACCACTATCCATTTGTGCCTCTTCGTAGCGATCGGTCTCAATCTCTGTTTGAGTCTCTTCATTTTTATCCAGGACATTCTCCCGAACATATGGGTAATGTTTTCTGACTTGGAAACTGCTCTTGAAGTTTTTGTCAACGTAAACAATGGTATCCTTACCATATATGAAGCCCGGGAACACCGCAGTTAATGCCAAAACAGAAAGGGAAACCATCAAAGACTCTAAAATGAAAAAGTAAATTTCGGTCACGGCAAGATGCCCATCGAATCCTTGGATCAACTCAATCAGTCTGTAAATGGATCTCACAAACACAAAAAGGACCGCTAAACTAATAGCATACAGATAAGGAACAAACAACTTGTGCTTTCTGATCTCCTTATAATTTTGATCGAAGCATTCATCATTATAGAGCTTGTAGTCTTTGTAACAGCTATAAAGAAAATCATACCAGAACAGCTGGAACAAAGCTATTGAAAATACCTGGAATGCTAGACCACCAACCATAATATTGGCACCTTCTCTTGTATCATCATATGAGCTCACAGAAGAAGCAGAGACAGCACCTCCAAATGCCTGCAATATAATCGATATCAAATCACATATAATAAAAATGAGCGAATATTGCATTGGTTTTAGTCTCGAATATCTCTGTCCCATTATGACAGTCAACTGAGCAAGCAAATAATAAATTCCTGCCATCAGAAAACATGGAGCCAAAGTCAAACAAACAATTTGAATGATATAAGCGTTGAATGACTCGATATTTTGGGAAGACCATATACGCCCAGCGTATCCGAGCACTTCTAGAAATAGTCCGCAGAACCAACAGGCAAACCACCACCATTCTTTATAAAGGGCACCAAATATGGTATGGAATCCAAAAAAGAAACTCATAACAACTAATAAGGCAGTATTGCCTCCTAATGAAAGTTGATTACCGCCATAATAGACACTATCATCGTACAGCTGTTGCATTACCGAGGAGGCTACCACAGCTTGCGAAAGAACCGAAGACTTAACATCGTTATTTGTTGCAGTCGCTGCCACCTCCAGCAAAGAGTAGTACGACATTGTAGCTTCCGCCCGTTGTATAATGTTTGAAATACTCTCACTTGCCACTTCATTTACCGCTGTGGCTAGGCTCGCCGTTGCATGTTCGAATACAGAAGCTGCTGAACCATACACTGATGTGATCTCAGAGAGAGGGATTGCTGACGTAATGGACATATTTTATTTTCCTGTTTCACCTGTAGAGTTATGAGTCACGCTTTTCTTACGTTCTTGAGAAACACAGATATGATAGTCCTTGTCTGTGACCCTCAAGTATTATCTAGAGATTTATCACTAGCTCTTATACTTCTTGTGCAAATAGTGCTATATTTCTAAATCAGGCAGGGCGAGAAAATTATTATTGAATTTTTTGCCAGTTATGCCGAATAATTTGCCCGAGCCACGGACTTAATTTAAGTCTAGAAACTAAATCCGTAAACAGACCAATTTTAGAACAGGGCTTAGCTTTACTATTAATAGATGCATAAGTCCCTGAAGTTGAAAAGAATATTTACAATAATAACTGACAATAACTGACAATAACTAAGAACAACTGACAATAACTAAGAAAAATGTTATCCGGTTAAGTAATTTACCCGAGCGGCACAATAAGTAAATTCCGATAAGGTCTGCTCTAAGCTCTGGGATTTCAAGAGCTATTGAGACTGTAATGTTCGGATTTCGCCCATGTCAAGAAACTCATGAATCCATTCCATAGAATTTTCCAATTGTATTGACGAACATCTCTAAGAGTGAAAATTCAGGGTTTCTTTCTCTCGCAACATCGAGCAAGTCCTATTTAGTTTTTCTCAAAACTCGTCTCAACATGCTAGATCACGTGATTAACCATGATTTTAGTCAAACTGTGGAATCAGATCTTGAAGATCTTGAAGGGTCATTGAGCAATCGGGGCTGTATATAAAACGTCGGAAAATAACAAAGATGTTTATGAATTTGGTTTCTATTAGGGAACAGCAGGAAAAAACAATCGGAAAATTTCATCCAATGACTAATATCAAACCAAATTTCTTAATAATTGTGGCAGACGATCTGGGATTCACAGATACTAGTCCATTTGGTGGGGAAATTGATACCCCAAATCTACAGAGACTGGCTAAAAATGGGGCAAGATTTACACAATTTCATACTGCCTCGGCTTGTTCGCCTACTCGTTCGATGCTATTCTCCGGAACAGACAATCACATAGCAGGATTGGGTCAGATGCTTGAATTTTCTCAATTGCAACCTGAAATGTTTAAGGGAAAGCCAGGATATGAAGGTTACTTAAATGATAGAGTAGCCCCATTGCCTCAAATTCTGAAGGAGTCAGGCAATTACTATACCTTCATCTCAGGAAAATGGCACTTGGGTCTTGAACGTGATCAATGGCCTGTTGAAAAAGGTTTCGAGAAGTCCTTTACTTTGTTGCCTGGTGCTGGAATTCATTTCAAATATATTCCAGAACGGGAGACTGGAGCACCACCTGTAACTTTTATGAGACCCCTTTATGCAGAAGGAAACCAGCCCATCGACCCTAAAACTTATTTACCGGACAATTTTTATAGTACTCAGTATTTTACTGATAGAGGACTAGAGTTTCTAACTGATACAAAAGCAAGAAATGGAAGACCATTCTTTGGATGCCTCACCTATACTGCTCCACATTGGCCATTCCAAGCTCCCCGGGATATAATTGCTAAATATAAAGGCCGTTATGACACTGGCCCCGCAATTCTACGAAAAGAGAGATTAAAGAAAGCAGTGGAGTTGGGGATTATCCCAGATGGAGTTGAACCCCATGTAGTCGAAACTATGAGAGATAAGCCTTGGCATGAGTTGTCAGACAAGGAAAAGAAGGCAGAGTCTAGAATCATGGAAGTGTACGCAGCTATGGTTGATGTTCTTGATACAAACATTGGAAGGGTATTGGACCATTTAGAATCCACTGGAGAACTAGATAACACCTTTATTTTGTTCATGTCTGATAATGGAGCGGAAGGAATGTTTATGGAGGCGATGCCTTTGAAAATCGAGAACATCAATAAAGCTATCAACGAGTTCTTTAAGAATAGTTATGACAATATTGGAAATGCTGATTCATTTGTTTGGTATAGCGACCAATGGGCACAGGCAGCAACCGCTCCTTCTTATATGTACAAAGCATGGGCTACTGAAGGTGGAATTAGATGTCCATTAATCGTCAGCTACCCTGGTTTTGCTAACCATGATCTGCTCAAAGGGAAGATTCTGAACGAATTTTCCACTGTTATGGACATTTTACCTACTGTTCTGGAGCTTTCTGGAACCGAGCATCCTGGAAAGGTTTTCCATGGCCGTTCAGTAGTTGAGCCAAAGGGGAAATCGTGGGTGAGGTATCTTTTAGGAGAGTCTGATAGGATCCATGATGAAAACACTGTCACTGGTTGGGAGTTATTTGGTCAACAGGCTATCAGGAAAGGTCAATTTAAGGCCGTGTATGTTCCTAAGCCTCTGGGATCTGGAAAATGGCAGTTATTTAATTTAGTGGAGGATCAAGGAGAAATCCATGATCTCGCGGAAACAAATAAGGATAAATTAGACGAGCTTCTTAACCACTGGGCTGAGTATGTTGCTGAAACTGGAATGATAGAAATCGGTTCGACATTATATGATAATGCTGAACTGAAACCAAGATTGTTGATTTCTGATTGATATTTCGAAGCATTAAGCTGTGGAAAATAAAAATGATTTTAAATATTTTTAGTATTAAATATATTTTTGAAAATTGATCTAGTGATAAATTTTTTTATCGAGAACATCTTGAACTTGAGTATACCAGATAGAAAAGAGTTTTAGTTTATTAAAACAACACATCCAGCCAACTCGGTCTAACATAGAGATACAAGGCTAAAGATATGTCTAATTTTGATTTAGAAGAGCCCCTAACGTCGACAGTTCGGCCATGTAAGTACATTTTATGAAAGAAATCAACTCCTAATGTGATACTGACCGCAAACAGTGACGGATTCTGTTATCACCGTCAGAATCATCAAGTCGTTTGCATACAGAAACGTGAAAAATCATGTATTTCCACATGTAGACATCAAAAATACTACCCCAAGAGAACTGTTTGACCTGGTTGTCCAAACGATCAATACCACTGGGGGGCTAAGACCATACAGAAACATCAAGTATGACACACTCAAGATATATACCCATGCCCACGGATCTAAAACAATGAATCTGGTGATAAATCTGGACCACGATCCTGAATGGGTCCTGAATTTGGATGACCAAACTCGAACATTGGTCGATTACGGTATAGAGAACGAGACAGAAATCAGCATCTTCAATAAGGAGGAATACGAGGAATTCAAGAAAAACCCTGAGGAAAAATGGTGAAGGCGTTATTCAGAGCAACCGAATTTATTATCGGCAATATTCAGAATACATAATGAAACGTCCAATAACATATAAGTTTATCACATGAACACAGAAATTTAGATTGATTTCAGGCTATCACCAAAAATGCTGTAAATGCTTATGTCCAAATGCAAGACAAGTTGACTTGTCAGACTCTATGGAGATGCAGAAAATTCATTTTATGACTGGTATTAGCCTACTATCTAATTCACACAAATACAGATAACCTGATATATACGTACGATAATTCTGAGTAGTCTCATTAATCACGTTATTCAAATCACGCGATACAAAATAGATAAATCACCGCCACGGTGTCACCAGCCCCAACAATCTGTCATAACCAGCCTCATTTTGCGGTCAGACAAAAACTGTGGCTTCTTTGTTTCTGCGGCTCGTGAAAATGAGTAAAGTGGAAGAATAAAGTATAAGGCTATCCTATGACTTAGAGAAATAAAGGGAAAACTGTGGTGTAGATTAGGGACGTGACCAGTCATTTGCAGGCCAGATAAAGAATATATGCGAAATAGCAATCCTTGAAGTACAAAAGTTAAGATAGGATAAATAAAGACACAACAGCGATTCTGAAATAGAATATTGCAGCGAAGACAGTACATCCAGGGAACATTGAACCGCTGCATACAGATTGCACAAATACCCAGGTGATATAATTCAAAGATATAGCTGTTGATTTCTACATATTACTGAGTTATAGCAACTTGAGGGGGATCACGAAGTTAGAGAGACAGTCTACATTTGATACCCTTTTTTATATTTAAGACCCCATAATGAATTATCTTCAGAAGGCCTGCGACAGTCCTGAGCTCAATAAATTGGATCTAGTGCTCTCGCACAGTATCACAAATGGTCATGAGGAGAATCCAGAGCAGAACACAGGCAACCCCCATAACAACACAGATATTGCCTCAACTTCCGGAGCCTCATTGGCGGGAACACGTCAGGAAGCTCGCAACAGCATGGCTCTTTCAAGGACCACTACGCATTTAAACAACAATAACTCAGCAATTAACGGTATTGATTCTGCCGCTGCAGCAACTACATCGATCAAAGACGAGGCTTCGAATACATCGATAATCACTCCATTCCTCGCTAAACATTTAAATGACCACTCGCAAATTGCTATAGACGACTCTAAGAAGAAGTACTGCTACAGACATAACCCGACTATCAGAAGTGATAGACGCGCTGACGAAGCAAAGATGACGGAAATACAATCGCAATTAGAAAAGCTACCGAGAAGAGATCAGGAAGCTATCTCTCATGTTTGGTCGATCTTTTCCGCAGCACCAAATCAGCATAGAACTCTTATATTACAGGGCCTTCTGACCCAATGTTGCTTTCCACAGTTATCATTAATATCTCAAGAAGTTTCTAAGCTCATTAGAATCGATTTCATTGAGACTTTGCCGAGTGAGATCTCTTTGAAGATCCTCTGTTATTTGGATTGTCAAAGCTTGTGCTACGCAGCCCAAGTGTCCACCAAATGGAAACAGCTTGCTGATGATGATCGTGTCTGGAGATATATGTGTGAGCAGCATATTGACAGAAAATGTCCTCAGTGTGGATGGGGTCTACCTTTGATGGCTGTCAAGAAACTACAAGAATGCACTAAAAGAAAGAAGATTGAAGAAGTTGAACATGTTATAGATCCTGAAACAATTGAAAATACACCACCTCCTCTGGATCAGTGTCAGACAATATGTGGAAGGTCAAAACGTCAGAAGTTGATTAGGAAGACTAGACCTTGGAAGGCGGTGTATTCTGAAAGATACAAGGTTGAAAGGAACTGGAGAAAAGGTATTTACAAAATTAAGAAATTCGAAGGTCATAAGGACGGTGTTCTTTGCTGTCAATATGATAACAACAACTTGTTGATGACGGGATCGTATGATAAGACGATCAAAATTTGGAATGTTGAGACCGGATGCCTGATAAGAACCTTGACTGGCCATACCCGTCCAGTTAAAGCCCTAGCATTTGACGATCAAAAACTCATAACAGGTGGTTTGGATTCTACTATCAAGGTATGGAACTACAGAACCGGTCAATGTATCTCAACTTATACTGGCCATGAAGAGGGCGTTGCCAGTGTTGATTTCCACGAGAAAATTATAGTCTCTGGATCTGCAGACCACACCGTTAGGGTTTGGCATGTAGATACTAGAACATGTTACACTCTTCGTGGACACACAGATTGGGTTACCTGTGTTAAGATACACCCAAAGAGTGGTACTATTTTCAGTGGTTCTGATGATGCTACTGTTAGAATGTGGGATGTTAACACGAACGAGTGTTTGAGGGTATTTGGAGGTGTTGAAAATAACGGACACATAGGTCAAGTACAATGCATTATTCCATTTGCTTTAAAGGACACTATTGTAACCGATTTTGATGAGAAGGTAACCGATGAGAGCAGCGGTGAAAGTGGCGAAGGCGATGAGAATACTGCTACCACTACTGCTGCCTCTGAAGAGTCAGAGTCAGAGAAAGAGAATCCGTTCAATAATCCAAACTATCCTACCCATTTACTTACTGCATCTTTGGATAACACCATCAAACTTTGGGATATGAAGACAGGGAAATGTGTTAGAACTCAATTTGGACACATTGAAGGAGTGTGGTCTATAGCAGCTGATACCTTCAGGATTGTAAGCGGAGCTCATGATAGGCTGCTTAAGGTGTGGGATTTACAGACAGGTAAATGTATGCATACTTTTGGAGGATGTAATTCTCCAGTAAATTGTGTTGCTTTGGGTGACTCAAGATTTGTTTGTGGTTTAGAGAATGGTGAAGTCAAGATGTATTGTTTCGATTGCTGAGTATACAATTCTGCGCTTTTTTCAAGAGTTTTGTATATTGCTGTAATATTATTGATGGGATTTACTTTTCAATAGGTTAAATTATTACTACATGGAGTCTTTAGTTACAACGGATACTGATTGTATAAACAGACGTACCCTTATATTTTAAATGAATGCAAAATCTATTCGATGTGTATTAATCTTATTCAGCGCAATTTCGTTTGAGTTAGAGGCGCCCCTTCTCAGGAATCAATTAGTCTATAATAATATGCTGGTGAGCGAGTATGATGTTGAAATATTGTACAACACGATAATAAGGCCGAAAGTGAAGGGTATCCATGTACTCATGCCAAATTCCACACTCCTGTATATCTCGGCTATAAGTATTCCTATCAGTCCACCGGATATTATCCCTTGAACCAATGCAACAATTATATAGACAAAGAGTATCAAAAGTAGGCCTATAATATTTCGTTTTGAGTTATTGTTTTTATAATGTGTAAGTATTGCTATGAGACCAGCCGTACCGTAGAACGCGGACATCAGAATTATCGCCCAATAGATGGTGAAAAGGACGATATCAGGCGCACGATATAGATATGAGTCCTTGTAAGCTGATCGACTAGGTCCCAGAGGCCAGTTCAATGACGGAAACTGAGGCGTTATGTATCCAACAGGTATGTATCTGAAAGACAAAATTATATTAGTAACCAAGCTTAGTTCAATACAATAAGGGGGCAATACTATCACTTACGTCATCTGATCGCTATGAAAACCATTTAAATGTTATTTTTGGAGTTCTGAGATACCGTAATACTGTGTTTCAAAGTCCTTTTGAACGTCTAATCGTACCTATGGTTGAACAATTATACCTTTTTGCTTCTGGACCACTTTTTTATCTAAATGAAGTGGCTATATATGTGGCTATGCATGTGGCACAGCCAATCAACACAGCCATGAAATTATACAGTATACAGTATATCTATGTAACGGAGATGTATATATCAACTCTGATCTTTGATTAAATTGACAATTGTACCTGCAACAAAGATCCTAGCATCAACTGCACTCATGACGACATTTTTCATACTAAGATCAATCTTAGTGGTGGGGCCTACATACAAAATTCGACTGAGAAGAAGAGCAGTATTGGCAGCAACAGAGATTCCACAGTCGGAACCATTGATCTGTTGAGGAGTATATTTATCAGTGACAATCTGGAATTTGAATCCAAAGAATGTTTCTAGTTTCTGTGACAGATTGATAGATTCTCTCTCATTAGCCAAAAACATCGAATCGTAGATATGAATTTTTCTATTCTTAGGACAGCAGAGAACCAAAGACCAATGAGAACCACCTTCAGCATGCTCCAGGTCATCATTATCGTTGAGAGGCATGAAGATGAAACTTGCCTTCTCAAGAGGTGGCATCACGTCTTTAAGTTCTGTGGGGTCTGGATGATTGGCTAAGAGAAACGTGAAGGTGGGCATTAATAAAATGATGGTATTATTGATCATCTCTTCGTTGGAATATTTCAATCTTGTTCTGAGTGTGGGTAGAATCTGAAATCTGGTTAGATATTCGTAGACAAAAGCGAGATTATTATCATTTAGCCATTCGTCATCACGGAGATTCAGCATGTCTTCTTTATAAACTGTGATGTCATAAAATTTGAGTATCTTATCGGATTGGCTTCTGTTTGCTTGATCTATAAGGGTGCTGAGTAATTGTATTTTCTTAGCCGAATCAGCTGGGAGAACTGATTCCATGTAACATGTGTCACTTCTGTTCTTTGCATTCTTTCTTGCCTCTTTAATCTGCCTTTTAGCGGCCCTTGCTTCTTTTCGATGTTTTTTATTAACACGATCTCGTTTCTTAGATCCCTGCGACTCTATTTGGTGAGATTGAGATTCGCTTTCGTTATCGTTGGATGATGGTATGGCCTCCAGAGGAGTCAACAGAGAGCTACTGAAACCTGTAGTATTCAAGTAACTGGAATGCGCAGAATGCTCCCAATGTCCAGACGAGTTATCTGATTCGTAACCTTCATATGACTCGTCATCTGAGTTGCTTAGAGGAGGCCAATTCAGCTGGTCAAATCCGTTGGTAATAAGAACTTGTGATAATTCTTGTGCTTCTTCGACCTTTACTTTTGATTCATCAGGGATATGATACCCTTTATTAGGGCTGAAAACAATATCTAGCATCTAAACCATGTCCATAGATGCCTTATCAGCTAGTAGTATGATATATTTATATCTCAGCTAAATAAATTTTTCAGTCTACTGGAAAGCATTTCCATTACAGATAAGGTGTATTAGTGATTAAACATTATAACGAAACGGAAATGATGAGGATTTATACAAAGAGAATGGAATTGGAATGCAGAACCAATCCAATAGGATTAAGGAAAAATCATTCAACGCTGGTATGTCCGTAAGACTCTCTAAACGCTACCATTCAGTAGAGCTTCGATAGCACCCTCAACAGAACCACCACTTCTCCTCAAAGCGGTGACGTTGCGATCAAAATCAAAGAATCCCATGTCATTCAGCTGACGAAGTTGAGCCTCGAACACTTGTTCAGGAGGTCTGTTGTCGGCAGGAGCAGCAGCCGTAGCTCCCCCAGGAGAAAACATATTCAGCAAAGCAGGGTTAAAGAACGGATTTGCCGCATTGGAATTATTTAGACCACCTAAACCAGCTGCCGGTGCTTGTCCACCAAATAAGGCAGCAAAAGGATTGGCTTGAGCAGTCTCAGAAGTGTTTGCTGTGTTTGCTGCGGATGAGATTGAGTCCGCAGAAGCATCAGTGGAGCCTGTAGCATTGGTGGTAGGATTTCCTGGGGCAGGAAAGGCAGAAGTTGCACCTCCCATAGGATTGGATCCGCCATTCATCATTCTTTGCATCTGCATCATGTTTCTCATAGTTTGGGGGTCTGATAGCATATTTCTGAAGTAATCGCTCTGAAGCATCTCCCTTGCAGCAGGGCCCATGGAACTGAGCTGAGGCGATTGTTGAATTAAGAAGTCCAACATCTGAGGGTCAGAAAGCATAGCCCTCATACCTTCTTGGAACATTGGATTTTCCATCATTTGCTCCATTTGGTTTTCATCTGGTAATTGCATACCGTCAGCACCGAAACCCAATGACTCCATTGATGGCATTGGGACGTTATAACCAGCATAACGAGCACCTGTTAAGCCTGCTAATGGGTTAAAAGCTCCTTGACCAGCAGCTATATGTGGGACAGAGTTGTCTGTTGAAGCAGGCGTTGTAGAGTCTGTCGATTGCGAAGCGGCACCCGAAACCGAGCCTGAACCTGCTGCAGCTGATGAGCCAGGCTTGGCAGCACCCTTCACCAAATGTATAGTATGTCCACTTTGGATCTTGTAAGAACCAATGCTATCGGCATCTTTCAACACCTTACCAGAATAGATGAGTCTTTGTCTATCGGCAGGGATTTCCGTTTCTTCTGCCAGCTGTTGCTTGAACTCTGCAACCGTCGCTGAGCTAGTTACAGAAACCTGAAATTTCTTGTCTCCTGAGGATCTATATGATTTGTGTTGGGGTATGTTAGTTTTGCGCCACTAAATCGCAATTACGGCAGGTCGAAGCCACTTGAACCTCCCAAAAGATGGGTGTCCATTTAGACCCATTCTAACTTACTTGATAGTGACGTTGATGGCATCAGACGACTCCGACATTCTAATCTGTGTTCTCTTTATCTCTCGATCACTTATTATATAGCTTTCGAAGTCCTAATCCTCTTATCTCTATGTATCCACTTTTCTGTCTTTCTAAGTATTCCAAGAATCATCTAGATTCATTTTGCTCCGTCCACGATTTCCAACTCGATTTTGAGGTCCAAAATCGACGCAAAAATCGACTCAAAAATCGACGCACCTCTTCCTCTTCCCAAAACCACTCCTTTTCAACTATATACAACAGGATGAGCCCAAGAGGAAGGGAAGAAACAAAAACAGAACAACGTAGTGATATATCACTTACATATTATAAACTATGACATTAATCAATGCATCTAACAACATTCGGACAGCAAAACGGCAGCAATGTGACTTAAATGTCGGTAGCATGTCCGATGAACTCCATAGCCTTCTGATCTCCTTTAGAGAGCGATGGAGTGTCCAAAACCTCAGAAAGAAGTATCCAGGGGTCTCGAGATCCTCCCCATTTCAAAACCTGGTTTTTGAACTTTTCGCCGCTTGCTCTGTCAAATGGGTCTTCGGCAAAAAGGTGGTCCCAGATTTTGGAAGCAATGGCTCTATCAAATAGATACGAATAGTACACGGATCCATATGAATACAAATGACCAAACTTTCCCGGCCAATTAGAGATGGAGTCGTTAAATATCTTAAGATGTTTCTCGAGATCATGGTATATGGTGATCACATCAAAATTTTTGGCAAAGACAGCATCTGAGTGCAGAAGCTGGTCCAGAAGAGCCATCTTGATTTGTCCAAAAGTCTCTGATTTGCTTAAAAAGGTGTTATCTGCTTGGTATTTGCGCAAAAGCGACAAAGGAAGTGGTTCTCCTGTCTCGTGGTGACGTGCAAATGAAAGAAGAACACGCTCGTCCTTGGCAAAGTGTTCCATAAGAATCGATGGTAGCTCAACGAAGTCGGTAGAGCATCTGGTTCCGCTCACATTGTGCAAATTGGTTTTTCCGAGCATTGAGTGCATGGCATGGCCCATCTCATGGAATAATGTTTCCACTTGTGATAAAGCCAAAAGACTCTTAGCTGATCCATTATCAGGAGCAAAGTTGCACACAAGAGATATCACAGGCAGTTGAAATATCTCATTGTTGTATTCATTCGTCTGTATGGATTGCAACTTCAGATTAAACTTGTCGTCAGGATCCAATTCCTCTGGGTAAATCTTTCTAGAACAGCACACTGTGAAATGTGCTGGATTTAGTGTTTTGTTATCTCTGTAGAAAAGATCTAAATAAATAATACCAACCAAACCTTCAGTCTCGCTCACCACTTCAAATTTACGCACATCATTGGACCATGTTTCACCAAGTTCTGCCTTAACAGGTCTCAGCTCAATACCGTAAATCGATTTGAACAGATTAGACAATCCCTGTACAACAGTTCCCACAGAAAAGTAGGAACTAATGTCTTCTGAATTGGTTGAGCGCTTCTTCATTAGATGTTGAGTAATTAAATAGTCTCTATCCCATGGTTTAATGATCTTGAATAGCTCGTCATCCGAAGGATCTTCCACAGTCTTATCCGGATAGTGTTTGTAAAGAGTACGCATTTCTTGGGTTACATCCTTGGTGATCTCCGACAATATATTCATCAGGAAGCTATTCACATTTTCTGGACATCTGGCCATCTTTTCATTTAACTGATATTCACTGAAACTGGAGCTTCCCATAAGACGAGCCAGAACGCCTCTGTATTTGAGAATATTTTCCAAGAACATTATTTGAGTATCCGGAACGTTGTGCAGAGTGAGCCATATCTTTTCTCTCACATATTTATTAGGGCAGCTTCTTAACAGTTCAAATGGAAGTCTTCCATAAAGAGGGATCTTCATATTACCCTTTCTGTCGAAGCTTAAATATTTGGTAAAGTTCTTACTGATGTCTCCTTCCTTGATGATATGCTTCTCAATTAATATGTAATCTTCACTGGAATCAGCTACACCATCATTGAAATACTGCCCAGTGACTGCTATGCGCTGACTCAACTCAACAAAGTTCTTTCTGGTTTCCTCATCCATGTCAATTCCTGACTTTTTGAAGTCAGAGTACAACAACTGTCCGACTGCAATTTCCTCCTCATTCAACAGAGATGTTATTTTTGGGTCATCCAAAACTCTCTCAAGTTTATCAAACAGTTCTTTTGACGTGTTCAAAACGTTCATATATTGAAACATTTCTTGGTGGCATTCCTGTGCTGCATTGACAAACGACTTATTCGGATGGACCACGCGGATGAACTCGCACAGATCAATCACACGACAGAGAATATCACTCAATCTGTCGAGATTACGAATATACTTTCGAAGCCCCTGTTCAGAGTTATCTTCAATCATGGAATTGGTAAGTTGTTGTGCCTTTTCCAGAGATTCTTTGCTGAACTCTTTCAGTCCTGATGGTCGCTTCAGATATGGGTTCAGAAAAAGTCCTGCAGAATTTGATTTGTAGTTGAAAAATGACGGTGACTTATCTAATCCTTCATTAAAGTCATGCCACACCATCCGGTCGTCGAAAACCTGCTTGGTAAGATCTTTGGAGATATCCTCATTACTTATACTCTTGACCTCATTGGTTGATGATAACCATCTCAGAGAGGTCAAGGAGTTCGGAGCCTTTGAGCAGTATGGACTCAAAAATTCCGCTTTCAATGAGCATGCACCATAATTTAGATATCTCTGTATCCCTCTGCTGGGTTTCAACATCTTAGGTCTCCTTATACTTCCCGAATCATCAAGCTTCTCCTCTTTGTTGGGAATTTTCCTGTAATCAACCTCTTCAGTTCGCAAAATTTCATCCCCATGCATTAATACGCGATGACATAAGCAAAATTACATCTTCATCTAAATTGGATAGAATTACAATGATAACGACTGCTACCAAAAGAGATAAGTAAGAATGAGAGTACAAAAGAAGTACACTCATTAAATCTAGAATTCCAGTCGTATACTGTGAGCAAAAAACATAAACCAAAGTGCCAAAATGAGTCAATGGCAATGTTTGGAAAGATAATCATCATAGACAAATTTGCATAGCTCCATGAACTTTGAGCTGGATCTGGAGCTGTCATCGAAATCAAGCGGAAAATTATATAAATACAGTTGATCATTCACTCGGATCCCACCCTCAATAGTATGGGAGGTGTCGGATGATGGAACGAGAGTGGAAACGGCATGGTCTTCAATTGCTTTAGAGTCAACATCATTATCCACATCACTATCATTCTTGTCATATTCGTCCGAGCTGGTGATGTCAAAAGAGTCCTCATACTTCCCATTGGCTACTCCTCCATCGGAAGGTTTTACATAGACGTCCACAACGGGACTACTAATAGCCTCGTGATCGAGAGTGCCGTTCTCCATAGCACGTGAGACAGGGGTATAGCTATAAGGTGAATTGCTAGTGTAATCACTTGATCTGGAGAGCCCCTCAGAAAACTGTTGCTGATTTTTCTTGTCAGATATTGTTAATTTCCCTTCTTCTGTAGTTACGTAGTGTCGTTGGACTGGAGATTCTTCCTCGCTAGTAGAAAATTGAGGCTGTAGATCCCATGGTCCCATCGGAGGTACCGCTCCATAGGGTATAGCATAGGGGATAGGATTGTAATATTGTGCTTGTGGTAATGATGGAGGATACACTGGGAGATGTCTGAACTGGGAAATTCTATGAGGCGCATAAGCGTTGGGATTGGTAGCATATTGGGGATAGGGCACCTTAGAGGACCATTCAAACGACTTTTGAGTTGCATACCGAGGGTACGAAAACTGTCTTCGACTTCTGAGCGGGGCAGACCGGATGGATGGATTAGAAAGTTGCGATGGTAGAGGTCTAATGTTGAGAGGTGGAGGTGGCTTTGATCTTTTGAATCTTTTTTCCGAAAGACGTTCGATTGGAATCTCTCTTCTGGAGTTTTCAGTTTTCGCTGGAATGCTGTGGATTGACTCAGCGAGCGAGTCATGTGGCTGCATGTTTTCGTCATTTATTGTAGTTCCTAAAAGAGCCGTGACCGAAGATGAAGAGGAGGTCGACGTTGCACTGTGAGAGGACGGCTCCAACGATGAGTCTTTGCTACGTTCAAGTATCAGCTTTTTCTGCTGCATTTCAATTGACTTACTCATCATGACTGTGGTTTTGTTCTTCGAGCTCAAGGGAGGTAGACCAGGAGACACGATTTTGTAGGCATATCTCTCGAGCTCCTGCTGCGTCCTGGGCTGTCGTAATCCAGATAATTCTAGCGATGCGGGTCTACGTGGTGCATCCGAATCGCTACTGTGTTCTGTCGTGTTCTGTGTATCTGCCATATTCTCTTTATATAGGGCCCGCGTTGTTCGTATATTAGTAAAGGGCCACTTAACGTTGCGTTAACAACTTTTATATCGCTTATATTCTTTTTGCTGTTAGTTCAAATATCCTATTTGGACCAACGACCCTTGTATTAACCTTCCTACGCAGATCCCTTAGCCTTTTTTAGTTATAAAACATATTCCAAACCAAAAGGTACGTGACAGTCACTCCTTAACAGATATCTTTCAGTACAATAGAAATCTGAAACACTTCTATGGCGCCGCACACCCGTACACAATATTAGATAATATATTACATAATCATAAATCACATAAACTAGAGGTTTCTGTCCTTGTAGTCGACCCATTCTAGATTCAAGGCCTTGAAGATGGCTTCTTCGCTGAAACTTTCGATCAATATGGTTTTCTCGTGATTGAAAAGCCCCCTATCACTAAGATGGTAATCGTTAGTAGCGGCCAATAAGCGGATACACCGGTTGAAAACGTCGTTCCCAGCAAAATATAGGGTCGCTGCTCCTAGACGAGAGTGTGGAACTGCAATAATGTCGATTCGACGACACACAGACGACGACACCAAGCTGCAGCCACCATTGAATTTGGATATCGTTGGTGTCACCTCTGTCAGACAACACTTGATGTAGCCATCTGCTTGGAGTCGTTTCACTAGACGATGGAGTATGTCCTCGATATCATCCACCTGGTTCTGGTACACCATGAGATCGATGTCTCCGCACTCCTCAGCCCCTCTTAGATACGATCCCATCACCTTTACCTGAATATTGGGATACAATTTGCGAGCTACATTGCACACGTATTGGTGATGTTTCTGGACCTCTTCCCGGGGGATCTTTCGTAGCCAGTCGTAATAGTATTTGACTCCCAGTTTTTGTGGCTCAGATAATGAGTTGTAAAGTTCTGGAGTTGATTCGATCTGTTGAACATCACGTATTCCTCGTTTAACAAGCTGATAAGCAGACTTATCACCAAAACCATGAATTTTCTTGAACTTGTACATTCGAACCAATTTGTAATCATTGGCTATAGTCCCCTTCAGAAACTCCAGCTTTGAGAAAGTTCCAGTATGTATGATCTCATCGATATGTGCCGCTATGCTACCATTATTGAAGACAAACGATTCTATACAGCTGGACGACTTGATAGGAGTTTTCAAAGATTGAATGACATCAATTGCCAGACGATAATTCTTGATTCGGAAGGCATTATTGGGATCCAACAACTGCATGGTCTCGTAGATCTCGACCAACTGCTCAAATAGCTGGATAATTCGGACATTGATAGCCAGATCTCCCGCATTTCTATCAAAGAGAAACTGTTTTTTGTTTATTTTGAGCAATTCTTGGAGCTTTCCTGCTCTTCCTTCCACCTGAGGGGAGCTATGAGAAGATATGTTATCTTTGTTCGAGTTTCGGGGTGAGGATTCAGCAAATGAATATTTATAATTGTCTAGATCAAGCATTTTTCCAGCAACCAGAGAATCTGTAATCCATTTCACACTGACTATGGAGAATTTTTCAAGGAGGCCTTTGTCATGGGACCCTATTTCCTGCAAAAACCGAGACAGTTGTATTCTTTTTTCGGTTATCAAAATGACCGTTTTTTTACGGGATGTTTGTCTACGACTTTTTTCAAGTTCTCTGAGCCTGAAGAACACTTTTGCTCCTCTATTTCTCCAGATCTGAATACGAGTCTGTTGAACAGGCGACTTGGTATTTGGAACCACCACCAAATTGTACGATTTCAATAACATATTGTTCTGGTTTTTGAATCCACCATCGGAAGCAATCGGTTTGGAAGGGTCTACATTCAATGAATTGGATCGATTGACATCTCTCATTTTGTCAGCTATATCATTCAATCATGTTTTCATTAATTCCGTTGGAACTGTCTTACAAATACTGTTGTTTATATGTCTTTCCATGAATCTTCTTATCTTATAGTTAAATATAATAAATTCATAGATCGCACGTTTGACACATTTTTTTCTCCAGAAGGCAATAAGGTGATTTTAAAAGGATTAACATAACGTAATTCTTCTACGATTATGTTGATTTAGAGATATTATACACTGTATGAGAACTTAACAAGACAGATATTAGTCATAATAAAGCCACTTCAAAGGTTTTTGTATAAAATAGAGGCATTCGTGCTTTTTTTGTGAGATATTGGACACATAAACTAGGGCAAGGCGGAGCACTATACACAACCAATGTCTGCTGGATACGTACCAGAACCTTTCCCAGATCCGCTAGATAACGGAACTGGTGCATGCATTAGCTACTCATCTAAAACAGGTGCTCCGAAAGTGGTCATTCATAGTTCGTCACCACCTCCGGAGACTAGTATGTCAAACATATTGTCTACCAGGATACATTCGGGCTCGTTCGGCGCGAGCTCCGGGGCCGGAACAACAGGATCCAAAGGCCACACCGCAAAATCAAGATCAGGTTCTATAAAGACTATCAGACAAAGACTTCAATCAATAGGAGGTAGTCCTGTATCCACACCATATTCGCCTAGAAGCTCTCTGGATATGCACTCGTTCACGATGAGCAATGACGATCTTACAAGTGAGTCTCATGAATACGTAAAAACAAACCTTAAACCATATAATGAAACTCTAGTACAATATTTGACTCAACAGGGACTCAATATTAATGCTATCAAGTTAAAGACATCCAAGCAAAGCCATGGCCTTCTCAATAAACTATCAACTGGTGGATATCCAAATCTCAAACATGTGAAAACATATATTTCAGGAAGTGGTCCAATGCTTTTTCTTCCCTATAATCCCGCAAAGAAGTCAGAGCAACTTGCTGATGATACACCGGCTGACGATGATGAAGGTGACTATGATGACAGTGATGAGGAGGATCTCAATCATGGAGGCCAGACTTCAGCAAACGACTCTCAAAACAAAGAATCAAATCGAGTCAATCACCATAACGTTGCAAACCATACATTTGCAGTTATATTGAAATTGGCTAAAGTGCAGTCATTGACACGTATAATGAAAGCCAAATATTATGCTGATGCCACAACCTGCTGGATGTCAGGAATCATGGTAGAGAACTCGAAAGGGAAATCAAAGCTCTCGTTCAAGGAAAAGTATCGAGTATCAAAAGATATTGAATGGGATCTTGATTTAAGAAATCCTGATTGTTTCATCCCTTTTAAAGACTCAGAAAATGACGAAAAAGAGTATAAAGATAAAGATTATTCAGAGGATCTCAGTTTTGAGTTTCAGCAGGATGCCTTTTCTGCCGTAACTTCAAGATCATCTTCTCTCCATTCGAAAGCAAACTCTGCGGAGTTAATCTGCTCGCCAAATCCAACTCAGGATATTCGGTATTTTGAATTGTTGCCTCCAAGAGATTATGCTAATGAAATAGACGAAAATGGGAAAGACACCAGCATCGTGGAGAATCTTTTTAAAAATGAAAAATCAGAAGCACGTAATTTTCAAGCTGGCTACTACATTTTCCTTTTACCAGTTGTATATCCATTGAATACCCCGGAGACGGTGAAAACTATGCTCGCCTCAATCATTCATAGGTTCCACCTACAAGTCGAAACTGCACAATATGTCCCAACTCTACAGCTTCCGCCAACAGCCCTGGTATCTGCATCCACCCATCATAACTATGAACCAGTACATGATTTAGCTGCAGCACACACAAATACTGGTGGATCAGTAGCAAGAAGTTTTTTTAAGAAAATTAGTAGACGTCATTCGTCTTCAACAGCTCATTCAAATGGGGATCCAGGGTCTACTAATTCTGTCCACGAATTCACCTATGAATTACCAGTGGTAAGATTGCCACCTTCAGATGCAACATCAACCTTGAATAAATCCATATATGTGAACAAAGTTTGGAGCGACTCTTTGAACTATGAACTCCTACTTCCGAGAAAGTTTATTCATCTCTCTCCAAAATCAGGAATCAGCGATAATTTTATGAAAAACAATACATTTGTACTGCAGATGAAACTGATACCTCTGATCAAGAATTTAGCCCTTAAAAGGATTAAAATTAATGTTGTTGAGAAAATAACTTATATCTCCAAAGACAAGAAGTTTGAGACAGAGATAGGAAGTATTGATAGATCTGGAGTGAAAGAAAGGAAGGTCACTTTACTCGAAATCAAGACTAAGGACAAACAAAACTCTACCGCACTGAACACACAAGTGATCAAAGGATGTGTAAATGATAACCTGCTGACATGTTGTTATAACAATGGGAAAATGTTTAATGACTCAAATAAATCAAGAAGCAGGTCAGGTTCGGCCAATATATTGTACTCGGGGTCACGGAGGATGAACAGGCTCATAGATTCATCCAAGAATGGAAGTGCACCCTCCATATCTAATTCTAATGCTGATGAAATTACGATAACAAATCCTGTTAAGCTGCAGTGCCCTCTTTTATTCGTGGCGAATGATGAGACTAAATTAACATCAGAAATCCACGACATGTTGTGCAAAGGCGTAACAGATATCTCTGACTTGCAAGATCCTGGAAATAACTTTCAGCTTGAAGACGAAGCTTCCATATTCTCTGTTAATTCACATAATATTGATAATAATACTCCTGGAAATGATGGGGATGCGAATAGTTGGATTTCGAAATCTCCAATTCTGTCACCAATTCTTTCACCTAAAAGAAACAGCACCGGAGGCAAATCTAACGTCAAAGATGAAGAGAAGCACCACGAGTTTTCATTTTTCCCTGATGTCACATTCCATAATATTAATATAAGGCACAGATTACAGCTTTGCTTTAGAATCAGCAAACCTGAGGAAAACACAACTACGAGTGATGGAGAGCCTAAGATGCACCACTATGAAGTGATAGTTGATACCCCAATTGTATTTGTGTCTCCATTCTGTATTCAAGACAACTTGCAATTACCCAGCTATGACTATGCGGTGAGATCCTCGGCTTTCGATGCTGCCTCGACTAGGAATGATACCTTTTCGATTACTAGAGATGATGAAAGCCAAAATAAGGACATAGATGAAGAGCTTCCAACATTTGAAGAGGCAATTTTAAGACCTTCGTCTCCGATGTTAAACGAATACAATGTAAGCTCGAATCTGTCTACTACTTTTAACTCACTTACGATGTTATCACAGTCACCATTTTCGCTTACCTCTGCTTCACCCCAATCTTCTTTCATGATGGCCAACCTCAGTAACACTTCGCAAGCAGCTGGGTCTGGAATAGCAAGAAATGACTCACTCACATTTAATAATTTAGATTCACTTCTCCAGTTAGACACTCCTCATGGTGACAGACAGTCATCTCCTACGACAGATGAGAACAACGAGTTCTTTGCAAAGAAGATTATCAGCCCTAGAACAGCTACAGGAAATCTCAGCAATCTGTTGAAGCCAACTCTATCGAATGATAGTTCTGACAAGTCTCATTCTTCGGTTAATCGAGACCAATATGAAGAAGGCATAAATTTAGAACATATTCCTTCGAGATCCTCTATGGCATATTATGAAGACGACTTACCTTCTTATCAAAATGTTATAGAGCAAGACTCTAATCATCTGGAGGAAAAAATGGGACTATTGTCTGACGACGAAGACTACCCATGTTCGAGTGGTAGTACTAATTTGGAAGGAGACGAAACATTCCGGTTTGACGCTGATAATGCTAGTTTGGGAACACTTGATGTTGACGAATTAAAGGATCTTCCAGCTACTCAAGCTAAAAATATTCTGAAATAATTTTCACTGTTTTCTACCTATTACTATTAGAACGTTGCTCATATTATATCTAATGTTTAATTCAAAGAAGTATTTAAATTCTCTTTGTAACATGTTTAATGCTGGCGGACCAGACCCATCTATATACATGGTTTTTTAGGTTAACATAATTGTTCCTTTTAATCTTTAGATTCTTTCAATTCTGCTGGTTCAATTCTATAGATGTCACCGTTTGTAACCATATTTTGAACAGTTTCTTCTTGTGTTGGCATGCCCTTTGGAGTCAAGGATTTATCGACGGCACTTTCAAAGACAGAGCCAGCCAATGCAACCTTGTCTGTGTATGGGTCGACATTGAAGGCCAAATACTCGACCAAATCCTTGGTTTCCTCTTTGATGTTGCTGTCTCCGAGCTTCTTGAATGTTAATCTCTGTTTGGTATCAAAACGGTACACAATTTGCAAAAGCAAGGTCGAACCATCATCGTGAGGGAATGCATGGAAAGATATCAATTTTGGGTTTGAGTTGAACTTGACGAGGTCCCATCCCAAACTCAAATTTTTTGGAAGCGAGGTCTGTCTCTTACCTAGAGCAAATAGGACAAACTCAGAGATATTATCTCTAACGTTTTCGATCTTTTTAGTTGCAAATGCTTTATTCACCTTTACAAATGTCTCGACGGCATCATTTTTCCACTTCAAGAAGTCAGGTTTGTATTTTCTGCCCATCGATTTCTTGAACTGGTATACCTGGACTTGGTTGAACGCAAACAGATACATTCTTTTGAGCAGATTTTTGACAAAAAGCTTGGGAGAAGTAAATGGATTTGGGAATCTCGACCCTCTCAAAGGAACATATGGCTCAAAGGGAATGCCAATTTTCGTAATACCTGGTCGTTGTTGTCCCTTTGGTTGTTTCTTTACTGGTGAGACACCCCCCTTACTGCTTGAGTTGAATCTTAGCTGCTGTAGAGAACTTGCGAGACCTACACCCTGCAAACCGAGTGGTTTTTTTGCAGCCATAGTAAGTCCCATACGAGTGACTCTTAACATTTCTAAACTCATCGCGTCCTGCTCTTGTTATTTGTTTCTCGTTCTATCTGTTCGTCATCTAGTTCCCTGTAGCTTGATAGCTTTCTAGCTAAAATCAAACTAAGAGCGTCGGGTGAAAATCTTGTATAACTACATCCTTGCACCAGAAAGAAATAGGTTGCAGAGAATTGCGGAGAAATCGTTCTCAAGATAATATTATATGAGGGGAAGACCGATAGATTGAAGTCAAGAATGTTATATTAAAAGTAATTGAGAGATCAAACTTAGACAGTAAGCCCAGAGAGAAAGAGTAAACCCAGAAAAAAGATGCTATTAACAGAGACATACCACGATGTCAAAACAAAACATGGAAACACCATGAGGATCTATGTGTATCACCCTAACATACCTGGATATCCAAAAGCGAAATTTCCGGGAGTGGTAGTCTTCAGTGAAATCTATCAAGTTACAGGACCAGTGGGTAGGTTTGCTAAGAAAATTGCATCTGAGGGATACATTGCAATTGCTCCATCTGTCTACCACAACTTCGTGGATCACAAACCTCTGGAGTACGATGATCAGGGCACTGACGACGGTAACAGGTTCAAAATAGAGAAAAGTCTAGAGTCGTATGACGAAGATACCAAACTTTGTTGCGATTATCTTTTCTCTTTGGACACTTTCAATGGTAAGATCGGCTCAACAGGTATGTGTCTGGGGGGTCACTTGGCTTTCAGGGCCTTGTTGGACCAGAGAATCACCGCAGCTGTTGGCTTCTTTGGAACAGACATCCATTCCAAGTCTCTTGGAAAGGGGGGTGACGACTCTCTTGAGAGAGTATGCAAGGAATTCGATGCTTACAAGCAAGAGCTGATTCTAATATTTGGAACCTTAGATGGCCATGTTCCCCTGGAAGGAAGAGATCTGATCAGGTCAGAGCTCAGAAAGTCAGGAGCTAAATTCACTTTCTTGGAAGTTTGCGATGCCCAACATGCTTTTGTTAGGGACGAGAACAGCAAAGGAAGATATGATTCTGCAATCACTGCTTCATGTCTGGGATTCCTATTTGAACTGTTTAACAGAAGATTGAAGAGTGATCTCGGCGAGCCCGACAGAACACCAGTTAAGATTGAACATGTTTGTTAGATAATTTATTTGATGAAGAAATTTTCGTTTTTAGAAAACTGATATGTGTATTAATTAATGTTTTCTGTAGACATCGTCATCGCTATCGTCATCGCTATCGGCTGTTCTCCCATGAGCAATTATGCTCTTTGCATAATCGTTCTTCTCAGGCAGGTCTCCTGTTTGTTGGCCCATATTATAAGCCTGGCTTTCTCCCCGATCTTCAGCCACACTTTCACTCAATTTTCGCAGTTGGTCCATAACTTCTAGAATGAATGGCCGTATCTCGTTGATTTCCATAAGAGATAGCCCGTCCAACTGAATATATACATCATTAAGTTCTCTGATACCTCTTCTGGCCTTAACCAGTCGTATTTCTCTTAGATCCTGCAGAAGAGTTCGGATTTCATGTGGTGGATCTATAAAATCATCAGATGCGTGATCCAGCAGCTTCTTCGATATGGGGAGCCATTGCCACGGTAGTTTTGAAAAATTCAATGGATGTTTGATTTCTTCTTCATATTTGGTCTTCAGAAACTCTATAGAGATCCATTCAGGCACCACTATATTACACTTCTCCTGTTCTTTTAACACTAACGAAAGCCATAATGGCAACACTTCTCTATTCATTGCTCGAAGCTTCGGTAACCTTGACCCTATTAATTGTGTTCCATTCATCGAATATCTAGGTATCACAGTTATTAATTCCTGCTCAGCCAGAAAGTTGATTTCTTCTGGAGTGAAATTTTGTTGAAATTTTGTTGGTAATGACATGATTTACCTTGTTAACTTCTTTCCTCATCAATAGTCACCTTCACCTCTGGTTTCCGTGATCTCTTATATAATGTCTTTACAATCCCTAGACGCGTCCACCAAATCGAGACGTTTAAGGCTGTGAATACACAGCCGTGAAAATTAAATTTCAAACTTTGCTTGGAAAGTCTCACAAGTCTAGAACAACTAGGTCAGGAAGCAGCAAAGATCTGTAGTTCAAACGATTAAGACAACGATTGTGCCGTTGCAAGAAAGATGAGAGATGGGGGAAACTTTTGACGTTTTGGAGTTTTTTTCTGGAGGTCCAAAAAGAGACGAAATCGATACACCAAATGTCATTGAATTTGTTCTAGACAAACCAGCTTTGATTCAGGCCCATGATGATGTACCTGAAGACAACCAGAGATTGCATATCTTAGATCTTCCAAACCTAGCAAATAAGCCTCCATATTCTGTTTTACTGATTATATTGAAATTACTGCAGCCAAACCAGATACTGAATTTTGGAGAAATTGAGATAGAGGACTCCACCTCAGAGATTCTCAAAAAGAAGGAAATCACCACCGAAGAGCTAGAAAATGCACTTGAATGGCTCAAATTAAATTCTCAGGTATTTAAATCAACAGAAATCTTGCTTTCTCTTGTTTATGAACGTTCATCTCTCACAGAAAACGGGCTGGTTGCATATCTAACAAGAATTATCTCATCTCCACTTCTCTGGCTCTCTGAGACGGAAAGAGATGTCATTTGGAGAATGACAGCCTCTAGAATATCAGAAAACTCAGGAAGGGCAGCATTGCCTGGGTTCACGAGAAGAATTGTGATCCAAGGGCTACCAGTAATTAAGATACAAGAGCCTTCTCTTTCAAATGATAACATAGGATTAAAAACATGGGGTTCTTCCTTGATGCTGTCAAAGCGTTTTTCTCAAACAAAAGATCTACATCAGATGTTGGCAGAACCTATTTTAGAACTAGGGTCTGGGACTGGACTGATTGGAATATCATGTGGATTATCAGGCTTCCAGAATATCGTACTTACTGATTTGCCTGAAATAGTCCCAAATCTTCGTGACAATATTAAGATTAATGAGCTTAACTGTGATTGTACAGTGCTGGACTGGACAGATCCTTCATCTTTCATCGAAGAATACGGATCGAACTATAAATTCAAAACGCTAATTATAAGCGACCCTATATATTCCGATAGACATCCTTACTGGGTCCAGAACATGGTCAAATTGTTCTTAGAGAGAGACACAGTAGCAAGAGTTTTAATAGAAATACCACTTCGAGCCAGATTCGAAAATGAGCGTGAGGTGTTCTGGAATCTATTGAAAAAGCTGGATCTTCGTGAAGTCTTCAGTGAGCAAGAGGATGGTTTTGATGATTTTGGAGAACAGACATTTGTGTTCAAGATCTTTAAATGGAATAATTAAATTACCTTTTATAATCTTTATTCACCATTTTATAAACCTTTCTATTAAACAGTCCAAATAAGTTATTTAAAAAACTTAGACACTTCTATGTCTAACACCAAAAATAGAATCCTGTTGGTTGCTATTGTCCGAATGATAACTATTTTGGTTCCCACTAAAATATTCATCAGCGTCGACCGCTTCGTTATCATAACTGTACACATTATCATTATCATCATCCTCGCTATCCTCACTATGACTGCCACTATCGTAAAATCCAGTTAGATTGTATCTATCAGTGACAGGCTCAAAAGACTCATCGTACTGAACCTCTGAATTACTTAAAATTTCAGGGGAGATATCCCTTTGTGATGATGCACTTCGTCTACCCCTTTCTATAGATCTCTCAATATCAAGTCTGTGTTTGATGAAGAGTAGTTTGGGATATGTCACACTCTCACCATTCCTGATAAAACGAGACAACTGCTCCTCAGATGGGTTCCCCAATAAATGAAAGTAGTCAGCTATCTCGATTTTAGGGAATAATGTTATCGTTCCTCCAAACCTTTGTAAGAATAGATTAGACCAATCGCTTTCCATAAAATTTGGCATCAACTTAAATTCTTTTATCAATTTCAGCCATTTTATTGCTTCAAGCTTGATCAGGTTCTCGAAATAACTTGATAAGAAGCCTCCTCTATACTCCTTTCCCCTGGATCGTGTAACTGGCCTTCCTATATCACCCTTGTTTTGGTAAAACCAAAGCAGAACATGAGGATTGACCTGCGAAACAATCGTGAACTTCACATTAAAATATGTATTGAGAGACTCTATTGGAATATCTGTCCTCAATGATCCATCTTTCCATTTGCTTCCGAAGGAGAAAGGACTTATTTTACCTGTCTTTCTGTCCTTCTCCATTAAGACCATAGGCTTTAGAATTCCTGGGACAGCAGCAGAGGCTAACATTGAACTCCATATGCAGCAATTGGGGGAGGTTACATAATTGCAAAGAATTGTAGGAGAATGAATATCATGTGGCACTGTTGAAATATTTAGGACTTTACCAGTTCTCTCAAAACACTCTTTGAAGGTCATGGAACCCAAGGTCCACCATTGCGATTTTCTTGCAAGATCGATACTATCAAATGCAGCACCAGTGGTCCACCATCTTTTGAATGTTTCAAATTTGGTTTTGTCACCTGAAAACTTTAGTCTTTTTGCAAGAGAAGGTTTCAAAAGGCTCAAAACTTCTTTGTTTGTTCTTGTAGCAGCCATTGCAGCTACTATTCCACCACCTGAAGTCCCACTCAATATATTGGGCATAAGATCATTTTCAAGCAAGGCCTTTAACACGCCATAATGATTGAAACAAAATGATGCCCCTCCACTTAATGCTAAGGCGGTCTTACCATAGTTTCTAGATAAAATCTTGAAGAATATTCTCTTTTCATCAATTGGTATCTCTTCTGCGTCTGTTACAAAATCTATTGCTTTTATTACCTCTTTGTTGTATATTTCAACAAGTCTTTTAGTTCCATAGTAGCAATGCGAGTAGAGCAAGGGATTTTCAGTTCCAGCAAAGTTTGATTTGACACAGCTTTGTAACACAACCATCAAATCTTCATAACGTTTCTCAGTTCTCAATTTTCTGAGATCTCTCACTATTCTTCTTAATGTCCTCCAGTCGTAGCAATAGAACTTATCCTCATGACGCCATTCGGCCAATCCAAGATGCTGGTCCAAGGTCTTTGCCTTTTCTATATAATCCTTGTAATTTTCGGCGTTTGCCAGATCGTTATAGAGCTTTCTACGTTCTCCCGTATTTGTTCGTATTTGCTCGGTAATGAAGACGGATAGACGTATGAAGAAATAAGATGCACCAAGGGTCGACAGCCAGATGAAGATGAAGATCAACAATGGATATCTGAGAAAGGTAAATGTTAGAGATTCACCACCTGTGAATGAGGAAAATGATTCTGGCGATTTCTTTTTGCCTGTTGGCTTATCTGTGTCCGTATGTATGGGTGCCCAGTCCGACTTTGATGTGATGAGTTCTATATTTGAGACAGAATTAGATCTTGATAGAAGGAGATTTGAATCGCCCGCAAGGTTGGTGGATTCGTCATAGTCGAGAGCCTCATCAAAAGCCAATATATCTTTTATGTATGTGTTAGTTTTGGGTGGTGATGCGCAGGGAAGGGCGTCTTATACTCACGTTCCTCGTCTGTGAACTCTGCATCCAGGTCATCAGCATTTGTAATCTTGTCTGAATGATGACATGACAAAGATATGGACTCCTTCACTGCGGGTGATAGTCTGTCAGACTTTCTACTTATAGAACCGCTCGGTAGACTCATGCTGTTCGAGTGAGCGATGTGGCAGCCGAGGACGATAAGGAAGAGAGGACTTGATTAGCCTCTTAATCTACATGGACCCCAAATTATGGAGAACCTGTGCTCGCGGTTTGCTGGGGTTGTTACATCCTTACACCGAGAACTTCTCTCTGACGGTCGAAGGTTTTGAGTGTTTGTTTCTGTTAGTGAGAAGACGGATGATTAACGATGCCACTAAGGATGTCGTTAAGGGCTGCTCCAAACCAAGTCCAAAGACTGTTGCAAAGGAGGGACTGTTGGTGGTTACTGAGTGTTACTTCAGGAGTTATAGAGTATTATGTAGTTGTAAGTCACATGACCGGTTGATTTCGCGGTCTGTGGTCGACCGACTTCGCTCTGAGGACGATGGATCGACCAATGGGAACTCGACCGTCTGTGAGCGAGACGGAACGAGGAGTAAAAGAACCAAGCGAGGGTGATTTTGTCTGGCAATTAGGGAGGGAATTTAAAACCTGTTTGATTTTGGAGACTGGATGCAGTCAACTGGGAGTTAGGACATTTGAGTTGACAGAAGTGCAGATCGATTTGTTTTCTGGTCCATAAACAGTTCTCGTTGGTAATTTGAGAAGACATCAATATTGGTTCACGCCACTAGAATTGAAACACCAACAGGTGAAAGAAAAAGGGAGGGGCGGAAAACGTCGTGACCAAACCATTCGGGTCGGTCGTCCCGAAAGGTAAATTTTTGTTGCGGCCGTCTGTTTTTCTTGTCCACAAAGCGGGTCATTTTAGGACGAATCAGAATTTCTGCGACTTTTAGGACTTTGTTTTCTTTAATTACAACTGATAAAGCAGTCTTTGGACAGAAGATAGTGCAGAAAGGACGGAATTGACTCAACAGCCGCAAGCTAGACGCAGCAGATATCATAATACACTACAATAATCAGTGGAATCGGGAAATTGGAGATTGTTTTCTTTGGTGATTGTGTAGTTTCGACCCGTCGTTGTCACCTATCAAGACCAACCAAATCCCCTAAGTCATACAGATATGTCAGCTAAACAGTCCTCAGACACAGCAGCCGCGGACCTGTCGGTCAATCCAGACTTGGGTGCAATCGACGGAGCAGTGGCCGCCTCAGCCACGTCTGCCTCCCTCGCCTCGGACCCAAAGGACCCAGAGTCCACCACAGAACATCTCAACACGTTGTTTCTAACCCAGCTCAGAGATTTGTCGGATTCGATCAGTTCCTCTTTCGACTCCATCTCTTCCTCGCTCAGTGAGCTCAGAAACAAAGCAGGAGCAATCGCGACACTTGCTTCCACTCTCAGCGACCACTACGAGTCCAGTCAACAACAAAACGGCGGCAACTCGAGAATTTCTGCCAAGGACATCGATGCCAGACTCATGCTCTTCCAGGTAGCCCAACAAGCCCAGAATGGCCTCAGACAAAACGACCTACTAGATCATTCAGCCACGTCGAGACAGTTGAAAAAGTCGAAAAAACTTCACCAGCCACTTTCTGGCGAGTCGTCCTCTACAGCTTCTCCCTCACAACGTCCTTCGAGATCCTATTCTAATGACGCCAATATCCCTGAGATCGACCTCAACTCCAGAGCCAAAAATGTCGCTGATATATGGGAGGAGTGGAACCTGGGATACAGAAACCAGGAGCCTCTCAAGTCCTTAGAAAGAAGATTAGGAACTAGATGGAGAAGAGGTAGAATTGCTAAGAGCGCTCAGAGGAGAAAGAAGGTTATCGAGTTCATCGAAAGTGAGACTAAGAGAAATCCTGGTGTCACCGAAGAAGAGGTGGTGAGACTATTGGAAAACTACAGATTGAAGAAAAACAAAGGATTGTTCTGGTTGTACGGCTCTTTGCCTAACCATCTGTTCAACACAAATGGAGAAGCAATAGAGTTCTTTCCAGATGGAGATGAACTTCCTCAAGTCGATCCTAAGGAGTCTGACACAGACTCTGCAGCGGCAGCGGCAGCAGCAGTTGCAGCAGCAACTGCTGCGACTTCTCCATCAAAGAACTAGGTCCCAATTGGTGCTATAAAACAACAAGCTCAGTTGGACCTGGGGATGAAAAGCCGATTTTTTATTCTGTTACTTAGTTTTGTTGTTATTGTTTGTTCTGGTTTTCCTTGTTATTGTTTAGTCTGTTTGATTGGGATGCACCCCGACTTGTTCCTTTGTTCTGACTCCTAATTGAGCCAAGTCGAGTTTTATTTTTATTTGATGCTGGTAATCTGCCTGCATTCTTTATATTTTTTGTATACGAAATTTACCGACTCTGTACTATTAAATAAAGCAATAGGATTCTATCAGCCTCTACATACTCTTATAGATGCTCAAAGACTTCTATTTCAAAAAAAAAACACAACTACAAATTATAAAAATGAGCCTCAGGGACTCTAGTAGGAGATCCTAAAGGGCTTTGGTCAACAATAATAAAACTAATACATAAATGGAATATGGATATTAAAATCCAAATGGATTGTCTGCAGTGGCATTTGCTAGATTAGCACGCCTGCCAGTTTGTTGGCTCTGAAGTCCACCAAAGGAGGTGTTTGGAGCATTACCAAACCCTAATCCTGTTGGCTGTGAAACTAGTTGTGGTTGAGGTGCCGCTTCAAATGAATTGAAGCTGATTGGAGGCAGTCCATTGCCATTGTAATTAAAGTCGGTTGTCTGAGGAATGCCAGTATTGAGTCCAGCACCAAATCCAGTGTTGAAGCCTGTAGACTGTGAGATAGCAGAGTTCATTCCTCCACCATAACCAGTAGCCATTCCATTAAATCCCCCGGTTGGCTGACCTACTCCGAAAGAATTGTTGAACTGTTGTTGCTGTGGGAGCTGTGGTTGTGGTTGTGGTTGCTGTGCGATGGAGGTGCCTGCAAACATATTATTTAACTGATTAATACCAAAGTTGGACTGTGGGACAAAACCTCCGGTTGGCTGGCTGATTCCTGTGTTGACACCAAATGATGTTTGAGGAAGACCACTTGTGCCAGTGGGAAAGCCACCGGTTGGTTGTCCAATAGGTAAAACTGGATTAAATCCAAACGAAGTCTGTGGCATAGTTGCAACACCAGTATTGAATGGCATCAATCCTCCAGTTCTCATCGTTGGCTGCATTGCTGGGATAGAACCTGTCTGCAATGGAATTATATTTCCACCGGTTCTCTGAGGAAGTTGGCCAAATGACGTTGGCGGTAAGCCGGCCGAAGTTCCAGTCTTATTAATAACCAATCCTGTAGGTTGTAATGGTATCAATCCACCTGTTTGTTGCAAGCCAGTGGACCCAAACGTAGTGACTGGCATGAATCCACCTGTCTTTTGAGTCTGACCAAACGATGTGGTTGGCATCATATTGAGTGTCCCAGTCTTATTAAGTGTAAGACCGGTTGGCTGTAAAGGCAGTAACCCAGTTGGTTGCCCTGTCATCATGGGCATCATAGTTATTGGCATGAAACCAGTAGGCATCGCCAGCAATGCACCAGTAGGCTGAGTAGGAATCATAGTACTTGAAGTCTTTTGTGGTTTCATTGCAGGAATGCCTCCCAATGATAGGGCACTTGAAGTTGTGGTGACTGGCTTTATTGGAAGAGGTAACTGCTGTTGTGACGAGCCAGTCTTTGTAGCCTCAATAGGCTTGATATTGACCAGGTCCTGAATAGAACCTGTAAGCTGTGGGGTAACAACTTTCTGTTCATTTGCCTTAGAGGCCTGCTGCAAAGACCAAGCGTCATCTTCAAATTGTTGTTTGTTCAATTGATTGCTACTAACCGAGTTGTTCGCAGCAGCAGATTTGTTGGTTTTCAATGCACCATCAGATCCACTGAACAATCCACCATTGGCTTGTTGAGAAGCACTAGGCTCTGGCTTTCTATTGAATCTAGTATCAAGATGTCTATTGACTCTTAATATGTCTCCTTCCCTTAGGCCCAATGTTCTCATTATCGAAGATGAAATATCCTGCAAGATTGCTTCATCCATCTGCTCAGTAGCGAAGTTTCTCGCATATTTATCACATATGTTTGCGTCAACACCACATGTAACAAAAAAGTCAAACCAGTATTCGTAGAGCTTTTCATTAAGTTGCGGAGCTTGCAAATGATCTGATGTACTTACACCATTCGATGAAGCTTGTTGTGGGGTAGCGGCAACGGTAGAAGATGGAGCAGACTCCGTAACATTTTCTGATGTTTTAACGGAATTCTCTGATTTTTTTGGCCTATAATTATCCAAAGACATCCCAGTAATCCTCTCAACATATTCAAGATCTTCAGTTGAAAGTTTATTAGCAGCAACAGCAATTTTAACACCATTAATTTTATGCAAATGAATCTTTCCATCTGAACATCCCAAAAACTCAGCTTCAACCTTGAAAGAACCGGATCTATCAATCCAAGTTCTGACCCTATGAGGGTTCGGCTTTGAAGAATCTTTTTCATCAGTTTTTGAAGATGCATATGATTTAACCCTCCTTTCTCGTTCTCTCTCATCTGCTCTTCTCACTCTATCTCTTTCTTCTCTATCTCTTAACTCACGGTCTTTACGTAGTTGACGACGCCTCTGTTTTTCCAAATTCTGCTTCTCAGCTTTAAGCTCAAGTTCCCTTCTTTCCTTTCCAAGATCCTTAGATTTCTTCTTCTTTGGAGAAAGAGATGACTGAGATGTTTTTCTTGAGAATAATGCCCGAAGTCCACTGGAGGAGCTACCACTAGTGGAAACAACCTTTATAAAATTAGAAGGGACAACACCTTGTTCACCGGTCTCGATGTTTTGAACCATCCACCAATCCTTAGATTTTTTATCATTGATGATATATACTGTGTCACCTTCAAAACAAGTCAATTCATCTGGGAGAGCCGCATCAAAATCATATAAAAGTTTCCCTTGTTTCTTAGGTGGTGGTGCGATGGACGCTTCTTTCACATCTTTGAGGGCATTCATTGACGTCATTCCCTTCATGTCTGCCAATATGGAGACAATAGCCTCCGCCGAGTCTTTGGATCCAGCATGCAGCTCATACGAGGCAGTTGGATTCTTGAAATCTAGAAAAACATGCTTCTTTTCATGGTTATATGAGGTGAGATCGGAGACGTTCCAATCTTTAGAACTGGAACTTCCCGCTGGTGCAATGAAAATAAGCGAGTTCCCAATTGAAAGTGTAGCCTTCTTCTTTTTTCTCCCATCAATCTCGTGAACATTCCAGGTGAAAAAGTCATCCTTATAGAACTCTTCTGCGTTATTATTTGATGACGTACCCACGTCTGGTGTGACGTCTTCGTAACTAGAAGCAAAGCTCTTCCGAGAATTTACAGTGTTAGTTCTAGGCCTGGAAGGCATAGGAGGAGGTGCCTCATTTTCATCTTCATCATTTGTGTCAACAGGCGTGGGAGACTCCATAGTGGCCGGTCTTGGGGCCTTTTGGGGGGCTGGGGCCTTAATCTCTGGAGCTGGCGAAGGCTGCACGGAGCCTCTATCATTTCTCTGAGGGGGAGGAGGGAAATTGTTCAGAGCAGATGACGATCCATAGCTGGAAATTGCTGGTTGGACAGCAGCAGCAGTAGCAGCAGCAGCAGCGGGAGCCACGGCAGGTGCACCCGAAATGTCGATGTAGTTTGAAGGAACAAAGCCGTATTTTTGGTCTGATGTACCAACCAGTATCCAGTTAGCATCGGAGGAATCATAGATATCAAAATGAGTACCCTCTGTGAAACTGAGCTCCTCCTCGGTTTGTTTGTCATAGTCGTACAGAGCGACTGCATGGCCATGGATCTGTGCAGGCTCAATATAAGTGGAAGGGACCAGCCCCGAAGGCTCTTCGACGTCGGCATCCACAACCCTTTTTTTGACTTTCCACCATTCATCGATGTCCGATTTTTCCAGCAAGTAAAGGAGATCATTTTCCTGGATTGTCAATTCCTCGTCGTTCTGAGCCTGGTAGTCGTACAGGCCGACGTAAACACCTTGGAACAGAGACGCCATTTTCGAGCGGATGATCAGCTTTCACAACCAAACTATTCACAACCACGAGATATGAAACAATAAGCTAACTTGACCTATTGAAAAATAAAAATTTGTATTTGATGGCTATCAAGAAGTCCTCAGCAATAACGAGCGATGGTTATCGTCACTGATACTGTTTTCTGTCGGAAAAGATATGTATCAGTCTGGATGAGGATCTATGTAAACTCCTCAAGCTAAGCTGCAAAAATGGCCAGTCGGACAGATAATGCCTGTTGTTCAATGGAGGAATTTTAGTTTGCCAGAGAGAACCAAACACCCCAAATTCCCTCCTTCAGGTTTTAGTTGACGATTGATTGCCTGTCTCTTTTGCCAACCGTATTGGCGAAAAAGAAGATGCGACGATCGTCCTTCGACGTCCACAATCGACGCGTCGAAGGACGACCCGACATGCGCCTGTACCCCACAGAATTGCAACCGAGTCTGCGATAAGGGAATACGAAGGACAGTCAAGAGCAACCAGGACACACAGAAAACACCGCCGTTTGCGATTGCTACCAGGAGGGATTGTTGAAGCAGCCAATGAATATTTTTTCGGGTTCAGTTGACCGGTCAATGGCTGTAAACTCTCCAGAATTCATTACAGCTTTCCATTAGCTTTGTTCAGACAATACCTGGTGCGCACACAGACAGCAATCGCAATGAGCAAGCCAAATTACTTTTTGTTCGTGTGATTTCAAACCGGCTGGATGAAACGGGTTTTGCAGGCAGGGGAAACAAGAGTAATGGTTTGCGCTTGTTGACCAGTAACCGTCTAGCGCTGGTTCTGTGGTGCAGATTCTGGCGGGTGCCTGCTGACCAGGTTACCGTTTTGGACGGAATTGTCGGCAGAACGGCCCACCAAACGCGGACCTGACGGGCTGCAACAGAGGCTGCAGAGGACGTGGTACCTCATTTCTTTTTCGGTGGCTATGGCAGAAATGGACCTAGACTCTTTTGTTCCAGTTGCGGGCTAATTCCTTCTGTCATGTGGGACCCGCCAACCAACAATTTGTCCCTCAACTCAAAGTTCCACCACAGACAACCGAACACCAGACCCATTCTTGATCGTAATGAGGGCAAAGGATTCCAGATTCCTTCCGCTGGCTATACTGGCAAAGTAGTGGCGGTCTCAATCCGCACACTCTGAAAACAGGTGAGCCAATGTTAGTAATTCCTCTACGCAAGCACTTGAGCTTATACCCAACTATTCTTGTCATCTGGCTGTGTTATTACTTTTTACTAACAAGCGCTCATATCTGGTGGTGCTATATAACGCTCTGGTTCTCACGTCTGGTCCTCTACAAGACAAAGCAAAAATATCGAGCAAGCGGCTCGGGCTTATTTAAATATATTTATCTGTGGATCAGCAATTTATAGAGATCTTGTTACTGTCAAACCAGAGTTGTAAAGCACCAGCAATCACACAACCGCAGAAAAAAGCGTCGTGGCCATCAGCTCCAGCAGAAATCTGAGACCGCAGCTCTGAGTTTTGGATCAATTGTCTGGATTTGACAGGTCCCCCTGTGCAGATTTTATTAAACTAGAAAGCGTTAATACGGTCTCATATTCTGTGGCAACAGCGGCTCTCACAAACACTCCAGGTCGTATCTACACTATTTCGCGTCTTTTGGATTCATACTAGGTCGTTCTTTAGTCCAATACACTGCCTGTGTCCGATAATGGTGAGTACTCTAGTTGAGGAATCATAATCGTCCCATACTAACAGCAGCGGTATCGCCATGAAGCAATTTGAATTCGCAGATGACAAGCTACACATCAACACGGTCTCACAGCATCATCCCAAGGAGAAGCACGTATTGAGCTTGCCTCTTCCCCTCGTGCACACAGATCATCCAAGTCCTGAAAAGGGCAGGGAACCAAGGCGTAATTACAGCGATCCCCTGATCTCGCCCAGTCTCGCCTCCACCCCTAGTACCACACATATTATGAGCGGTAACGACATCGGCCTCTCCAGCGAAAACTATACCCATTACAGTCACCAGCATCAGAACTCTATCTCTTCTCTGAATTCCTCCATCTTCAACCCGACTCCGGGATCACTCACTCATGGAATCAGCGGAAGTAGCACCACCGTATCCGATATATATTTTTCAGGCAACAATGGAGGAGGCAACAATCAGTATTCCGCTGAACCTCTGACTCCGCCGGACTACTTCAACGGCCATTCTGCCGTTATTGAGAACCACAGTCGCAAAAGCTCTGTGTCTAGTTCCATTTGGAACCAGACTCCAAACTTCAAAATATATTCACCCTGGATCAATGCAGCCGCTAGCCTGGCAAACATACCAAATACAGGAAACAATAGCTTGACTGGATCAAATGCTATTGGAATGGGCATTTCTTCTAATGGAATTCCTAACGGAAACTCTAACTTTTCTATGGGAGATCTGGATTCTTTGGGAGTGGTGCAAGAGCAAGTTCCTCCGCCTGCAACTGCTATCCAGCATCATCACTCATCAACATCCTCAGTCATGTCTAATGAAAACAACCAGAAACTGCAAAGACAGAGATTGTTATCAATGCAACAGACACCAGTAAATGTTCCTTCGTTAGAAAAACAGTTCCAAGGACTATCTGTTGGAGCACACTCAGCAAATTTTCCAGAAGCTGCTCCTTCTTCAGCATCTGCTGTTCGACCACAAATTACTCCTAGAAGAAGCGTGACATCAATTGGTTCTACCACTGTTCTTGATGAGAACACTGACGTCTTAGCGCTCTCTAAAGATCAGTATGGCTGCAGGTTCCTTCAGAAGAAGATTGATGAAGACTTCAATAAAAATTTCTCCTTAATATTTAATGAGACTTATCAACACTCTACTGAGTTGATGACTGACCCCTTTGGGAATTATTTGATACAAAAGATCATCCTTAACGCCACCACCGAGGAGCTTAACTTGATCTTGGTCAACATTTCACCGTATGTTTTCAATATTTCTAGGAACCAGCATGGAACCAGGGCATGCCAGAAATTAATTGATTGTTTGTCCACTCCTACACACCATCAACTACTGGAGAATTGTCTGACCCCTCATATCGTGAGTTTGATACAAGACTTAAACGGCAATCATGTTATTCAAAAATGCATCGCCAATTTCCAAAATGAAAATCTTCGGTTTATCATTGATTCAGTATGCAAGAATATGATAAAAATCGCCACACATAAACATGGATGCTGTGTTCTACAAAAACTGTTGAACAGATGTAACCATACACAGATTATCCAGCTTGGCCAGGAGATCATAAGAAATTCTATAATCTTGATGCAAGATCAGTTTGGAAATTATGTGGTGCAATATCTGATTACTTTGGATATTTATGTGCTCAACAGTGAACTGGTGAAGATTATGGTGCCTTACATTTGCGAGCTTTCTGTTCAGAAGTTTTCATCCAATGTTGTGGAAAAGTGTCTGAAGATAAAGCTCGGAGAAAAGGGATATAAGGACGATTGTAATCCTTTATTTGACACCTTATTACAACCATCAGTGCTTACAACATTAATCAAGGATCAATATGGAAATTATGTTATCCAGACAGCCATGGACCTGTCGTCAGTGGAGTATAAGTTCCGGTTTGCCAACTCTATTAAACCTCTATTGCCATTAGTTCGGTTTACCTCGTTTGGAAAGCGTATTTATAACAAGGTGATGTCTATTCTGAACGAGAAAGAGAAGAGTCAGTCGAATGGCCAAAGCTTTTCGCAATTATTAAATGTCCAGCTGCTACCACCAATCAAGCTTAAAAAAGGTAGCACTAACAACGATTTCATGAAAGCTAATGATGTTGAGAAATTTCTTTGAACATCTTAGTCAACGCGTTGCATATACAGGTGGGATTCATTTACTGAGATTATTACAGGTTTTTTTTTGGTTGTAATTGGTGTGTTCTTTGTTACTACGAGCTTATATCTAATGTTAGATTGAGTATTTTTTTTTACTCTGTGTTTATTCTTTTCTTGTTTTCCTATATATCTTTTGAGATTGTGACTTATATTTGTTTGGATTTCTCTTATTCTGTTTGATTTAGGAACATAATTAAATCATTATCGTTATCTTCACTTTCTATTTAGAGAGCAGACGACTGAAATCAAATTCAGGCTGTGTTAATATATTTTCGGATTCTCAAAATGACGTGTATCACAGACATTCAATTCTCTACCCTATCCCTGTTCCACAGCTCTAGGGTTGGCGCATTATTTCTAATGAGAGATTGCAATCAACAAGAGACGGGAAGAGATACTATATTGAGGTAGCTTATAAAGTGATTTTGGCATAATTGTATGGGAACATCTGTGGTTGCAATCTCACAAGACAAGCTGGGCCTTGTTGTATCTGGACACGCCTGATCATAGAGAATATTTTATTGGAACAGCAAATATATCGAATCCCATTGTACCAGCAATTAGCTCAGTGTCAGTGACAGTGACATCATTATTATAGGGAATACAGAACGATTGACCATCTGATTTGATATTCTGCTGATAATTGACCGTGTGGGGTAGATAATCAAGTTGTACGTGTAGAGTGGTTTTAGAATGACAGAAGTTTCGAAGCAAGCAAGCCAGCTCTTGTCTGATATAGGCATAGATTTATTTGAAAGTAGCTTCTGGAGCACAGACTATCGTACAGGATTCAATGAGTTAATTACAACTCTTTTGGTTGACTGTGCAAGGAGTGTTGACGATTTGTATTCATTCTTCCAAGAGAAGGTTGACATTGAAAACAATTTCTGTCATGCTCTGCATGAAAGATACCTTAGCAGTAAGTCTGAATTTCTTGTGTTTGATGAGGAAGGGAAACTGAAGGACAGATCAGACGTTTTGAGTGGAATTACAATTTCAATTGATCTATTGAATGAGATGGAAAACGAAGCTAGGATTAGAAAGAGATACACTTTGTCAATGTCTAACGAAATTCTACTTCCACTGAGAGACTTTAAATTGTTATATCATGCCAAAGTGAAGGATGAATCCGATAAAATTATGCGAATTATTGATGATTATGATATGCAAAAGAAAATGCTGCTACAATATCGGTCAAATTACAGACAGAAGTCCAGGGAGTTAAATAAATATTCACCACAAAAGATCGAGGATTCGCTCATCCAGTACGATAATTTGAATAAAGTCAGAAAGACAAAATTGCTTGAAGTGGAGCCTCTAGTTTATAAACTTCCTTCAGGATTAGAGTTCAGTAGAGACCAGTTTATCTCTTTGTTGAAAAAACTCCTCACAGAGATAAGCCGCTATCAAGATACTAGGCATTTATTCAAAAAATCAACTAGATCATTGGTTACTGAAGGAGATATGATAACCAACTTTTTGATCAATTCGAAGTCAGCTCCTGAAATAGATTCCATACAAAAGGCAGAAATCTTCGGCCAGTTCCTGTTAGATAATTCCTTTCTGAAGAAAATTTCTATTAAGGATAATGTTTTTGGTAATGTCAGTGAGTGGGTATTTGAATGGAGCCTCAAATCATTTGATTTATGTGGAATAACTCCCCTATTTGAGGTTAAAGTTTCCACTAAATCAGATGAGATACCAAAGACCAATTCTGAACGTTCGTCTTCTAGCATTTTACAAGAGATGACAAAGTCTGCAGCACTAGTTAAAAGAGTGAGTTCACTTTCAGTCACGCAGGATGTAGCTGATGATTTTTTAAGCATAAGAAATCTGAAATTGGAATGTGATGACTTGGAGAACTGCTATCTCAAGGCAGTTATCAATCTAGATGATATACAGTCATGTTTGGAAGAGTCTCTTTTCTTCTCAATGAGAGAACTCAATTTACTAGAATTTCAAAGACACCTAAATTTCCAAAAATATTTGATTTTATATGTTAAGCTCACCTTCAAGGAAGGGGATGAAAACAATGCCGATTATGCTTCTTACAATTTTACCAGTTGTACAAAAGACAGCACAGAGTCGAAGCGAATGCTGGATAGTTTATTCAACATTAAATACTCATTGACAGGTTTGAATCCTAAGACTGATGTAAAGTCACTCATAGAGAATCACAAAACAGGTTCTTATTTATCGAGTGTGGAGATATTTAAACCTTTTAAAGGCAAGAAAATTATCCAGTTGTTTGGTATCGATCTCTCACAGATAACCAAACTGGAAAGGAAACCTATACCTTCGCTTGTGTTATCCATTGTTACTCAGATAGATAATTTACTTACCCATGATGTGAAGGGATCAAAATGGTGGATTGAATATATTACGGATTATAAGACCATTTTCAAGGTTCGTTCCGAGCTAAACAAGGTGATCCGATCAGATAGTAACTTTTACAATCCAAAGGATGGAGTTATGCAAAAAGAATATCGCCATAAGTTTGGAGCTATGGTCAGCGAAGTTCTCAGTGTCGAGAATTTAGACAAATTAACGAGATCTAATCTTTCATTCTTAATGACGTCCGAAACTGTCGATATTAAGGTAATTAGGTTACACACGTTATTCCATCTTCTCAAGATTTATTTCCTACAACTCCCAGAATCAATCATTCCACCAAAATATATTCTGAAGCTTAACTCTATTTATAGCGATGCAAAATCTTCCTCAAAAACCATGCTCTTGGACTCAGTTCTGAAAAAGCTAGGCGATAGCATCAACACGTTAAATTGTTTGGTTCTTCTATGGGATACCATTCTTCTACAGACTTCAAAAGAGAGCCACGAAGAAATTTATAGATTCTTATCCAACATTTTCATAGACTCAATATTGCATGGAAAGGGGGATATAGAGGTTAGTCAGTCAGCGTTAGATCCACCCAAGTTTAACCATGATTACTCAGTGAAACTGATCAAAGATCTGTTGTCCTTGAAGGAATGTTTATCAAATGAAATTGAAGTCAGGATCAAAGAGCGCAAACAAACTAAAAAACAAAACAAACTGAAAGATCTGCCACCAGCTCCTATAACATCCAAGGAAAGCTCTCCGGATATTTCAATTAGTGCAGATAGTACTAAATCATAACTTGCATTTAACAACACGATTTTAGCATTCATTTATTATGCAGTAGAGTAAAATAGCGATTAAGGTACTTATTCCCTTCTTCTTTTTGCTCTTTCCCAAGCACTGAGTCTCTTTCTCTTTTTTCCTGAAGACGATTCGTCGAAACTTCTCGAGTTATCAAACATGCCCCAGTCTTCACCAAAGAATTCGTTCTTTTGCTTCTTTCTTTTATCTTTGCCGGACAACTTGGTTTGAGATGCTGGCAATCTGGTGAAGTTCTCCTCTTCATATCTCGTTATTTCTGCCTCCTTTTCTAATTCTTTTTGTGTCTTCATATCTCTTCCTTTATTGACAATAGTTGATCCAATTGAAGTCTCCACCACTGGAGCCTCAGAAATGTCTTGTAGATATTCGTCCATGGATTGCAAGTTTTTATGTCTCTTTTGATTAGCAGCATCGACATCAGCAATATGTTGTGGTGGAAGTACGGTAGAAATTTTGGGAGGTCTGTATTTAGCACTAGAAGAGCTGACAGTTTCTTCGGTTTCAGAATTATCCTGAGTCTCGGTTCCAGCAGATTTTTCTTTCCTCGTAGGTTTGGAGCCTTCTGAGTTAGCAAGAAGAGAGGAAGCATCAGGTCTGTAGTTAAGAACATCTATTTCTTCATCTGATTCCTCTTCAGAGTCTCCATCAGAGTCTTCTCTGGAGTCGACTTCCGTTTTCTTTGCTTTTTCTTCAACTTCATTCTGTTCCTTTTCTCTTCTTTGATACGCTGTAACTAATTTCTCCAACTGATATCCAATCTTTTTCTCTAGAGGCCTGACTCCTCTATCTAGTGTAACTCTGTACCTGATGGTGTTTGTGACTGCATGGTCTCTGATTTCTTTCTGTTTCGTTAATTTAGACCCATTCTCTGTCATGATATTGAGTCTTGATCCAAGTATCACCAGCAGGCTGTTGATATACGCCAACAATGAAGAGTTCTTTAGAGTCAGCAAAGAAACTCCCTCTAGCGAGTCACCGGAAGCCTCCTTCTTGAGCAGAGATTTGATTAATTCTGGCACGTCGTCAGACTCATCTATAAAAGAGATCAAATTGTCTAGGGATCCTGAGGTTGATGTTAACGACTCCGATATCGAATCTAGTAGTTGGTTCAGACTTGCTTCGGGAACAGACATTCTAATAGTGATATAATGCGAGTACTTAGCTGCTCTATGCCACTGACACTCTCTAATATTGTCTCTAGTGTCTCTTTCCTTCCTTTTGGTACCCTGCAATATCTACCTATATACACAATTTTTCATGATGAGTTAGAAATTTTTTCCTATGTCTTACATCATCACTTATCGCGACACGCTAATTAAAATGGCAGTCTTGGAAAATCGGGATGCTCATCTAAGAAGAGAGAACGAAAGGGGGCTGGAGAAGGCCAATTCAAGACATTTGCCAGAGTAAGATGATGATAGTCATTAACAACACTTCTGTTTGATTGTCTGGGTTGTACGTTTCGATTTGGGAGTCATAGTTTGACATAATAAAATATATTGCAAATGCACAGCCAGATTTACATGAAAATTTTTTAACAAAAAATTTTAATTTAATGATTGATTGTGTTTATATAGGAGGTTATCAAGGAAGGAACTTAGGGCAAAAGTTAGGTATATTGTCGTTTTTGATAGGATCTAGACCATCAGAAGCACAGATTGATAGATTTGGCTAGAACCAAAAATATACAGACAGAATGGTAAGTTGATATGGACGTCTCAATTGATATATAAATACTAACTAAGAATACAGCCTCAAAACGAATATATCGAGCAACATATCAAACAACATGGTAGAAGATTAGACTATGAAGAGAGAAAAAGAAAGAAGGCAGCAAGAGAGGCCCACAAGATTGCTAAGTCGGCACAGAATTTGAAGGGATGGAGAGGTAAACAATTCGCCAAACAACGTTATTCCGAAAAGGTGGCTATGAGAAAGAAGATCAAAGCACATGAGGAAAGTAAAGTGAAGGGTCCCTCCAAGCCTAGCGAGGATGACGGTGAGGCTTTGCCTACTTATCTTCTGGATAGAGAGCAACAAACTACAGCAAAGGCTATAACGTCGTCGTTGAAACAAAAGAGAATGGAAAAGGCCGACAAGTTCTCTGTTCCATTACCAAAAGTGAGAGGTATCAGTGAGGAGGAAATGTTTAAGGTTGTCAAGACAGGTAAATCCAAAACTAAATCCTGGAAGAGAATGATCACAAAACATACTTTTGTTGGGGAAGGATTCACCAGAAGACCTGTTAAATTGGAAAGGATCATTAGGCCATCTGCATTGAGACAAAAAAAGGCCAATGTCACGCATCCAGAATTGAAGGTGACTGTCTTATTACCTATATTATCTGTTAAAAAGAACCCACAATCTCCTATGTACACAACTTTGGGTGTTTTAACCAAGGGTACCATCATCGAAGTAAATGTCTCGGAAATGGGTATGGTTACTGCTGGAGGTAAGGTTGTTTGGGGAAAGTACGCTCAAATTACCAACGAACCAGACAGAGACGGTGTTGTTAACGCTGTTCTTCTTGTGTGAACTCAAAGTTCTCGTATTTTCGCTATTTCATCCTTTAATCGTATAGTTATCGCTGTGAATTTTATAGTCATAATCGTCATAACATCTCATAAAAGTAGTTTTTATCCGTATTTCTCTCATTATTTTACTATATCCACATGTATCCACAACTTCTTATCAGTTGGCGATTGTTCTTTCTTATTCCGATCTTTTATTTCTCTCCATACTGCTCTTTTTGGCACTTATCTTGCAATCCAAGACCATATCAAAAGGGTCGTTCACCAACCAAACCGTCATAGCGTTATCTGGTAGTGTCTGCAGTCCCCTCAACACTTAATTTTATTCTCTTTATAGCAGCCTAGTCAGATTCATCTATTACCCAATAACATTATTCAAGAGATAAGAGCGTCTGTTGTTAATAGGATTAAAAATATCCAGAATATCAATTCTCTAAAGCAACTTGATATAGATTGAGCAGGGATTGCCTTCGGACAGTCATTCTTTAATACTCACCAATAAATCACATCACTCGTTAAATCGAAAGCGTCAACAATGAAATTATCAACATTCGTTGCATTTGGGGCCCTCGCAAGTTTTGCAAATGCTTTTCCGTTCTTAAGTCTTGAACAGAATGCTCAGAATGCTCAGAAGGTTATCTCTGTCTTTTCTGACGTTGACAGTGAAGCTCGACCAGAAGTCGACTCCGAGTCTCTTCAGGCTCTGATTACCACTGACGATCTCAGGTCAAAAGCTGAGATCTTATATAGCATCTCTCATAGATCTATCAAAAGGTTTGGCCATCCAACTAGAGTAATCGGCTCTCAAGGTCACTGGGGAACAATAGACTTCATCAGAAGTGAAATTAGGAAGTTGGGAGGCTACTATAATGTCAGTGTCCAATATTTCCCAGCTGCTATGAGCGAGATTTACAATATTAGTCTTGCTATCGATGGTACTTCCGCTAAGGTAACAGAAATGGATATGAGTCCTCCAACTCCTAACAAGGATTATGTCACTGGTCCTTTGGTAGCTGTGGCTAACAGCGGTTGCAGTATCGACGACTTTCCTGCAAATGTCCATGGTGGTATTGCTCTTATCAAGAGAGGTGAGTGTGCGTTTGGCGAAAAGTCGCTTCTTGCAGGTAAATTGGGCGCCAAAGCCGCTATTATTTACAATAATGAAAAAGGTAGCATTAGAGCTACCTTAGGTGCCCCTCCTAAACATGCAGTCGTGGCTCCATCAGTTGGTATTTCAATGGAGGATGGTGAAAGCTATCTTTCATTGCTTGCTACTCATAACGTCTCTGCATCTGTTCTTGTGGACTCTTTTGTTGGATACATTTCCACTGTTAATGTTATTGCCGAGACAGTTGAAGGTGATCCAGAAAACATTGTTATGCTAGGTGCTCACTCTGATAGTGTCGCTGCTGGCCCAGGTATTAATGATGATGGTTCCGGTACCATCTCACTTATTGAGGTTGCCAGGCAATTGAGCAATTTCTCTGTCAAGAACAAAGTGAGATTTGCATGGTGGGCAGCTGAGGAGGAAGGTTTATTGGGATCCAATCATTATGTTCAGCAGTTGTCCCCAGAGGAAAACAAAAAGATCAGATTATTCATGGATTATGACATGATGGCAAGTCCAAACTATGAATACCAGGTTTATAATGCTTCTAATGAAGTCAATCCTGTAGGATCTGAGGAGCTTAGAAATCTTTATATCGACTACTATGTTTCGAAGGGCCTTGATTATGTTTTAATCCCATTCGATGGAAGATCTGACTATGTTGGATTCATTGAAAATGGCATTCCAGCTGGAGGAATTGCAACCGGTGCGGAGAAGAAGAACTCAAAAACAGGTAAAGTTTTGGATCCTTGTTATCACAGTCTTTGTGACGACATAAACAACTTGGCATATGATGCATTCTTGGTGAACACTAAACTCATTGCTCATACTGTTGCTGCATATGCTAAATCGTTAGAAGGCTTCCCTGTTAGACAAGCAGCTATTGGCTCGATGTCTGATCCAAAAAATTCGGGCTCTGAGTCCTTCAAGTACCGTGGATCACATCTTATCATTTAACTATTAAGTTACCCGAGTATAAATTACTTCACTGACATTAACCATAGAGGCTCTATACATTCCACTATACATTAGTCTTGGAAAAATCAGAATATTAGTTATGTATGATTCTCTTTAATGTAAATTACATAATTGGAGTCATGAAGTATTGTAAGAAGCAGAGGTTGAACTTAGCTGACACTATAATAAAATAGTCAGTTGATGCAATTAATTAACTATGAAGCTCCGATGAAAAGAGAGCATGCACTAAATTATCGAATATTAGGCTACGACGACATGTAACGTTTTATAAACTGTCCAAATAACTATCCATCGTAATGAATCTCTTATCACCTTTTGAGCTCCTATCTTCTGAAAGAAATTTATCGGACCTTAACGACTTGCTTGCAGCATCATCATTTTCCAGGTAATCTTTAAAATTCATTCTGTTGCTGGGTTTTAATTTACCTGACAAACCAAACATTCCAGAACAATGCGGAGAGCGGGGAAAGTCCCCAGAGGTGTATATAAGGGGCGAGCTCTTTAAGTCTGGAGTCATGATATCACTCAGCTTTGAGGGTAGCGTATTAATGGTGTTTACAGAGTTTCTGTGGTCGGCTGTACCAGGGAGTTCTTTGGAACTTGTAGTAGTACCAATATATGCTGGAATTGGTAGTTCTTTTAGTTCATCAATAGGTTTTGCAATCTCTCGTGCTGCAAGTTCGTGTCTCTTGTGCTGGTTTGCATTTATTAAATTGTTATGCGTCGTGTTAATCGGCAACGAAATGGCGGAGTCGTTTATACTCATGAAAGATGACGGCATTGAAGAACATAGAAGGTCATGGGGTGGGCGAGATGAGCTGCTCTTTTGTGGTGATACGCTGGAACTGCTGACCGAAGAAGAAGAAGCGACGTAGTCCGGTGTTACGGAACTTGAGAGTTGGAATAACTTCGCAAAAGACCCTTTCAGTCTGGTCGAAGTCTGACGAGCACTAGAAATTCCTAGAGAGGATGATGAGGTAGAGGCGATAGAAAATGATCCAGTTTCCATATCAGAATCACTTAACGAATCACCTGATTTGGAGTTTCTTAGAATGTGGTCAACATTTCCTTTTTTCTTATTGTCTTCTGCTGTTTCAAGCTTCTTTCGAAGGGCATCATTATATTTGAGATAATATTGATAGTCCTTAGAGTTGATAAAATAGCGGAAAACCTTATGCTGTTTTACTGCCTTCAGATTGACTCGCAGTTCCGGATCTTTAATGAGCATTTTTTTGAACAGATCCACAAGAGACTTGAAGAACTCAACGAGTTTAAGATTGTAGTCAAATTTGAGATTGGCATCATCCCGAATGCGAGAAAGCATATAGCAATCATTGAAATTAGAAGGAATTACTAGATCTTTCTTCACTATATCATTGAACAATTTGAACTCATTTTCATTGTAGAATGGAAAACAATCAAAGAACAAATAATAAAGTGTAATGGCCAAAGACCACACATCAATTTTGAAACCCAATTCGGCTTCTTTTTCTTTGTCCTTTTTGAGCTTAAGATGGAGGAATCGTAATGACATAGTATTAATACGAGAAGAATTGCTATTCTCTGAATCCTCAAGATCGCTTTCATTACAACATATTTCTGGAGGAATAAATAGTGGTGTGCCTACTATCTTTTTGAAGATTTCAAAATTGTCATCAATTGAATTTCCTGTGAGCTTGTAACAGGTGCCAAAATCTGATATTTTAATGTTACCTTGATAATCCACCAAGAGGTTTGATGGCTTGATATCTCTGTGGACAATGCTTTGAATATGGAGAAATTCTAAGCCGTTGATAATTCCTCTCATTTTGTTCTGTATGTTAAACAATTTGTCCTCGGAGGACGGATAATCTGCAAAATTAGAGGACGTGAGTTCTCCATGGGAACAGTACTCGCTTATGAAGTAAATCTTATTATTCTTTGAGTTATTGATAATACCAAAGGAGCTGAGAAGGTTGGGATGGCGGAAGCTGTTAGTGAGCCTTATGATCTTTATTTCATTTTTGATTCTGTTAAGATTGGACACATTGGAAAGGCTAAGAATGGGCTTTTCCATCTTCTTGGTATCTATGATCTTGACCGCGTAATAGAACTCCTCTGTGTCATTCTTGAGAACCGACATCTCGTGATCTGTAGACGTTGTCACCAGGAACACTTTGCCAAACCTTCCATTTCCCAGTCTTCGTATCGTTTTGAACTCACTTAGGTGAAATTCACCTTTGTTTCTGCTCATGATACGGGTATAAAGGAGGCAGCTGTAAACTTGATAACCGTGTCAATAGTCAGTACATGTACTAGTCTAGTTGTTTCAGAATACAAAGCAATGCGCGAGTATATTGATGCAAGCTTAATACAGTTCGAAGGAGTGAGTGTAGTTTGTGAGCAGGTTTCCTGTTGAAAGTGACTATCTACATATCCAGAACCATCTATAGGTACCTTTTCTAAAAGAAAACGGAAGGAATGAGGTGGATCTGCTTATCATTCGGAATACGTGACCCAACTCACGTGACACAGAGGGTACTTCGGGAAGAGATTTCACGATTGCATAGAATGTATATATAGAGAGGGAACAATAGAAGGGAATGTGCAAAAAAGATTGGACCGATAGAATCTTCTTGAGGGGAGAGGGTTAGAGTTAAGCAGCTTTGGATCTCGAACCTTCAGAGACACTTGGGATCTGATTTGTTGAGAGTACGATTTTTGATGGTGTTACCCGGATGAGAGCTGGAAAAAATTTTCAAACAGTATAAATAGCTTGTTTTTTCCCCCAATGAAGAGAGATGGTCATGAATGGATTATAGAAGCAACGCCAGAAGATCAGATCTTTTGCGTACATGGCTCTTGCCTTTTACCAGAGCCATCCGGGATCTGTCTTTATTCAATGGCAGTATTACGATTTTTTGGAATCATCAGACCGAGATTTGGTCTGGATTGTATGGTACTCTTTATGGGACCGTTTCAATCCGTCTATGTATAACTAGCTTAGTTACCCGTCACATCTGAAGTCTTTTATTGTAACTGTAGTAAGCGCGTTTTGATGTGATCTGGTCGCGGTCGCCGGTGTGGAGATGTTCTGCCCAGTAATTTAGACGGTCTAGCCGGTGGTTGATCGTGTAATGCGTCTTTTCTGGTTCTGGTCATGTGGTGGCCGAGGCGACACGTCTTTTCCCGTTTGGGAGCAAAATTTTTTGAGCGTGTTGCGTGCTAAAATCATTGTTTACCGTTGCGTGAGCGTTCGCTCCCCCCAGTGAAACGGAAGATCTCACCGGGCGCCAGGAGCAGGAACCAGAATGAGTAGGAGAGAACTGAGCGTTGGGCTGGAGGGGAAAAATCAAAACAAGGACATATGAGTATTTTTACTTCACTCTTGTAGACATGTTTCATTAGTACACCACACAACAGACTTGATCTGAGGTGTACAAGAGACAGTATATCAACGCCAGTTAGTAATAGAAACTAACGAAGATCAGTTGGATCTCGGTTGATCGATATTAGACCAAAGTACACGGTTAATCCTCGAATCTGATCAATCTGGTTTCGATATAGCCCTCTGAGACCTACCATGTTGGACTCAACACTCGACACGCTCAAAGAGTTGGTCAAAAGAGATAAATGCACAAAGGGAGCGCAATACTGCCAAACTTCCAGCAACATCTCCACTGCGGGTATAGTCCTGGCCGTCGTTCTTCCCGTCGTGTTTGTGGCCATAGCTATGAGCTATTTCATATGGAGAGCATGGAAGAAAAATAAGAAGGAGGCATTAGACGACGACGATCCCGATTTCAACGGTGATAACACGGTTCTTCCTGATTATCCTTCGAAAGAGGAATACTTGATGTCAGAAAACTTTCCAAATAATGATAATCCTTTCGACAACGCTAATGCAGTTAGATACCCTCAAAAAGTTATCGACGAACACTCCAGACAGCAAAGTAATTTGAGACACGGTTCCTATTACAACTCCTCCCAGATCAGTGTGGGCACTGGAAACAAACTGGGCAGAAATCATATCGAATCGTTTGTTCTCCCTCGTGTCGAGGACACTCAATCCAAGCAATCCTTGGATGAACTTTCCAGACAGCTAGGAGGCGTCTATCCAGGATACAAGATCCCTGAGTCCAACAGCAAAGTAAACTCACTGGACGATTCAGCAAGGTCATCTTTCTCAAACATTTCGAGAGATGCACCAGCATCAGAAACATCCTTCAGATATACAAATGAAGCCCATGACCAAAAAGCTGAACCAAAGAAAGAATTCAGTTCCACAAGATTACAGACAGAGTTCACAGATTCTAGCAGTGAAGTTGATCTTTCAAGATTTGAGGATACTAACACGTATGAGACACCAGAAGAGTCCATTATTGCTAATTCTAATGGCAAAGACAGCTTCCACATGACTCATAGCGATAGTCCTGATGACGAACCTATCGACTTGCATGCTAACGAGGATTACCAGACGCGTAATAGTGTCACCTACCCAGATATAGTTGCATCAGCACCTGAAGATTACCAAGAGACACCTCTCTATCCTGCAAAAGCTGGTTCCATCGAAGACAAAATTAATACGCAAGAGAGAGATTTCAAGCAGCAGTTACAACATCCCGGACCTCAAACTAATCATGATACTAATGGCTCAACTCAAATTGAAAGTCAGCGTGTACATGAAGAACCTCAGACTACATCTTCTGATTCAAACATACATCTGGAGAATAGTGTTCCTAATGAAAACTATGAGAACGCTGAGTACGTACCTGACTTGAACCATGTTTTAAAAGGAGAGCCAATATCTACTGAGGAAGAAGAACAAATTAATAGAATGAAATCTGTTTACAAGGTTTACTTCTCCAGGGAAAACTCAATCAAGTCGAAAAAGTCTAAGGATGGCATAAAACAGGAGTTTGACGACCCTTCAATGCCACCATTGCCGGCATTGCCTCAAAGTGCTCCAGCCACTTATCCTGAGTATGGCCAGAATCCAGCGGTTGACAACTCTGTTGACGAGAGCCAATATAGAAGGCAGCCACAGTTGCATTTAGATACCGGTGTTGCAGCGCAAAATCCTAGAGAGAGCTATGCATCTTCAATTTATTTGGAAAATGGCACGGCTCCAGTTAACTCACAAAGTCAAGCATTTTATCCGCATCAGCATATTCAGAATATTGTGTATCAGCAGCAGTTGCAGGAGCAGAATTACCGTCAAATGATGTCTCAGCGGAGACCACAACCTCGTAGACCATCTCAGGTCAAAAAGCTGGAGGAATTACCTTCGCCTCACGAATTTAAGAATAGAAACTCCAATTTGGAGACGTTTACCCACTTTGAGAAGCAGCGGAAGTTCTCGGGCAAGAGACAACAGACATCGCCTGTGGTCTACCAACAACCGTTTAGTCCACTGGAAGACACACAATGGGGATCCAGTCAGACTAACGCTTCCAGCCCATCTCCTCATCAAATTAGAGACTCTATAGTGATGTTCAATCCTGTTGACATTAATTACAACAAGACCTACAGACCCAAGGGAGGATTAACAGACCAAGTGAGAAAGGTTTCAATGAGTTCGAGTTCGAGCTTCCATCAACCTAATTCTCCAAGCTTTGCATATGGGGAACAATTTCCTCCTAGACCTCATGGCGCTGAGAATCTCATTCCAAAATCCGGCTCCCAATCGGATTTGAGAAGGTACGTTGAAAATGCCAATTTGTGAGTCTTCTGCATTAACTTGACTAAATTGTTTTTTTTAAGCCTGCTGAACTTGCGATCTGTGTTTTTATATAATGCCTAGATACTACACTATTTTGACCCTACGTTTACTTTATCTTTTATTCCTTCTATTCCCGTCTCTAATACGGCATACCGTTTATCATATTGATTATAATGATGTATTCAATTCTTTTGAGACCTATTTTTCGTTTGGACAAGTAGACTAAAAATAATCCTAACTAATTTTTTATGTTGTATGATGATTCTTTGTAAACAGACTCGAATTATCGAATTATATACTGATTTGAGATCTGATATACGAAAGAGAGTGATCGTGTCATTTTGGCTAACATATAAACCGTGGAACAAGCGAATGAAGTATCAAGCTGGATATTCGGAGACGTCTACAGAGTTGTAGTTATCTAACAAAGATAGTTTTATAATGTCTCCGCAAATGAAAGGATTAGTTCAGTTCATTACGGATATCCGTAATATGAAAGAGCAGGACCAGGAAAATAAAAGAATTCAGTCAGAATTGGTACATATACAGAAGCAATTCCAACAGACAAATCTATCTGGGTACCACCGCAAGAAATATATCTGCAAGCTGTTATACATCTATCTAATGGGCCATGATTTGACTTTTGGTTTTCAGGAATCAACCATGCTGATCAGCTCAAAGATATATAGCGAAAAGGTAATTGGATATCTGGCATTGACTCTCTTTATTCAGACCAGTCCGGATCTGAGCACGATGGTGGTGAACTCCATCAAGTCTGATTTAGACTCTTCAAACGACGACTTCAACTGCTTGGCCTTGCAATTCCTTGCTAGTGTTGCAGATGAGGAAACACATACTGTGATATTTGAAGAAGAAGTCTTTAAATTCCTTAGATCTCCAACATGTTCGTCTCTCGTGAAAAAAAAAGCGGTTCTTACTCTTCTCCAGCTACTCAAATGCGATTCAAGTATGATTACAAGACATCCTACGTGGGTTCCCCGTATCATCGCTTTACTTAATGATGACAATTTTGGAGTGACTCTGGCAGCTACTTCTCTTGTAGAACATATCGCAAAGTTAGATTACTATGCGTGTCAAAGTAGTCTAACTCTGGTTGTTGACCGACTTTACAAGATAGTGGTTGACAATAACTGTCCAGGAAATTACTTCTATTGTGGAGCTCCAGCACCATGGTTGACAGTGAAATTGTTTCATCTACTAGAAATTTTAGTTCCAGATGCATCATCAGTGGATATTGATACAGTCAACAAGAGCAAAATTCAGTCTGTTTTGCAAAAGTCGATATCTACAGCCATTTCAAAGAGAAACACTCTTTCACTTGAAGCAAAAAACACTCATGGGTTCATATTATTTGGAGCCATTTCTCTGTCTGCCCATCTCGATCCATCTCCAGATCAGATTCAAAGGGCTGAGGATGCTCTGTGTTTCCTTTTAGATTCTCCCGAGACAAATACTAGATACTTGGTTCTTGGTGCCTTGACCAAAATTGCAGCCAGACCTGAGGCATCCACAATCTCCACTGTGACAGATAATATACAGAAGGTTTTCAGACTTTTGAGAGACAGGGATGTATCGATAAGACGACTTTCCTTGGATCTTATATATGCTACTTGTTCCTCTCAAACAGTTGAAAGAACATGCACTGAACTGTTGCAATACCTTGCTGTTGCCGAATTTTTAATGAAGTCTGAGGTTGCCGTCAAAGTTGCAGTTCTTGCAGAACAATATGCCACGGACACTACGTGGTATGCTACTACTATTATGAAACTTATTTCATTAGCAGGCAACTACCTGGATGAGGAAGTCTGGCAGAGATTACTACAGATTGTTGTCAACAACGAGTCTATACAACCTGTGGCATGTAAACTTTGTGTCCGGTATTTGAAGACTGGGAATCACCCTGAGTCAATGTTGAAAGTTTCAGCCTTCTTACTTGGAGAGTTTGGCAACCAGATAGTAGAGTCATGCAATGAGCGTGAGCAATTTAATCTACTATACTCTAAATATTTCCAAAGCGCTGTGAGATCGAGATCCATGATCCTGTCCTCATTTTTGAAGTTCTACAATAATTATGAACAATTAAGACCTCAAATAGTCGACCTGTATGAACAGGAAGCCAACTCTTTCAGCTCTGAGGTCCAACAAAGAGTATCTGAGTACTTGAAGCTTATTATCAGAGATGATAACTCGCAGCTACTAAAGGTAGTGGTGATGGAGATGCCTCCATTCGAATCGAAGATTTCACCGCTGATTTTGAGACTAGGAAATGTGAAGGATACGCAAGAGAGCTTCAAGCTACCAATTTCAAAGCAAGTGAATCCGTCGAGCATAGGGTTTATACTTTCTGCTGCGGAAGCTTCAAGTTCTATTTCTCTTGTTCATCAACCTACTGGTGTAAGTAGGCCCTCTTCTCCTGTTAAAAGAGTACCACCTCCGCCTCCTCCTTCCCGCCACAGAACAGCGACCGTATTATCTGCCTATGAGAGCTTGAACAATGAATCACGTTTATCTGTGGCCTCATCTTTCAACCCATTCGATGTCGAATCAGAGAGAGGTTCCTCTAGCCAATTGCTTAGTCATAAAGGAGTTCTGTTGACATCCAATTGGAAGGAGGGATACTATCGTTTGCTTCATTTTGATCAGGGCATATTCTATGAGAACTCGTTGTTGAAAATCATATATAGATTGAGGAGAGAAAAGGCTGTGTTGTATTATTATTTGACTTACGTGAATAAGTCACCATCTCCACTTACCGGACTCTCTTGTGAATTATTCCCAGGATATGACGAGCGGGAAGATCCTCCGTATTTGATTTCATATGTTAAGCATCCAGACTCTACGATCGGAACCGATAGCAGAACTACCCAGGAGTTCAACGTAACAATTAGGGCCCCATATCCTGACAATCTTGTTCCAATGTTGTCGCTTTCATTTTTATCTGGAAGTCTGTCGACTTTGAGATTAAAAGTTCCAGCTGTGGTATATAAGGTTCTTGTTCCTGGAGCACCCCTTACTAAGGAGTCATTTTTTTCCAGATGGAATCAGATCGGAATGATGCTAAACTCAGAAGGAGAATTCCAAACCACCATTAGATTGACAAATCTCAAGATTGTTCACGGACTCACTAGGACTCTTCAATTGATTGGCTTCAATATTTTATCTGGAATTGATCCTAATCCAAACAATATTGTTGCTGCGGGTATTCTGAACATGGCTAGTGGTGGAGCTGGTTCTCTGGCCAGAATTGAGATTAATCCTCAAGATGAATTGAGTCTGCGGATTACTATGAGATCTACTGTTGCTGGACTATCTTCGATCATCACTTCCACCGTAACAGATCTATTACAAAACATTTAATTAGAGCCATTTCTATGTGTACATTGATGTATTTTAGTTGATCTTCATCATGTTTGTGTAAACCATGAATATTGAAATATCTAGTGTTCTCATATAAGAATGAAATTTTTTATTTTGATATAGATTTAAGTAATGGTCAGATATTTTATTAGATAGTTAATTTCCAGAATTACATGCTTTCTATCACAAAAAGAGGCCAATCGGTAATTCAGAGCAAAGTAGTCGTTGGAAGAATCCGTCATATCAGAGAAAAACAGTACATTCCCAACATGTGCTTGACATATACTCAGGAAAGAGCCTCACAGTTAATCGCTAACGCTAACGAGATCAAGGAGAAGGTTGACACAATTGGACATGGAAAGACCAGATTGGTCTGTGTATCGAAACTACACCCTGCAAGTGATATTAAGGCTTTGTATGACGTGGGATACAGACACTTTGGAGAAAATTACGTCCAGGAGTTGCTAGAAAAAGCTAAGGTTTTGCCTAAAGATATCGACTGGCATTTTATTGGCGGTCTTCAGACCAACAAAACCAAGGATTTGGCGAAAAATATCGACAATTTGTATGCTGTTGAGACTATCGACACCGAGAAGAAGGCCAGGAAGCTTAATGATACCCGTGCTCAGACGGAAAAGCCGAAGATCAATGTCTATATCCAAGTCAACACTTCTGGAGAAGAACAGAAGTCGGGTATTTCTCCTGTTGAGACCGAGGCTCTAGTCAAGTTTATTATTGCAAATTGTCCAATGTTAAATTTAGAAGGTCTGATGACTATTGGGTCGGTGTTCGAATCCAAATCGGATCAGGAGAACCAAGATTTCAAGAACCTCGTGGTGTTAGCCAACAACATAGAACAGAATCTTGGAATAAAATTACGGTTGAGCATGGGTATGAGCAGTGATTATCAAGAGGCTATCAAACAAGGTTCTACTTCGGTAAGAGTAGGGTCCAATATCTTCGGTGGAAGACCTCCTAACAACGGACATTGAATTTCTTCCAGGGAGTTTATCTCTCAATCTTTATGCATAATTCAGTTTTTCCCTCTTATTATTTACTTATATATCAACTATTTCGATCTACTGTCCTTTGGACTGTTTCCAGCTTCTTTAAGATCTCAGAATTGCTCATAATCTTTCTTCTTTAAGCCCGCTCTTCTCATATCAATAATATATAGATATCTGTCTCGCGTAATACTCTTGATAGATTACTAGGAACAACTGACTCTTATTAACCTCAAATCGATATATACCGTTTGATACACTCTACATCCATACAGAGACACTTTAAGAAATGCCCCCTAAGAAGAAGGCTACTATTCCCCGAAATAAAGCTGTCCCAAGGGGCAGAGTGACCAGATCTCAGACAAAAAATACGGAACAGAGACAACTCGAAGCTATTGAACAACAACAGAACGGGTCCAGAGCCACTGAAATAGAACCAAAGACCCAGGATATAGACCAAGAGCTCTCTCAAGATGAATCTGTTACTTCAGATTGGTTTGCGTATCTTCTAGCTGAAATAGAACAATCCTTGAATCCTTCTATTTGGGCCCAGATCGTCACATTATTGTTAATCTTGAACATCATTTATCTTCTGTATCAGAAACAAGAGAAAGAAGAGGCCAAGATAATGCCATTTTTCGACGCATTTTATGTTATCATTGGCCTCTTGTGTCAAACGGGCATTGCATTTGTCAACAAATGGAAAATCTATAAGAAGTCTGAGCTAACACAAGGCCCTGAGAAATCTGAGAATGTAAAGCCTTCTCTTCCTCCATTCAATAACTTGTATTCTGCATTACTTCCAATATTGATCTGTTTACTTAAATCTCCTGACTATTTGGTGATAATAGCTGCTTGTGTTACCCTTGTATCCGACCTCCAAATGTTTGTTAAAATCGGAGTTGCATGGGTGGTGGAGATTCAAATGGTTAAACCAGAAACTCCCGTTACTTTTAGACAGTTGGGCCTGGCTCCTGTATTATATGCCTTTGTGTACTACAATCTCGAAGTATATCTGCCTAACTCATTCGCCGTCAGTGAAAGGAATCTATTTTCTGCGCTTTCTGTGGTTTTGTTGCTTTTGGTAGACACAACATCTGCAAAACCATTGCTCATCCTGCAGAGATTAATGCTTTCTTATACACTGGCAACTGCATTCTGTTATCCAATTTATCAGTTTCATTGTTCTCGAAAAGACTCGACTGCTAGAGTTCTGATCTTGGTCCTACTTCATTCGGCCTTCTTTGTTGTCGGTACTTTTCTGTCTGTGATCTTACTCACTCCAGTTCTAGGATCGGACCCATGGACCTGGCTTTGCGGTTTCATCACACAAACATCTGAGAGGGTTATGACCTTCAAGATTTGGGTTACAGCGTTTACAGTTTTGATTCCATTGGTATTTGTACTCTCGAAATACCTTCCGCTGGATGTTCGTCGAAAGATCTGGCATTTCACATTGTTCGGTGCATTAGCCCATCCAATCATGTCGGATCCAGAGTTGGCATCACTGGCTCTGGTGGCATTATTTGGTGTCTTTTTACTTATAGAGTTACAAAGGTCTCTTCGTATAAGACCATTTGGAGATTGGCTACGTTCAGCATTTGAACCCTTCCAAGACGAGAAGGACTCCAAAGGTGAGATTGTGACCTCATACATCTTCCTGGTTCTCGGAACGGCCCTTCCCCTGTGGTTTGAAGGATGTAAGGCAACAGGCGAGTCGACTGCTGGTCTCATTACTGTTGGATTAGCTGATTCTGCTGCATCTCTGGTTGGAAAAAGACTAGGACACACAAACTGGCAAAATTCTAAAAAGACAGTTGAAGGATCTGTGGCATTCTTTGTTGCCTGTATGATTGGTTTAGTATTTTTCCAAAAGTTAGGGCAGAATGATTTCACATATTCAAACATGGTGAGCTCTTCGGTCATTGCTGCTGTCATCGAAGGATTCACCGATATGAATGATAATGTTCTAGTCCCTATCATCATGTATATTGCTTTGAGTTGTCAAAAGCACTTTTAAGTTCAAAGTTTTTGAGGTCTGTATTATGCTATAAAGCCATATAAATGTCTCAGACTTCTTTATTGAATTAGACTTTCTTCTTATTACGTTTCTACATTATTTGTATCTCTATATATGGATAGAAATAGCAGATACTGAAATGGACAGTCCCATGAACAGTGAATTAATTATGTTTCTATTTGGTAGCACCTTCGGATACTTGGAAAGTGGTTCAGATAAGGTGCGCGTAGTTGCACAGTTAGATATCTGAATTGAGTATATAGATAATAGATAAACCATCACTGATCATGGCAACTCAACTGACTGGTTCTTGTGACCTATGGGACTCCTGAAATCTTTTATGTGTTGAGTCTGGCGAAATGGATCTCCTTAAATCAATTAAGACTTTTGATCTATGGCAGGTATGTGATGAAATATATTATATGATATGAATAATCTCTAACATGAAATCAGATTGCAAAATTACCATCTGGTCCGGTGAACTTGCCTAGTTTGGAGAATTACAACCACATTAAGCGACTCAGTAATGAACATGACCATTCGTATGTCCAAGTAAATGTGGAAAGCACTCGTCAATGGATCGAGTTTGTTCATGAACTATGTGTGAGCAACGGTGAAGCTGAGGAGGATGGACTAATTGTAATTCTGGACTGTGCATATCAATTTGGACGTCCTGAGATATTGAACAGTGGATTGAATGTACTGAAGAAGAGACTGAATCAACAGAATGTTTCTGAAGACCTGATCAGTGCCATTTTCACTCGAATTGTTGTTTTAAATCAGTTTGATGATTTGAAAGAATTGAACTCTGTTCTCAGAAACATTGGCCAACATATTTCAGGCGATTATCATAGCTTAAAGGTTAATTGCATTGTTATTTCAAACACTTCAGTCTTTTATTGGTATCTCAGAGATAAATCGGACTTCGAGCCCTTGAATGATCTCCATACGATCTGCAAAGCGATTTCTCGTGATTTCTCGTGTCTAGTTGTTTCTTCTCGCAGTTTATTCGAAAGAACATCTACCACAGTCTCCTGAAGCATCTTCAATGGGTCATTATTCACTCTCCATCTCATCGTTCTTCCCTAGGCCTTTGGCGTCTTAAACACCTCGCACCTCAACACACTACCTATAGTGAAAATTTTTACCTTTCTCCATTAAACCTGAATAGGTTTCTAGAGATAGCCCAGTTGAAGAGGATTACAGGTCGTGTTAGTGTATTGATTATTGCTGAGAAACGTTCTGATAATAACCATTGTCACTCTGAAGATTTTAACGGAGAAAAAACCATGAGTACAGAACAAGATCAAAAGACCAAAATTCTTTCCCAGGTTGAATTTTACTTTTCGGATTCCAACTTGTTAAACGATAAGTTCCTGTTCACTACCCAACAGGCCAACGAAGGATGGGTTCCAATTTCTGTGATCTCTCAGTTCGAAAGAATGAAGAAGTTCAGACCGATCGAGACCATCGTCGAGGCTCTCAGAGAGTCTAAAGATCTACTAGAAGTGTCAGAAAACGGAGAACTTGTCAAGAGAAAGACCGCTTTACCTTCCAACCAGAACGAAATCCAGGTCGCAATCAATAAGAGAAGTGTTCTTGTGGAACAACTACCTTCAGATGCCACCCTAGACGACCTCATTGAGTTTTTCTCAAAATACGCCCCAACTAATCAAGTTAGAATGAAGAAGAAGGATAAGAAGTTCATTGGAGCGGCATTTGTCGAATTTAAGACGGAGGAGGATGCTCAGAAGTTCCTTCAGCTCGATCCTAAACCCTCATACGGTGATAAGGAGATCAGCGCCGTCAGCAAGACTAGCTACGATGAGTCAAAGGCTCAAAAATTCGGCGAGAGAAGAGGAGGACGTGGAAGAAAGCAAAGCACCTCTAAGAAGGGCTCTGAATCTCACAGAAAAGACGAGGACAGAAAGAGAGACGAGTCTCCAAAAAGAGATGAGGCCAAATCTGAATCCGACGTCCGTGAGTCTAGAGAAGACTAAATTTCTGTCAAAGAAGCCTACAAAGCCTTAATGATCCTATTTGAAGCAAACCAGGTTAGAGTTGCACCCTTTGTACGCCTCGTAGAGGATTTCCTCTTGTACTATATAGCTTAAGTAGCTGATCTAGATATTTAATTAATCGAGTTTTGCTTATGTCAGTACTGAGTCAGCGGGTTTATCTTAAGCCACCTGAAGTAAAACGCGTGTAGGCTGGTATTTATCTTCTGAGACGCGTTAAGTAAGAGAATCAGAACAACAGTTGGACAGTGTTCAGGAACCATCTACGATCTAGAGCCAGTTGTAGAACAATTATTGCAATGCCAACATCCATTGGGTTAAACATTGTGGCAAAATTCGGTCCCAAGGCTGAGAATTCTGACATCTTGCAGAAATGTGAAGATTTGATCAAGATCTTTGGAATATCTGCCGAAGAGCTTTTTGTTCAATGGGAATCGTATGTGATCACAAGTTCCACTGTGGACAATGATCTGGAGTTGAGTATTACAAATCTTGATAGACTGCAGGAATACATCCAGAAAAAGCTTGTAAAGAGCAACCAGAAGACCCCGGTTTCTACTACCAAAAGACCTGTCATGAGGACTCCCACCCTAGGGATGATCCCTTCTACACCTCAATCGGCTACCAAGAAGCGAAAACTTGGGGGTGGAGAATCTAGTAGCAGGTCTGCAGACTCCAGCTATATACAAATGGATGATTCTCCAACCAAAAGCATGCAGTCTGGTCAAATTATAGAGACCCTTAACCCGCATATTAAGCCATCAGATTCAGTTAACCAGGTCAAACCAAAGATTTATGCCAATTTCGATCCTCAAAAATACAAGTTCCGTACAATGAATCAGAAATTATTGGAAGTGGCAGATTATTTAGATGAACAAATCGATTCTTCCGCAAAGATCATCCTGGAACACTATAAGTTCGACGCTAATGACTTCGGAAATCCAAATCTACAGTCACAGTCAGATATTCTAACAGTGGGACGTATCGTTCCGGATTCCCCATTGACTGCGTCTGATGCAGATCTCAATGCAAACTCGTTGTTTCTGGAGACATCGAGAACTGGTGGTATAGGTCAAAGAGTGAAATTAGACCTATCAGCTCTAGAGCATTACTCCTTTTTCCCAGGGCAAATAGTATGCTTCAGAGGACAAAATCTCACTGGCGAATTCTTTAGGCCGACTGTAGCTTATGAGCTACCATATTTAGGATGCCCTGTTTCTCATCTCTCGGAACTACAGTCCTATAATGAGGACTTCAACTCAGATAATATGAAAACTGTCGTCACTTCTGGCCCTTACACATCACTCAAGAACCTGGATTACGATACCATGTCTGAATTTGTCGATAGAATGGAGAATAAAGTCAAACCAAATACCATCATAATGCTTGGTCCGTTCTTGGATATCAATCATCCTAGGATTGTAGATGGATCTCTCAAATTTGATGGTCTTGAGAAACAACCAAAAACTCTAGATGAGATTTTCAAATTTATCATCACTCCAATTCTCCGGAGATTAACCTGTCAAGTGATTCTTATTCCATCGACCAAAGATTCAACATCGAGACATGCCGCCTATCCCCAAGATTCTTTTGATAGAAAATCTCTAGGTCTGCCTAAGAACATCAGATGTTTCCCAAACCCTGCTACTTTCCAACTTAACGAGTTCCTTATAGGATGCTCTAACAACGATGTTTTTAAAGATTTGAAGGATGTAGTGTATGGAGCTAATCTTAAAGAATCTAGATTTGAAAGAATTGCAAAGCATATGTTGGAACAAAGACGTTATTATCCTGTTTTTCCCGGAGGGTTGAAGAGAAAGAAAATATCTCCTGTTTTTGGTGATGAAGATGATGCTTACAAGCATATATCTGGGGCTGACCTACATGTCCCTTACATGGGACTAACGGAGCTTGATGATTCGCTTCCCGATGCGATAGTTGTTCCCTCCGAGCTCAAGCCTTTCTGTAAGATTGTCAAAAATGTATTGATTGTCAATCCGGGAACATTTATGAAGCAAAACAGCAGGGGCACTTATGCCCTAATTAACCTTAGGGCGCCTGCCGTTGAAGATTTAGAGAAAGTTGATGGGGATCAATATACCCACAGTGTTTGGAAAAGAGCTCGGGTTGATATTATACGCACTTAGATAGATTCAAGTATCTCAGTATATGACATTACCAAATTCGTCTTCTTAGCTAATAATGAGAAATAATAAGGTTCACATAAATATATATCAGGAATATTTATTCACCGAAATGATAGTCTGTCATCTTATGGCGAATATCAATAGTGACAGGCAGATGAGGATAAATTCAGTCCTCATATGCAGTTGTGTGGTCTATTTTATAAGAATCATTTAGTTTTCTCGGTCTTTGGGTTAGCTTCCACAGGAGTAGCAATTTGTTTCGGTAAGAGAGAAGCGGTCTTTATAATGTAGTCGATATCGTTAAGTGAAGGGATTTGTTCTTCAGACTTCTTTTCAAACTCTTTTTCGATAGCCTCTTCCATTTGTTTTGTTTCTGCAGAGGTATCAGCATAAAACTCATCAATTACAATTTCTCCAATAGCAACAAGACCATGGGTTACAACATAGCTCAAGCAAACAAATGGAAGAATCACATACCAATTATACTTCACAGCTGATTTGTCAGTCGAGGATACAATGTCACCACCATTATACATTAAAGATATAGCGGTAGACGATACTGAGCCAATCAATAGTAAAACCTTGACAAACAATGTCCATGGGTAAGCATTCTCGGATCTGTCAGGGATTGGAGGTTTCACTAGTTTTATAATCTTGATATAATCACACTTGAATTGGATTAATTCGACTATCAGTGAGATTGCTGGACCAAGAGAAGACACCGGACCAAATAGAATCAAGAAACCAAATTGCAAAACAGGTTGCCTGAAATCATCTGAAACATTGTAGTCAGCCAGTTCTAGCTTGGATCTAACCTCTTGCAAGAGCCTTTCTTCTTCAGGCATATCATTTAGCTTGACGGGAGAGTTGGTCTTTCCAGTCAATTTTTGAAGGAGAGAAAGACCGAAAAGCTTTCTGAGTACCAAAGGTAGAACGAACTCTAAAACAAGTGCAACAATTTGGTTTGTTAAGATGAAATACTTGTATTGTCCATCTAGTCTTAATTTGTTAATCTCATATGCGGAATTTTTCAGTGAGATCTTGGGTAAGTAACTTCGGTAATTAGAAAATTCTTCTGCATACAGATTGATGTGTGGAAGATAACCATTCAGTTTGAATCCTAGAGGTAGATAAATGAAAGATGAAATGAACAAGGCCATGTAACTAGACAAAAAGTTGAAAACAAACATTTTGGTAAGGAATGAAACCGAGTGTGAGGACTTTGTGGGATTGGCTTCAAAATTCAAATATTTGTTGACAACAATCGTGTAAAAGGCAGTTGTGATAGGCACAATGGAGCAAATAAGAATCGTAGGTAGGAGCGATAAATATTTCTTCAATGGGCCTTCATATAACTCAGTCAAAAAAATCTCGATCACGAAACACCCTAATTGATACGATACCAATGTCAATCCCCAGCCAAGAGCAACAGGAGTAAACAAAAACTTTCTCACTAAGACTTTATATGATGGCACAGATCCGCTTCTTCTTAAACTGTCCACCTTCGAAACATTTTTCACTTGCCATTTCAATGCTAACTTCTTCTCATTCGCATACCAGTTGAGATAGAATCCAATACCAAAAAGAATGTTAATCACAGTGAATATTTTTGAGAACGTACCAAAGAAATAGTTTGATCCAACTCCAATAAGTGCTAGTGCACCTAGCCAGTTTAGATAGGTCAAAACAAACTTGAAATAAAAAGCATATGCAGACCCCAGGTTTTGCAACAAAAATTGGGTCTGTCTTTCATTTGTTATTCCAGTAAAGAATTTCACAATATTGGAAACTCCTTGTGCCTCTTTAGCAAAATTTTCCAAACTGGCAACCGGTAAGATTCCTTCAACAAACTTCCAGGATGTTTCGCCGATGGTGATCTCACAGCCTCCCTGAGACTTAGGAGCAGTTAATTTGTTGTACACAAGTCTTAATCTTTGGGCAGTGGAGGAAGCTGAGTCCTGTGTGACACCATAGATTACATCAATTCTCCTGGCTTCATCCACGAGAGCGGCATAGCTGTTTGAATTAAGTTTCACAAACACCAAAAGATGGTTGATGTCGGAGTGAGGACGAATAATCACATGAAATCCGGAGAGATCAAGGGTTCTCACCAATCGAGAAAGATCCATTTCTGTCTCCTCTTTTGGCTGCAACGTCTGAGCATCGACTTGATAGGAAATCTTGATGGCATAATCAGCATCCAATTCTAGGAGGTTTCCTTCGAACAATTTCTCGGGAGCCTTGGATCCCTCACTAAGGGCCTTCCCACGCTGTTTCAGCTCTGGAACTGCAATATCAGACATTCTGGTACTGTGAGTGTATAATACTATGATTAGGTATTCTGTGACAGTGAAAATAACGACCCTGGTGTCCAATTGTGTTTATAGTTGCTTTATGAATGAAGTGTTTCAGGTAAATAACAGTGAACTAGAGTAAACCTAGTAGCAAAAGAAAATAACAACAAGGCGTCCTTTTTATAGCGTCGATCGGCGGAATTCATTTTCTATCAGGTGTACGGATGTAACTGCAGTTTCTCGAATCCAATCAGGTGGAGAATTGAAGTTTTACTAAAGGTAAAAGTGGGTCAAAATGATAGCAGTCGACGTAGACCACTTATAGATAGCGTTTAAGGGCTGGTGTTTATCATTTGAAGCAAAGATATAAACGGACAGCAATTGTAGAGATGGCACTGAAGGCACCTGTTCCGTTTTCACCGGAGAACGTGAAATATGTCTCGTCGTTGTATCGTCAGTCGCTCAGAACTGCATCCGACTGGATCAACAGAAGAGACTTCTACAGGGCCAAGGCAGCCGAGATTCGACTTAGATTTGAGCAGAACAAGGAGGTTGCAGATCCTGCACAACTACAGGTAAGTTTACAAGACATGTTTGAATGTGTTGAATGTAATTGGATACTAACAAATGACATTATTTGCAGTCAATTTTCGATAAAACAGAGCTAATGTTGAGCAAGTTCAAACATCCAGATCCTATTATTCCTCCAAAGAGGCCGGGAGGAACTATGTATGATAGAAACGCACCTCCTAGATTTGCTCCTGGTCCTTCTCCATTCCGAAACGAGGTGTAGAGAGCCGGACAGCTGACGGGAGCGGACATGGATGTTTGTACCTCTGATCACTCTAGTTTGATGCTGACAGCCATCTCACATGCTAACAAACAATCCACAGATCGAGTGAATGATTCTGAAATCTGTCTATTATTTATTTATCTATTATTTATCTATTTATCTATTTATTTGCCATAGTTCGGCCTAGTTATGCCTGGCTATTATTTATTATTTATTATTTATTATTTATTTGTTTGATTGGTCTTTATCTTTCAATACAGTTCCATTTATGTCACATGTCAATTATCTGTTTAATAATTGTAAGTTGATGCTCCATATAAGAATAGAGATTTCCGGATCGCGCCTGTTCAGGAAATTTATAGGGATTTGGTTTATTATCATATAATATATTGCCCCTGTTTCTTAGAGTTTAGTGACAGCACATCAAAGAGACTTCCAGACGGCCACATTTATGTCTATTTTGATTGATATGGCGTTCAACTGGTTAATTCCGGTTATGAATGGTAAATATACTCCCACCAGTTCGAAAGATAATATGGAGTTTTGCAATAAGGGGTTTTCTTGCATTTAGAAACAAATACTAACAGTTTTCAGAACCGCTGGAATTTGCAACCACCACACAGTCTCAGCCTACAAAAGGACCCCAAGTCACATATGAGTCCAAAGTATATTCCCCTTCTATGCTATTGCCAACCCATTCTCCTCTACAAGTTAACAGCCCACCAGCGCTTTATTCGAGGGATTACTTGGAGCGTCTTTGCGATAAGAAGATTGTGCAAATGGAAGAGCAACTCCAAAGCTTTAAAATGGTAGTCTTCTTGACAAGTATGATAATATTGGCGAGTGGGTTATTCGTGTCAATAAGTTACGCCTGTTCCAATTTGAAAAGAAACAATCGAAATGAGGAGAAAATTAAAAAGGGCACACGTCAGATCACTATGTATCGGATAATTCACGACATGCTGGCATCCACCAAAAATCTGATCTCTAAATTGTATTGTCCATATAAAGAGATCAACCATGTTTTGGATGAAGGTTACTATAATGAGGCCATTATTGACCAATATTATGATGACAGCTCCTATAACCTAGAACTGGATTATTATATTGACGAGGTGACTGGACGTACGGTTAAACATATGCCAGATGAGATCCCGGATTCGATAAAATTACCAAACACCTCTCTCGAATATAATATACTAGATTCTGACGAAATTATTGACAAATCTTTCATCGAAGAAGTCAGTCTTGCTTCCGAAAATGATGACATGAGAGTGGTAGTTGAGATGCCATCGGCGTCAAATGAAAATAGTAATATTTTAACCTACATCTTTGAGCAGAGACCTTATCGAATTGACACCTCGGAAGAGACAAGAAGATATTTGTTGAACGAGCCCATTGCTCTGAAAGTATACTTGAACCGCTGCTACGGGTTTGATTATGACGGCGAAGATGATGAAAATGATGAAAATGATGACTTTACAAACAATCTCGAAAACTTGGAATTTGTTGAACTAAACCCCAATTTTGATGTTTTGACTAAAGAATATTATGCAGAGGGAAAAGATGCCAATAAACTCAGAGATATCGGAAATCTCAGAAAACTAATGTCAATGGGGGGCATGGGAAATTTTGTTCACTCAAATATAATCGGCAGATGTAAGTTCGTCTGCAACTTGATTGAGAAGGCTGTTGATCCTCAATTCAGGATAATGATGTACGGTTTTGCCAAAGACTTGGTCACTTATGAAAATGACAACGTTCTCGAGTTTGATGATTATATCAGTCTTGTCAATTGCCTCTTTCGATCTGTTAGAGGATCAATGAGCAAGTCTGAGTATTGCTCTGGAATAATAACTATATACTCGATTATTGGAGCAATAGCAGTTGAAGATTTTTTAGAATGTTTTGATTATTGGTACAAGTTTGAAGACACAACGGACATGGATCTTGAAGTTGAGCTAGAGATACTCAAGCTTGTTGTACTCAAGAATCTTGACAAACTAGTTTCCGGATCAAAATTTTACAATCAATTATCATCGAAAGTGAAGCTGCTTTTATCTTCTCTTAAATCCAATCAGGGAAAGGTCTCAGAACTAAATGATATCTGGGAACTGATCAGTTGCCACTACGAAAATGAAAATAGTTTTTATTTACTACAAGATTCTTTGGATATTAGGAGAGCCACAAAATCCATGGAGAGCGTCAAGAGAAAACTCTCTACGAATAATGGCTCTAACCAAAATTCAGCTAAAAAGTTTAAGGGACTTAGATATACCAACAGAAACGATCTTGCTAACTTTTGAAAGTCTCACCTGATGGTACTCCATATTTTCCTTTTACATTAGTTACATGAATCAAAGGAATGCTTGTTGAGTCAGCACTCGATCATATTAGCCAAAAAAAGTAACAATCCTATTAGTAAATATAAATATCATAATGCTTTCGCTGAGACGGTTCGCCAAAACCATCTTCCAACCAAGACCAATTAAGGACTAGCCAGTAAATCGAAAATATCGATCATTGATCACATTAGCGATCTGGAAAGGAAAAAGACATCAAAATGTATACATGATGTACAATAAATATGAAAATACTCTAAAAAATATGGACAAACCCAGAGTTAAAACGGTTCTCTCCCCCTTTTTAACAACCCTCTGAATTTTGAAAATTCCTCTCTTTTGTGTCGATCTGAATTAAGACCATCACATGTGTGTGTGTGTGTGTTTTCTCAAGAAAGAAATCAAAGTATAATAAAAAAATTAAAAGCAGACAAAATATTCTTGCCTTCAGATGTAATTGATGTAGCAAATAATCCAATTCCCGCGTTCATAATGCACTAAACAAGTCGATTTGTGTGTGTGTGTGTGTGTGAATCTACTTGAATAGCGGCAAATAAATCGATAAGATCATACTACCAAAGATCAAAAACTTTCACCTGAAGGGAAATAATAAATGAAATATAAGTACCGCGAGCACTTATCATCATCACGAACTTAATTAGTTCTTCAAATCAGACATAGCGATATTCTCACCCTCATTGACAAGGTTTTGGGTTTGTGAACTTCCAACAACACTCTGACCTTGAGTACTTAGTTCGAAATCATGAGCACGTTCGCTGACCTTGTTCTGGGCCTCTTTGAATAACTTCTCTTGTTCTTCGGCAGTCAATTCATTCTTCTTCTTGTTCTTAATGTAATACATTGGGTTCAACTTAGCAAGAGTCAATGACTTACAGAATGGAAGATGACCATTTCTCTCTTCGTAATACATTAGAGCTAGTGTAACCATGATTGCAATCCAATAGATATTGTAGGATAAAACGGAACCATAGGTTGCAGAGTTTTGCCATCCTAGAAGAGCGTTGAAAATATCCCAACCATTATCAGTTTCTGGGTTACAACAGTTAACGTGCCAGACAGATTTCTTAATATTGTAAGTGCCAGGTCCGGAACCGTTTTCAGAAGCATCACCTCCAGTTTTCTTGTTGAATACGTATGTCTCAAAATACCAGACAGCTCTTGAAAGCAAACCAGCACCAATCAAATAGAGGATAGCGGTAGAGATACACAAGAACAATTGTAGAGAAACGGTAGCACCACCATAGAACAATAGAACACCGACAGCGATACCTGCAATTAAACCACAGACGACTGGCAATGGGAAAGAAGTAGCTGGTGTACCGATACCAACACCACCAACGAAAACCACAGCTTCTAAACCTTCTCTCAAACAAGTGACAAATGGCAAGATGAACATGGCATATTTTCTAACCAAGTAGCCAAATTTGAATCTATCTGACTTCTTTGTTGGTGCAGCAACTAAGGCTCTGGCGATCTTAATTCTCCATTTGGCCTGCATCTTATTGACTCTCAACATAGCAATACCCATGATAGAAATCAATACAACCGCAATGATACAGAAAATACCTTCCCAAAGATCTTCGGATTTTCCCCAAATATTATTGTCCAAACTGTACCAAACACCAATGAAGGTACAACCTAGAATCAAACAGATAATAACTCCAATAACGGCACCTGCCCAGACTTGGATCCTAAGTTTTTTGTAAATCTCAGGGCTTCGATCACCCAAACTCTGCTTCAAGAAAGCAAGAAGAACCGACACCACAATGACGGCCTCCAACGTCTCTCTGAAAACAACGAAAAATATCTGAACGTTGAAAACTTTGTTAGCCATTTTATATTATTTTGCGTGTAGACAGTGCAACACTAAACGTCAATCAGCTCGGGCTTTGAGGGGGAGAGAAAGCAACAAAAATGTAATGAATACACTTTTCGTTTTATACACCTGCAAGCTTCAACGTCTGGGTTTCCTGTGTCCGAATGGTTTAAGGAAATTCGTTTAATATAATTCAATCTAAAGACATAATCAACCCTTTTTTTTGGCCTGTGGATAATCTCACTGTATTTATATTATCCTATCTTCCTAAATTTTCTACTTGTTCCCTCAACACAATCCCTAATTTATACCCAATTATGAGTAGTCTGCATGGATATCTGCATTAGGTCGCCTGGGACAACGCAAGCTATTGTTTAGACAATAGAAATTCTTCTGCACAGATGCTAAAGATATGTGTTGAGATTAAAACTTTTTCAACCTTCCACTAAAATTCCAAGACCCAAGAAAAAACTAGACTCCCCTGCGATTATGCTGAGAGTAAATATGAGCATATATTGACAGTTCTTTTATGGGAAAAACGGTTTTTGACATACAAAGCGTCCCCAAAGGCTTGATATATGTATCACATCGCATGCGATTGGTCTAACAGGCCAAAACTGTCAAATGTATACCAAAATCCAAGCATAGACCCTTATTTTTCATTCTGTTCCTTACTCTCTTGTTCGGACATTTCGCTCCAATTCCTAGTGCCGCTTCATTTATTTGCCCATTTTACTAACTTGTCCTTCCTTTCTTTTGGAGTCGTGCACGACAATTCTTCACCGCCCCTCCGGTGGCCCATCGATACAGCCAATAAAAGTCTCCTATTGACTGCAGGCGGAACCGTTCCTCGCGAACTAGTCCGGGTAACCCACCCATCAGACGTGAAGGGCTGATTTATCTGTACCATCTTATAATAAATTATTTTCATCTAATGTAATTGGCTATATCACCAAATAAGCCCACAATTCTCATGCCGGTTCCTCGTCGGGCCAACCAACCCAGCTCAAATTGATCTTGTGCGCTTAATTCTATGCGTCCTTGATTCGTAGAATCTCCACTCAATGGAGATTCGTTCGATCTCGTCATACCCCTGCACTAGAGCTTCACAGCCTTGAACTACATGGAACAGATTGGCTAAAACTACCCCCCTCAGACACCATATGTACTAATGGATTTGGCACAAATTTCTTCGCACTTCCAGAAGTCTTGGACAGTTAAAGTTGTCCAGTCGGGCATCTGTAAGTAATCTATAAAATCTCCGTACATCTACAACATGCATAATCCAACAATATGCCAAAATATCAATTTAGGTATGCAACAACAGTCGACCAATGAGCTATAACAGACACAAACAAATGAATGACTAGACAAGAAATATAGAAAATGAAGTGTAATTGGGTGGTCCAAATCCCTCCTACAAAAAGCAAAAACAACCAATAAGCCCCGTGTAGAATTTAATCTAATAATATTAGACAATCCTTAATCCGTCATCTATCGTCCTAGTGTTCTGATGTATCCGCGGTTTATCCTAATCATCATCCTCGTCAAAGTCAGCCTCCATGTCGCAAACGGCTTTACAATTTGGACACAAAAACTGCGGATATGTCTTGACAACAATGGGTCTGATACATTTATAATGCCATGAGTGCGAACAACTCGACACAAACACCGCTTGACAGGGCTTTATGGCACTCAAACAAATGGCACATGGAGAAACTTCCTCCTGATCACTGGTTAACGTTAACTTCTTTAATCTTTCGTGTGCTTCTTTGTTGAATTTTGCTGCTCTTCTACACCACGACGAGTTCAATTCCACCTTCACTTTCACGCACCTATAAATGTCTTCTGACCCCCCACGATAGTCCATTCCTAGCTGTAATATGTCAGAATCGTTCAACGCGAACGAACTACTCTCTACGTTTGCAGGAGATAATCTCACATGGTTCAAAAATGTGCCTGAAGAAGATTTTACGTCTTTCAAATACCAGGTTCCATTATCATCCACTGTAATCTCAGCATGTAGTCTGGATACAACTTTGCTCTTGAAAACTACCGCAGCTGATGAGCCTGGTGGTGCAGTTGCTGCACTTTTGCATTTCTCTGTATATCTTCCGACGGGTATCTTCATTCCTGGTTTGATTTTTCTGATCAAGGGTCCGAAATACATGAATGGCGTTGACGATGAATGGTCGATAAACGGTGTTAACCTTAATGAATAATAGCCATTTTCGTCTGTCGTTTGTGATTCAAGGTCCTCTTGTGGTAACTCAGAAATCTGGTTATCTTCTTCTGGTATCCCCTCGCTCATGTTTTCTAGTAGTATGTTCTCTCTTCCTGTTGCATTGGTGCCAAACTCGTCCATGTTAATATCGCTATCAAATTCGAGTTCTATTGCATTATTTGAAGCGAAACCTTCGGGTACAGAATCATCAGAATTAGGAGAGGGTCTCAACCCTATAGCATCCTCACCGTCTTGTTCTACTGTTAGAGGAGTGGATGTATTAAGTGGAAATGGCTCTGCAGTTGGCATGTATGCGTTAAGATTCGCTACTGTTGGACTGTTAGCCATATTCAAGTTGTATATGTGAGCGTCGAATCGGTTATGCCGTGCAGGATTAGCGACCAACTGGTTATTTTCCAAGGAAGGAAGTGAACTGGACGACCTTTCCGAAGAGTTTTCCCGTGAGTTATTTGTATATATGTTATTCTGCTGTTGTATCGGAGGAGTTGATCCTGAGTTTGTGTTTATTGTTGTCCTAACTGTATTCACGAGACTTGAGAATACATTACTAACAGAAGACTTTCTGCGCACCTGATTTGCCCTAGGTGGATCAAAGCTTAGAGACGACCGTCCGGAGCTGGTTCCTGAAAGACTTCTGAATGCCATTGGTCCTATTTCTGATGTGTCGAAAATATTTATTTTGGACTGGTGGTTCTAGAGATACCACAAAATTCAAATCCTAAACACACACAGTCTAAACTCCAACAAGAGTTAAACAGTGCCAAAGGAAGTACTTCCCACCTCTAAATCCAAATTAATATAGTTCCACTAATGTAAAAACGCTTTTTATGACTTTATAGTCTTATTTTATCCTGTTTCAATCACTTCTTCTCCAGTTTCTGTCAGGATAAACTACGAGATCTGTATATTCTTAAACAGGTCTGGTAGTCAATAAAAACTTACACCGTGCAACACCAAAAACAGCAAAAGCCTTCAAATGTTTTGTCACCAATAGTGTGGTGATATACCGATACTACTTAGGTATTAACTAACTATTTCGTTCCACGAATGTCTCTTCCCAAACAACTCCTCATCAACTACCTAATCAACTTTTTTATTTATCTGTGGCAGTACTTTCCAGTGGCTGTCGGATGGCTTCAGTTTTACGGTGTAAAGATGTTCCAAATCTTAATTGTGGCTTGTGAAAATTATATGTGGCTCGTTAATAATTATATGACATAAAGGGTTAATCGAGTAGATCCTCAAGAATGGATGGTTTCCCAAGGATCTCAATACAATACTTGAGCTCTTTGTGTTGACGTGTCTGCGGATTCCAATTTCGGTAATCCTCAAACAACTGCTGCAACATCTTATTAGTGTCTAAATGCTTGACTTCTAACACCTCGTGAAGAAATCCTCTTAGACACCACGGAAGATGGTACTGGTTAAAGTTGAACTTTTTCACATTGATCTCCTTCCTATGCGTATTTATAGAGGAAATCAGGTGGGATGTTTCTAAGGTGTTTGCAACGCCTACGTCATAGATCCCAGAAACATTGAGGATCCGACAATGACCACCTGTAGAAACCGCACCCTGGCAGAACGTACTCACTTCCACAAGAATATCGTGGTCATCGTATCTCAAGTTCTTCAAAAGAAGGATCATATTAACTAAATCCACCAAAAATTTCGGGATGCTGGAGTTGGAGTCCACAGATACAGTCCGAAATATGTTGGGATGATCAAGCTGACAACACAGCGACGAGTAAAGTGGCACAAATTGATCATCAATAGAACCTGAAAAGGTCATTTTGACACCCCTTTGTAAAAGTATGTCCATATGGCGAATAAGTTCTCGACTCTGAGCGGTCTCATTGTCCTGAAAATCAAATATCTCCATCAGAACCTGGTTTTCCAGTGTTGAATACGATTTAATTGACAAACGAGCATCAAGCTCACTGTAGGGACCAACGCACAATCCAGAAACATTTATCAATCCAATCTTCTCAATTTTATCGAGATATCCCGCAGTCATTAAACGGGAAATTACATGGACAGAAATAGGGACTGCATGGCCATGCGAAGAGACGAATAAATAATCGCAACTCACAATTGAATCAATCCAGTTGTCTAACAGTGATAAACAATTATTAGCCCTTTCCAGGATTCTACCACTTCCTTCGAGGGCTATAGTTTCGACTTCTATAGCAATATCATGCGCATCTCCCCATTTGAGGAGTGACTTTTTGGTTTTTTCTATCAACATGGATGAGTTTCCTGTAGATTCCCCAATTAAAGTTTTCACCATCTTTAACGGAAGAAACGAGTGCATCCCTATGATTACCGCCTTCTTCTTCGGTGTCGGTTGTTTTTTATTTAAATATGGAACATGATATAAATGCTGTTCTGGGGCAAAAATATAGGGCATAATTTTTGATAATACTAGTCTTGCGTGAGTCTTTAACGTGATGTCCCGATAATTGGAAGAAACAATAGGGAGGACAGACACATCTATGTCTTCTGTAATATCTCCTAAACTAGATTCTAGTACTTCAAATTGAGATTTCGGTAGTTCGCATTGAACAGGGTTGTATCCAGTCTTTGTTCCACAAATACTCAACTCACCTATGCTCATATTAGACCCTTTCCAATAACCCCAAGAGGTAGTTCTAGCTGTAGCAGAACTAAAACTTTTGATGCGATCTTCAACATCTCTCGCTAAATATGCCAATGCACGTTCAGTGGGTGTAGTATGCAATTGTTCTTGATTAGAAATAGACTTTTTGGTAGGAGTCCAAGGCCAGCCCCAGATCCATTGGTTTGTGGGAACTGAACTTGGCTCAACGGTCTCATTACCGTTCTCGTTCTCGTTCTCGTTATCGTTATCGTTCTCCGCTTCTTCATAGTCACTACCAAATGATCCAGGGCTCGCCACATTATGAATTTCACCATTAGTTGTAGATGTTGCTGCTGGATCCATCTGCAAGCCCTGTGACATGAAGACGCTAGAAAGTCTAGGAACAGGATTAATCCAGTTAGCCCATCCTTGATTATCATGTTGTTGCTGTATCTCTTCCGAAGGCACCTCATTACACTCAGAAGAAGGTTCCAGGTGTTCTTGATCAGGTAGGTGGTTCGATGATGAATCTGAGACAGAAGATTGAATGTCCTGGAATATATTGTGCTGAGTATCCACTATAGTTGTCCTCCATAAACCAATTCTATAGAAAAAGCCGCGTTTATCTTCATCATCGGTCTTATTCGAATCTTTTGAATTCTCTTCCAGCGGTGCTGAGCTTGACGTAGATAATTTCTTGAGTTCTACTCTGTATTCTTCTAGTGTTAGGTCAGAAGAAGGGTTGGGTTCGTTCTTCGATAAATCTTTGTCTGCGGATTCTGCAGAGCCAATTTCAGTTTCCTTTGTTATCGGTGTTTTATGTTCCATCACCGTCGCCTCTTTCAATGACAAAGATTTCTTTGCAAGAGAGTCTTCCTCGTCAAAATCTGTGTGATCCTGTGTTTTATTTCTGAACGGATTTTTTAGCAGAGAAGACACAGAGATGTTTGATTGGGACCTTGCAATAGAGAAATTTCGCCCTGGAGATGGTGATTTTAGTTCTGATTTTGCATGTTGTAGTTTATTTGCCTCCATTTTGGCCATAATTATGTTGTTTATCTTGCAAATTCGTAATGTTTAATAGAGCTGAGGGGGTGGCACTGCGTCAAAAGGCAACCCATTAATATGCAGTCGCAATCGCCCCAAAGTCTGTTAATTATCTGCCTTTTCACCAGTTGTATATTATGTTCTGGACACTATGTAGATGTCTCTTTAACAGTATTTTGGAGAGTCGGTTCATATATAATGGCGAAATATCTAATTCACAGAGAAAACAGAGGAACAGCAATAAAATCAAAATATCTCGAGCCCCATAAAATAAGCGATTGCTTCTTATCAGACTAAGATTATACGAGTTAATATCATTGAATCAAAAAGATTATTAGATAGTTAATAAAAGGAAGGAAAAATATGTCGGTTCATGACTTGACGTGGAAAGAGGATGTGCTCAATAAGCTTAGGGCACGAGATGAGCGACTGAAGGCGTCTACCGGTATATATAAATCGTGTAAGTTCAAACTTGATGAGGTAGGCTACAATGAAGAACCAACACTAACACGAGACTTTGATAAAGTTAATTATCTGATACAAAGAATAGACAGACTGGAAAGGGAAAATAACATTCTACGAAAAGCTGACTACAAGTCGGAGCTATCTAGCAATATAGAACAAACGTCAAGATTAAGAGAGGAGCTCGAAAATAAAGACAAACTGCTTCGTCAACAGCAGGAAAGAACAAAACTACAGCAAAAGAAGATAGTGGAACTCGAAAGAAGTCTGAAACTGATATCTGACGTCTATAAAAGGATACAGGATAAACACAATAGACTACAGGAGGAGACTAAGATGACAATGCAGAATATCGAGAGCTTGAACGACGACCTGTTATCTCTCAACATAGAAAATAACCTGCTCAATGATAGAATTGTAGTTCTGAAGAATGAAAATGATGAGCTCGTCAAGAGATGGATGGATAAAGTATCGAAAGAGGCAGAGGTATTGAATGATGCAAACGCAGTTCTGGAAATGACACGCAAGTCTGCCAGCCCCAATGAATAATGAATAGTATATAGGCATCTGCTATGCTTTTCAGTTTAAGCGATTTAGTTGATTTCTTCATATGAATAACTGAATAGTCTAGAGTACGTACGCTTGACCTGCCGGGAACTGAAACTAAAATATAACATCAAAATCATCGGGCTCCTGTACCGAAATGGCATCTAAAGCCTTTGTCACCGATCCACCAATTTCCTTTATAGTATTAGTAGCTTTAATTAATATTGACTGTTTGAACCCTTTTCCTTCCTCAGTAGAGAGACACACAGTTAGCAAAGGAGGGACTATTTTTCCCTTATTAAAACCAATACATAGTCCGTGTTCAAGAACCTGTTCTTCATCTAGAGAAGGATCTATGATGATGTTCTGTCCAACCACTCCAACGATGAAGAGTAATGTGGGCTGAGAGCTGGAATCGGCAGTAATTAGATACTTCGACAATTCCCAGTCATCTGAAAATGATGGCTCTTCCTCTATTTCCTTGTCATTCGTTGTAGAGACCAAATAGGGTAATCTTGTAGTCTTCAATGCCAAATATGTTCCCATGGAGATTAGCGAGAGAAGTGAATATAGAGTGTAGGATGATGTCCTGAAATCTGTGGGCATCGACAAAATCACCACATCTATAAACAGGCGAAAGTAATATTTATCAGTGAGCTTGAGTACCGAAAAATCGAAATTGTCAAACAAAGACTTGGTCAGAAGAGTAGAAAGATCAAGACATAAAGCTGAATCATCTCTCAGGCCTTGTATGTCTACGTCCACGTTGATCAAGTCGCTGGCGTCCTTAGTTTTCACCACCTTTGCCTTAACACTAGTTATGCATTCTATTCCATCTATTGTGTATATCCTAGAGGATCCGTTAGAGTTCGGTAGGAAGAAACAGCTGGCTCTCAAAGGTCTGAATTGATTATACTTTCTCGAGTCCGTCCTTGCAATCGGATTTGAAACCAACGACTCGAAAATGTAAGACCGCTCTGCAGGAGAGAGAACCATAATAATATGTTGCGTTATTAGTCTGCCGTGGCGCCACTAGTAGTCTTACTGTCATAAATACATCATTCCAGTTCCATTAAAGTCAGTGTTCAGGAGCAAATTCACTAAAAGTCCTGAAAAAATCGAACAACGATGTGGTGCACGGATGTTTACGGTAATCTCTTTTGGTTGATTATGTAATCTCCCCCGCAGAATTTCCTTGGTTATTTGACACATTTGTGCACCAGAACGACCTTAGGGGAATGTAATTCACTTGACATGAGAAATAAACTCTCTTCAGTGGTTTGACTTAATCGAGACCTATTTAGAGATTTGTGGGTACTATCTTCTAAATTAACAACTATGGATGCTTTTTAGTAGGTAGGTATACAAAGCTTGAAAATTGAAGACATTCTTTTCAAGAAAAACGAGCAAATAATCAGCAGGGTACAAATGATAGTCTTAGTAATCCTAAATGGAGTTGGATTAAGGAGGGCCGAAAACAACATTATAAGAACCATAGTGTCTCCAGAGAAGGCATATGACTTCAGCTAATCCAGATCAATAATGATATATAAACATTCACTGTCAAAAATGTACGACGCCATAGTGATTGGGGGCTCGGCTGCAGGATTATCTGCAACCTTGTGTTTGGCAAGGGGATTGATCAAGACCCTTTGTATCGATTCAGGATCCCCATGTAATCGATATGCGGATCATTCGCACAATTTTTTAACCCACGATGGAGATACGCCATCTGAGATCGTCAAAGCTGCAAAAGAAAATTTGTCCTTCTACAAAACTGTTGATTTCGTATATGACAGTGTTTATGACGTCTCCATTACCGACTCGAAGAATTTCAAGGTAGCAACAAAAAATGATCAAGAATTCACGTCAAAAAGAATAATTTTTGCCTCGGGTTTGGATGACAGGATCCCCCTATTGAAAATTGAAAACTTGGAGAACTTTTGGGGAGTATCGGTGATTCACTGTCCATTTTGTCATGGATACGAATACAGAAATCGAAAGACGGTACTTTATTACAACAATGGATTCCTTCTCAACCATCAGCTGTCGTTATTGAGCCATTGGGCTTCAGTTGAAAATTTGATTGTGGTCACCTCGTCGGAAACTATTTCTGAGTTTACAGAAGACCAAAGATCAAAGTTGGACAAGTTGGGAATCCCAGTATATGAAGACGAAGTGCTGAAAGTTGAAGGTGAAAACTCTATGCTTAAAAAGGTGATCCTCTCTTCCGGAAAAGAGATTGATGCTGAAGTGATGTATTTGATGCCTCCCTCTATCGTTAACAATAGAGGAATTTTTGAAAAACTTGGCGTAGAGCTAACTGATATGGGATTTGTCAAAGTCGATTCATCGCAAAACACAAATATCCCTGGATTATTGGCAGCTGGCGACTGTACCACTTTTATGAGACAGATTTCAAATGCGACTTACCAGGGAAATCTTGCCGGATCTGTGGTCGTAAAAGATTTAGCTAATGAGAAATGGGAGAATTTGTAGATGTGACCATCATGATATATTTGTGAAAGTTATTTATATGTTTCTCCCCTAACGTCTTTCTATGTTAAAGTATTTCACACAACACGTTTCTAATTTTTCGCAACACGACATTAAATAAACTACTATCAAACGGAATGCAAGGTCGGTGATAGAACTTATCTATCTCGGCTATTTATCTGTCTTTGATATGTTTTCAGCAAGCAGCATTTCCTGGTCTAGAGAAAGGTAAAATCTAGGGTGTGCTTCAATCTGATTAGATAAAGAGGAGTGATTCGATTACATCCGTACACCATTTTAAATGACGGTTGTCTGATTAGGTAAGCAGATCAAATTTCCCATATTTTTGGTCAAGAATCGATCATAAGAAGATACGACAGCACCCTTTTAGAGGGAAACGGTTATTGAAAGGGAAGTATATTCGAATAGCAACTTTTTTGGTTGAGCCAAGGCAAATTACAGATCATGAATGGGAAGTCGTTTGAGTTTGAGAAATTGAAGCCCAATTTACTGCAATCAAATGATTCAGAAAGTGCTGACTTGGTGCTTTCGGCATTGGTGTCATATCTGACAGACATCGATGTTTATCTAGAAACTACAAATCACAAGATCTCAAAAGATGACCTCACATTTATTGCAGATCAATTGGATAAACTGATAGAACATTTTATCGAAACATTTAACGATGTTGTGGAAATTCACCATCTCACAACAAAAGTAGATAAATTGATTGCTCAGGTATATTGCCTAGTTTTATCCACAATGCTAGAGAAAGCACACGAGAAATTTAATATTCGTCTTATAGAGATTTCCAACAAGCTTGTTGATATACTGAATTCGGGATCGAAGAAACTGTCGATCAAAAATGGTTGGTATTCGTCGTTGAAGCATTTCTCTGTAATATTCCTACAAGCAATTATGTCTAAGTTTAATGGGTTCTTAAACTCGTGCAAGACCCCATTGCTTAATGCTCTATACAAATATCTTATGAAATGTCATGACAATTACAACACTGCGATTGAAAATTCCATTTTCAGAGCAAATTACTTCACAGATATGGTATTGCTCATCGACATTATTCTTTCAGCTGACAACAGTAACGTTTTAGATGACAAATTACTAGGCAGACTTCTCAAATTATCCAAATATATCACTAGATTGAACAGTTCTAGTTCATACACTTACCCAATATTAAGCGTGATTCATTCGTACAATATTTTGGTATCGTTGTTGAAATCTGATAGATTCTTCGCCTCATTGTCTGGTAAGAAGGCTCCCTCAAACGCAAGCTTTTATTTGAATTCTATTTCGTCACACGTGAATAATATCGTAACATCGATGGCTACAGATTACAAGAAACTGAGGCTATCGCTAGCAAAGAATTTATCAGATCTGCTAGTTTTCAATTATATTGTGAATGGAATCAATATAAATGAAAGCGAGAAATCATTTGATCACACATTGAATTTGCTTCTATCCAATTACACTAAGGAGGAATATGGACTTGAAATAAAGACGGGACTGGTAGAGTCCATTATACAATTCATGTCTAAGATGAATCTCTACTATCTGACGAACAGTGTTTCGACCGGCTTTCCAAAAGGGCTCAATTTTATGAGCCTTCGGTTTTTTGAAACAATGAATATTATTTATTACCACATATTTGGTGTAGGTGTTGCAAATGCACCCAAGCCACTATCAAAGGATGAAAAATTCAACCAAATCAGAAGCCGGGATGGTCTTCACGAGGCTGGTTTAACACTAGAACATCTAGAAATGCTGTATTCTTTCTTTTTAAGAGAAACAGATTCTGATATCAATAAATTGATCATTCTGGGGAAGGTCCTTTTTGGAAACGATTTGGATTCCAATTTAATAAAATTTCCTTCATTGTCGGACGTTATTAATGAAAACAATAGTGTGGATAACCGTTGGTATGCATTATCACTCTTGAAATTCGTTCAAATGCTGGTTATAGATTTAGATCAGTACTTCCTATCGCAGCACGTTGGTGTCTCCGGATCTCATGAGGATTTCTCTGTTCAAGCTTCTTCTTTACTATTTGAGCTTTGCAAGCATACAGATTTCAGGATCAGGATTGTGGCTGTAGAGACGTTGATTTGTGTACTGAAGATCAGACCAGAGCTTTCATTCGACATCCTTAACAACTCGCTTAGTACTTTACTGGCATCATTTGATGACGATAAGATGAGCTCAAAGTTCATCTTTGAGGAGAACCATGGACTTTCATTTTTGATTTCTTCGATTCTATCCACTTGTCCGAAAGATCACATCAATTCAGATTTTGTTTTAAGAGTTTTTTCCATAACTACTAACTTCCTAAAGAAATTCAATTCAACTGTAATTATGAACAACCTGTTTGGATCCGTTTCTGGAAGTTTTATATCAAATATCAATTACGAAAAGCAACTGATAAGCTGGATTATTCTTATGGGACTATTCAATTTTGCTGCAGATTCGGGTCCAAATGGTAATTTCTTCCTTATGGAGAACTTGCATTTTATTACAATTTGGAAAAACTTACTGGCTCACTCTATGCCTGCTAATTTTGTTCAATATCAAGTCACTGACAACCGAAAAACTATAATTTCTAATCTGAAAGAAATAATCAAGCTTGTCGAACTCAAAAATCATTCGTTGGTATGTCTCTTGAGTTACATTAATTACTTGACATCTACCAAATCATCATCTGCTGTATATACTCACACGAGCGATCCGATATCAAAAAGCAGTTTGCTTACCCCAGAAATCGCAATTCAATTGAGTCAGATCGTTGGCAAAAGCTTGAACTTTATCAACAGCTTAAAATCACAGTTAATTAATTCTGGAGGTATACCAAGTATTCTAAGTGTTTCTATCAAACTGAACAGCATCAGAATATATCAGAACTATATTAAGCTGCTTCCATATTTAAATCTCAGGAATGATCTCAATTCGTCTCTTTTGATCGAGGTCGTTAACAACTTCAGTGATCATAGACTCTACAGATATGAAATTAAAGCTGATGATCCAGGTAAAAAGTCGCAGAAGAGGAAAGAAGTGACAGAGAATAAAAACTACGATATCTATAAAGTTACTGGTGGTCTGAACTTTGGTCTGACAAGCAAAATTAATGAGTATAAAATTGATGAGTTAATGGTGAAATCTGTTGGAGAGAAGAAACATAATCATACTCTTCAGGAGTCCGAAAGCGATATCGACCATATTTTGTCGTTGGCTACCCCAGTGATAGAGTCTTCAAAGGTCAGAAGTGATGATGCACCAATAACAGTGTTTGATTATCCGTTAGAGGAACTGTGTGCGCAACCAGTACAACATTCTTTCTTGAATGATTACCTCATTTTTTTACTTAATCAGTCTTTTGAAACAGGATACACCAACACCAAAAGGTATGCAGTCAATAATGATACAATGATAGTTGACATATCTATTGAAATTTTTGCTATGATCTTTCCTTATCTTTCTCCGAAGGTTCAACAATCGATCATCGAGACAATGCGGACATCAGTATTTTTTAATTCTAAAGAAAGCAGAGAAACTGGGGTAACCGAAGATGCTGCATCATCTGAGTTGCAAGCCACTGATCATCTGAGAAAGATAGCTGTCACAATTAATTCATCGGTTGCTATTCATAGTGCTCTCAGCTATATTTATAATCACAATGAAGCAGTTTCTCAATCTGGAGTTACTTCAAAATTACGTCTCCCGAATGTCACGGTTTCTTTGTTGATAGAAACTCTGAGAAATATAGGTTATGAAGATAACACATTATCAAGAATTAATGCAGAAAGTATCGGCTTATGTTGTTTGTTGGTCGATGACTCGAGGGAAGAGTTTCTTGCAAATCAAGTTGCAATCACTCTCAAGCAGATTATTGAAAATATTGACCCTCATTCCAGATCATTCCACTCTCATACAGTTTCAAAAATAGCACAATACTCCAAATTTATGAATTCGTCGTCCATTTTAGATGTTCTTTTTTCTCTCATAGCTGATCCACATCCTCTGGTACATATTTCTTCAATGGAGGCTCTATCGACCATAATTTCTAGTCAGACACAGCTGGACCTAAGTGGTCACCTTCTTTCGAAGGCTCTTTCTTCGATGGAGAGAATATGGGAGAGAGACGAATATGGAATCAATTCTGCTACAACGGTGGTGTCGAACTTCAACTGCCACCAAAAAAGTAGTTCGATTGTCGAATTAAGTAAGCTAGTAAGAGTTATGATCAATTGTTCAGGTCCATTAATTAGCATCTGGAGCCAAAACGATAAAATCACCCTAAGGAACTTGCTATTTGGATTAATGAATCTAGTGACAGATGATTTTGAGTTAGTCTCCAGGGAACTATTAAAAGCGTTGGAGGAGCTTGTGGTGTTCGACAGAAATTTGATACCGCTTCAAAAATATATCAATTTTATTAAGTTTACACTGGAAAACAATATAAAGATAGGTATATCAAACTCTACATTTGGAATATTACCTATAGGTCCTATTGATGAAAGTGTTTCGTCATCGATATATCCAGTCACCACTAGTGATATTAATTGGAAATTGGGATTGAACTCTCTAAATCAGCTGCTTAAGTTACAACTTACGGAAGTGAACACATTGGACCATGAATTACAAAACTTATTGTGGTTAGGTTTGGAATATTCTGATAGTGCATTAATTAAAACGATGCTGTTCAATATATTGGATACCGGCTTCCCAAAAAATGTGGCGGATAGAATTATGTGGTTTGACAAGTTGTTGAAGTATTTCAATATGTCAAAGTTCGTGTTATATGACGATTTGTTTAATATTTACAAGAAAAGAATAAAAAATGGTGGAATGTTTTTCAATGTTCCAAGATATGGGAACAAATTGAACTCTCTGAGAACACCTGTTTCAGTGGCGTCCACAAAAGATGAGCCATCTCAAAATGTTTATTCAATGGAAGATGAAGGCGAAACTTTTACTTCTCCGACTGAGGATTCTACAGCTCCTAAAGACAATGTTCCAGAACCTTTAGCTTCTCACGAGATGGATGGAAAAGTTAACAAAGCTGAGTTGTCAGATTCGAGCTTAGTTCAGTTAATGGTGCTTGAAAATGAGCCTACGAATTGGAGATTTAAACAATTTATTATAGAGTTGCTTATCAAATTGGTATCATTCACTCAACAAGACACTAAACTCAAGGCGTATATTTCAACAAAAATACCTGATATCGTTGAAATAGCATTTATCTGCTCAACCTCAAGTCTTGTTAAGTTGCGAATATCGTCTCTAAATTTATTAGGAGATATCATTGAAATCTATGGAGACATGTCCGATCCTTTGTATCCTGAGGTCTCGTTGCTAGACCAGCAACAGGCTCAAATTATAACAGCAATTATACCTGCTTTTGATAGAGACTCGAACATAGAACTAGCTTGCACGGCGATTCTCTTGGCCTCTAAGTTACTTAGTAGTAATATGAGCCATATTTCAAGGATGAATAGAATAGTGAAGATTCTAACCAGCTCACTAGAAGAGTTCTCTACATTGAATAGATCTCTGAAGAGTGAAAGTAATGGCGATGGAGATAATCAGGTTCTAAAAGTAGGTGATATTAGTGTTCTGACAACAAAGTCTCAAAAGAGAATGAAGGTGTATATTCTGCAGGCCTGGTCGCGGATCAAGGTACATACTTCTAAGGAGAATGAAGAGCTAAGGAGACTAACAGAGAAATACATCGAAATTCTGTTCCCTCTATGGCTATACTCTTTGAGAGATTTTGCAATGTTGAAGTATGGCAGTGATTTCTTGGTCGGAGATTCTGATGAAGTTGATATAGAAATATACGAAAGTTGTTGGATTGATTACTTAGAGGTGATTGGTGTCATTGCTGAGGAAGATCCAGCTTTATTTAATGATTTATTAGGAGATGATTTGAACAATTTCTTCTTCGTCCTATTTGGTCAGTGCATCGAGTACCTGATTAAATTTTCCTCAAAGCCTGATTCAAGGTTAGATGATAAGGCTTTACGGGTTTTGAAGTCACTTAATGGCCTATTGAAATTGGAAATGGCAGTGGAAATAATATTCCAGGATTCGATATTTGTGGAGTTTGTTGATCTGTTGGATAGACTTGTATCGATTTCTTACGCGAAGTTTGAATCTCATGTTATTGAGGTTTCTGCAAACATATTCGAATCTTATTTCAACGTATCTTCCAGGGAAAGGACCACAGATGAATTGCATAGTGATGTGGATAAACTGTTTGAGCTTCTAAGAATCAATATTTTAGCTGCAATTAGAGTTCTCCCTTTTATAAGAGATAAGGAGATCATTGTTGAAAAATTGAACGAGATCACCGGTCAAGACCTTGTGCTCCTAAAGAAGTCATTTGACTTAACACTCAAAATGGTGGCGCATCTACCAGATGTGATTAAAGCAGATATATATTCATGTCTACTATATGCTTTCACATTGATCTATCAGTTTAAGAACAATGACATTATTGCTATTTTGTTACCGACATTGAAAAGAACAATTTTAAGATACAACCAAATTGGTGGAGAAAATGTTATCTTGATGGAGTTTTTTTCATCGATCAAAGGGCATCTTGACCCTCAAAATGGTAATTCCATGTTAACTATATTTATTATAATTACCACCGTCGAGTCTCTTGAATTAGATGATGCCGAAAGTGATAAAATCTCCGAATTCATTATCAATGGTCTTGTGTTAGAGGAAACTAGTTTGAATGCTATATCGGTCCAAACAATTAAATCCTTAATCAAGTCTAATGAAAGGAAATCTAGCGGGTTAATTCTATCGAAGCTGGTTCCAAAGCTAATAGGCCTATTGACAAGCAAGGGAGGGATTATCCTCAAAGATCCTAGAGTAGTTTTAGAGATATTAATTACTCTAACAAAATCGTTATCTGAGGATGACAAAATTCAGTCTTCTATGAGGCTCACTGTTCCTATTTTCCTTTGGTTTAATGATTTCAGTTCTCAGACACATCAGGATTACTTACATTCAAAGCTGATAGAATTGATAAAGTATTCCCCTTTAAATTTCAAAAAGTTCGTTGATAATTTTTGTGATCTTGATCAAAAAGACAAACTTGAGAGACTAGTTAAGTTGGACACCAAAGAATCGGATGATAGTGAAACTTCGCTTCCATCAACATCTGAGCCAAAAGGCGGCTCACATATTGAGCTCAAAACATTTGGCTAATAGGATAACATACTACTTCTCTGTTACCATAGACTACTTTCCATTATATAGTGTTGTTTCACTGAAAAAGCTATTAAGTATTAAATCATATTAGATCGTTTTGTTATTCAACGAGTTAAGGTTTGGGTTCTCTTAACTTACTAGCAAGACAAAGCTTGTGATATTTTACATCACCCGTTGTAAGGTTCGAAATAGAATTAAAAAAGTCGGGTGGTAGTTTTTCGGAGATCTGTTCGACAAGTTCAGTTATCTTATCTTGAACCAGCAATCTCATCTCTGAAATAGATTCATTTGAGGAAATAGCTTTGGGGAGCTTGTGTTGCTTAATGTATAACTCAATGAATTGGACCTTTTGCACCATTGCAAGAAACATATCATTAGTATCAAGCTCCTTCTTTATAATGTTCCATTTTGCAATTAAGTAATTCTTCACCACTTCTACCTCCTCGAATGGTAGATATATAAGTTTGCTTAAGCCGGAACTGCTTTCAGAATCAATGAAGTCGGCGCAATATATGAGCTCCCAGTCCTTTCGTAGAATGTCCACTTTCCCAGTAGTATTGTTCCAAGAGAAGAGACCTATCTCACCTGCTTCTGAGTCAACGGGCATGCTCAAGTCAACATAATATTGGCAGTCTTCAAAAGGTATCACGAGATTGCCGTTGTACTTATTTTCGTTGTTGAAGTGAGAAGGAATGGATGACGTAGATAGCGTCAATTCGGCAAAAGTCTTCTTTTGAGGTTCTAAGAAATCTCCAGGAAGCATGCCACGGAATCCACTTTCAACAAACTGCAGTCTTTGATTACTGTTGAGGAAGAATGACGATGGATAGTGGTACCATTCCCTCCCCAAACACATATTTTCGATATCATCTGACACAGGCTGAGGTATATTCCTGAAAACTGTTAAAGGTGTTCCGTAGTTCTTCACCAAAGACACTATTCTCAGTAGTGAAATTGTGGCTACCACTATAAGAATAACAAGCTTGGAAGTAAATGCAAAAGTCTTGTTGAAAATATTTGAGTATCCAAACAGATTTGCGAATTGATGAATTGTAAACGAAGCACTCAAACTTATCAATGGATAAATAGGGTACAGGAATCTTTCCTCTTTGTGAGGTTGGTATCCGAATATTGCTAGCCAAAGAACCAAAGGAGCTGTCAACGTTTTTATTTGAATATAATTCAACTTCTGAAAGGTTCTCGGAGTAGTAGTAATAAGGCCAGATAGTGATAAAAAGATGGTGATGCCGAAATTCAAAATGAGATTGTTGATATAATAGGAAAGAGGTTCTATCCCAAAGATATTTGGTCCGGTGCTTTCACCGGAATATATAACATTGTATAAAACGATGTTGATGGGCACAAATACAGCTTTTTTATAAAACAAGTAGTCAATCTGAGACATGAATAAAGTGGCACAAAATAAGGAAGCAACTGCAACAACGAAAAACAGTAATAGTTGGTTGAGGTTCTTTCTTGATATAGAAGAAACTGTAACATAGAGAATAAATGGTAAAGCCAGTGCCAATGAAAAAGGCCAACCGACAATTCCACCAATTGTATTGAATAAAATAGCCAACGCAAAATGTTTACGTTTTGCTATGGATGATTCGTTGTACATGTGGTTAAGCAATCTTAAACTTTCATCGCTTTCTTTTTGATTTGCCTTGAGAACTGATTTCAGTTTTTCATCCAAGTTTTTTCCTATTTTCAATATAAATTTGTCATACTTGAGGTAGTTAACTATTGAAGCTGTTGAAAGCATTGTAAAAATCATACTGAACGTGCTTGGAAGGAGACTGATCGAAGCGTGGGACATTCCTGCATTGAAAATTTGGAGAATCAAGAACCAATTGGACACCTCACTTGATATATATTTAAGACTATTTGCTAGATGTATCTCTGCTGCCATGGTTGATCCTGCAATGAGAAGCCTGACTAGGTAGAACTGGACATATGGAGGAACAATGATCTCGTATTCAGCTACCAATGCTGCAAGCCATTTTAAAGGGAAGTTAAAAATTGTGAAGGGAAGAAGATATGCCCAAGATCTAATGGCATATTCAGGAGAATACTCCCATGTTTGTTTTCCAAAATAGCGAGTCACAAAGTTCAACGGTTCCCAGTAATTGAATACCTCATCGCAATCTGAGATGATTCCTTGAAGAACACAATAGAGCCTCACAACCAGCAAAAGGAGAATGAGAAAGCGACTTGTTTTGAATCCCAGCATCTTTGCGGTATCCTGTGTGGCCTTTCGACTTCGCTTCTAGTTCAATTATTGCTCTAATTTCTATCTTTTATCTTTGTTGTAACAACAGACAAGATTTGTTTATATTATGATGTTATTCCCCTGGATTTTCGATGGGCGAGCAAACTTGTCACCACTTACCAAAACACCTTAACACCAACAATCACTCGATCTGGTCCAAAGACTGCGGAAACAGCAACGGAAAGGTATGGTTATCTCAATATAATGGCTGCTAGATAGTGATCTTACCTAGGTACAATAACACTTAGTAATAGTGAATAAATAAATAAATAATGTAAATAGATAAATAAATAAATAAGTGACATGATAAATAATTAGAAATCATAAATCAAAACCTGACTGGTCAGATAACATAGGTATTCCCATACAGTGATGCAATAAGCCGAATGTCACAGAACCACCATTTGACGTTGGCTAATCATCGTTCCCATGTCTATCTTTAGAATTTGCGTTCCACAAAAATCCTTTGGAATCGAGCTGTTTTCCGACAAGAACAGTGTGAGGAGGCTGAAACTGATCCTTATCACTGTATGTGGACTTAACTTCCCACCATGGAACATCCTTCATGATTTCTGCCTCTCTGTTGTAGTAACTCAATGTTCGTCTCACAACGTCTCTGTCCTGCTCGGCTTGTAGAAGCGGAAGAATATGAATTCTCGACCATAACTTTTCTCTAGAAAGCTCTACATTCTCTTTGTTTCCTTCCATTACTTTGTAGAATCCATAAGCGGACATTCCAACAAGCAATCCCAGCCAAACTGTTGGTCTAAATCCTCTTGAAGGAAGGTTTCTTTTCCATTGGATCTGTTCATATCCGCCAACGGGTGGCAAATCTTGGTGATGTGCCATTTTGTGCCGTTTCTTATGTGTTCACAACCTGGGTGACGCTGTTTCTGGCCGTTTGTTACCTTTGCAAATACAATTTAATTGTTTGTCCTCACCAAGTAACTTGCAACTATCTCGCTATTCAACCTCCAATTACGATCTGGGTTTTCCCAACTATAGGGAACAAAGTCTTCCTGTTTAGGAAATTCTAAAAATAATTCCGTTTCTGGAGGTTTTCAATCTAATGGTACCAAATATCAATCATGTGATTTGTATCACGATAAACTGATTCCTCATATAGTTACCCGTCGTTTGTCTAATTCTTCACAGCCCGTTCTGCCTCACAATCATCGGGCTCTTGGGAAGCGACTGAGAGCCAGAATCATCATGTTGGCTCAATGTCCTGAACAGCAATATAAATCCCCATTAAGTGGTGGTGTATTCCTTCATCGACTAAAGTACTGTAATCTTTGGTAGTTGTTCCGCAATTGGTGAAGAAATGTCCGTTAAATTGAGCTCTAGCGTGCAAGTTGAGTCGCTTCTCTCCAAGTATGATACCTTTCTTTTCGATTGCGATGGTGTTTTGTGGCTAGGAGACCATTTATTGCCCAAAGTTATTGAGACTTTGAATCTACTAAGACAGAGAGGCAAGAAGTTGATATTTGTGACCAACAATTCGAGCAAATCCAGGGAGGATTATGTGGGAAAATTCACCAAGTTTGGTCTGGAGGTGACCAGTAATGAGATCTTCGGTAGCTCTTTTGCAACTGCCGTTTATATTGACAAGATTCTCAAGCTTCCGAAGAACAAAAAAGTGTGGGTCTTGGGACAATCAGGAATTGAGGATGAATTGAAGCTGGTAGGATATAAGACCTTAGGAGGTACAGATCCTAGGCTTGATACTCCTCTCGAACTCTCTGACGAGAGTTCGATGATCCATCATCTAGATCCCGATGTTGGTGCTGTGGTTGTTGGTCTTGATACAAGGTTCAACTACAACAAACTTTCAATGACGATACAGTATCTCTTTAAGCCAGAGGTCGTTTTTGTGGCCACCAATATTGATTCTACATATCCATCCAAAGGTTTTAAGTTGCCAGGAGCAGGCTCGTGTGTAGAGACTGTTGCGTTTGCCTCTGGTCGTCAACCTATCACGAGTTGTGGAAAGCCAAACCAGGGAATGATGGAAGCTATTGTCGAAAAGCACCACATTAACCGAACCAGAACCATCATGATTGGGGACAGACTTAATACAGACATGAAGTTTGGCAGAGAAGGTGGTTTGGCTACACTTCTTGTTTTGACAGGTATTGAGACACTCGAGAATGTTGCAGGCCTTCCCGTTTCTGAACAACCTACCTATTTTGCTGATAAACTTGGCGATTTGTTTGAGCTGTTACAATAATTAGTTTACCCAAGATAAATAGCTCTACAAATTTCCGTAATATATCATGTGTACGGTGTCACGTGGAGGACGAAATTTTTCGGACCTCCTTGTTTGGTGACCAGTGGTGACCGATCGTAAGAAATGATAATAGAGTCTATATATGAGAATATGGTCTTATCCATGATAAATGAGTCAATTAAAAACACAAGTACCCGAAGTGGAAATATCAGAAGAGTAATTTTGGTGAAGAAGGCTTGAATACGAAGGCGAGGGACTTGGTAAAGTTGGAAGGCGACAATCGGACAATTGCTTAGGTCAGAGTTTCAAGAACAAAACAACGTTTACTGAATATAAAGCAATAAGGTGCGCAAAAAGGCATTGGCATAGAGATGACCAGTGTAAGTGTGGAATCTGATGCCACCAGAAGCGGGCCAGTGACTCAAGAAACTCTGGAGAACTCTGAGCTTATCAACTGGACTATTTTCCAAGAGCTGCTACTCATGGACGAGGATGAAGAAGGATTTGCCGTGTCATTAGTACAGACGTTTGTCGAGCAAGCAAGTGGAATATTCAAAGAGATTTCAAAGCTGCTGGACAACCCAGAGCCAACCGAAGAAGATCTGAAGAGGCTGTCTTCTCTTGGCCATTACTTGAAGGGTTCGGCAGCTGCCCTAGGACTACAGAATGTTCAACAACAATGTGAAAGAATACAGAATTATGGAAATAAGATAAACCTTGATGACTTCGAGAAGGCCACAAAAGCGTCTACAGTAGAGGACTGGATAGAATGCATCAGGGCTGCTCTGGACGGCGCCCTACACTACTACGACCAGAGCAAGAAGTTGCTGGCGGACTTCTTCGATACCGAATTATGATCAGTCTGCAAAATTCAGTGCGAGTTCCAAGTCAACTTTCCCCTCCCTTGTGTTGACTCTGTTAATGTGTTTTTGAGCGATTGTCAGTTTTTGCCTCTACTAATATGGTGAGGTAGACTAACTGGGTTGCTCACAAAGTTTTGTTTGTATTTCATGTTTGCCGTTTGTACGATTCCACCTTTGTTTTAATAAAGTTCACGTTGCGTTAATATATTAAAGAATATTTACACCAGCTATTATGTTATCTGTAATCGCATGTCTATTGGGACTTTTTGTCCTCTATGGACTTGAAGTTATTTTCGACTACCGAATACGTGATAATCAGCAAGACAGAAAGTAGACCGAACGAAATGGCTATGTAGTTCAATTGTGTGTCTGTGATCATTTTGACAGTTCAATACCGACTCTGGGCTGTTGCTACCGGATATTTCGCCAATTCTGTGTTTCAAAGTAACGTACGTCGAACCAACTGTGAATTCTAAACCCAATTTAACCTGCTTGTCTAGCGACAATTTCCCTCGTCTACCCTTACCAACCTATCTGTTCGATTGAAACCCGCTGACTTGGGTGATTTTGGTTTCGCTGGTTCGATCTCGCAAAAACACATCCGTGCACGTCATATACCCGCTTATGTAATTGTTCTCAAACGAGGGCTGAAGCCGATTTCTCGAAACTTTGTTTTTTTCCCTTGTGTCCCCCGGTCTGTTTTCTGACCCAGCCGTGGATTCGGATTATGCCGACGCCACTGGGCATCCCACCCTGGTCATCCCACGTTCTCCTTGTTCCTGTAATCCAACTCTTTTGCCCCCGCATTATTCCCACAATATAGACGATAGTCCCTCTTGTCACGACATCCGCCGGCTTCGCAGGCTCGCCATCTTCCCCGAGAGAATTTTCCAGCCCGACGTCTTTTCCAGCCGGGGTAACAATAAAAACTGACGGAATTGGCCTCAACGCAGGACATCTGGAGAAAGGATTATAAAAGGAAGTGATTGTGCAGATTTGAAAAAGATTTAGCCTACTTAAGAACAGATCAATCGAATCATAATACCTAGACAAAAATAGAAATGACAAGCAGAAAATTGACATTCATTCCAGGACCAATTGAGTTCAGCGACGCTGTGATGGATGCGATGTCTACGCCATCGCAATCTCACAGCTCTCCTGAATTTGTGGCAGTCTTCCAGGAGGCTCTCAAGAACACTAGAAAACTGTTCAAATCCACAGATCCTAAGGCCCAAGGCTTCGTGATCTCGGCTTCGGGAACCCTGGGCTGGGAGATCGCTGGTGCCAACCTGCTCAACACAGGAGAGAGAGCATTGGTTGTTTCTACTGGATTCTTCTCTGAACATTTTCAAGAGGCTCTCAAGGTGTTCGTAGACGACGTCGATATCGTCGAGCCAAAACAATTCGGTGAAGCCGTGGAATTGTCCGTCGTGGAGGCCGCTTTGAAAGCTGCCCAACTCAAGAACCAACCTTACCATATGATAACCATAACGCAAACTGACACATCTTCAGGTATTCTTTCTGATGTCAAGGGAATATCTGAAATTGTCAAGGAGGTGTCTCCAGAAACCCTGATCGTCGTTGATGGTGTCTGTGCTACTGGCTGTGAAAACCTCGAGTTCGATGCCTGGGGCATTGACTACGCTCTCACTGCCTCCCAGAAAGCAGTAGGTGTTCCTTCTGGTCTCTCTATCTCCTTCGCTTCTGAAAGAGCTATCAACAAGGCCCTCGCAAAGACTAAACCATCATCCTATTATAGTTCGATCCAGAAGTGGTATCCAATTATGCAGGCCTACGAATCAGGTTCTGGCTCATACTTTGCTACCCCTGCTATTCAATTGGTCCATGCATACAACGTCGCCTTGAAGGAGATCTTATCAGATGGATTGGATGCCAGAGTCCAGGCTCATGTTGATGCTTCTAACAAATTCAAGGACAAAATCGAATCTATTGGATTGAAGCTTGTTCCAACTTCCAGAGACGTTGCTGCACATGGTTTGTCTGTCATCTATTATCCAGAAGGTATCGATGGTGGCCAGCTCTTATCAAAGGTGAGGGATTACGGTTTCACCTTGGCCACCGGTATTTACAAAGACTATAAAACTAAGTATTTCAGAGTTGGTCACATGGGTGTCAGCGCTGTCGGTTCTAGAAAGGCTGAATTGGATCAATGTTTCGAAGCTATCCACAAGTCTTTGCAAGATTTGGGATACAGATCTTAAATTTACTCAGATTTAGTTCTTTGATCAATTTTGTCGGTCTATGACCATCGTTATTATTTAAAAATCCAATACAACTTAGCCTTGCGTATCAATCTTGCAAATTAGCCAGATCCAGATATGTAGTATCGTGAGTTCTATCTACACAGATAGAGGGAATTGACCAGCCCATTCAGAAATCTCGCTCTTCAACTTTGTGAGTTCCTCAGAGCCTTCAGAAATCTTCTTCTTGAAGTCTTTCAACTTGTTGGCCTCAATTGGGAGAGAAGATTGCACTTGTTTAGCAACTTGAACAGTCTTGTCGATGTAGTTAACAATCTTGACAAAGTCTTCTTCAGAAAGACCTCTGGTAGTCATGGCTGGAGCACCGATTCTGACACCACCTGGAACCAAAGCAGACTTATCACCTGGAATAGAGTTCTTGTTCAATGCGATGTTGATCTTCTCACAGACGGTCTCAATTCTAGCACCATCAATACCCTTGTCTCTAAGGTTCACCAAGACCATGTGAGAGTCTGTTCCATCAGAAACCAACTTGTAACCCAATTTCTTGAACTCAGTCTCCAAAGCCTTGGCGTTCTTCAACACTTGCTCTTGGTAATCTCTGAACTCAGGAGTAGCAGCTTGCTTAAGAGCAGTTGCTAGGGCAGCGATAGTGTGGTTGTGAGGACCACCTTGGTGGCCTGGGAACACAGAGAAGTTGATTGGGTTCTCCAAGTCATAGTAAATCTCCTTACCGGTCTTTGGGTTGACGGATCTAATACCCTTTCTGAAGAAGATCATTGCACCTCTTGGGCCTCTGAGAGACTTGTGGGTGGTGGTGGTGACGATATCAGCGTATTCGAAAGGTGAAGGAATGACACCGGCAGCAATCAAACCAGAGATGTGGGCCATGTCAACCACCAAGTAAGCACCAACCTTGTCGGCAATTTCCCTCATTCTCTTGTAATCAATCAATCTACAGTAAGCAGAAGTACCAGCAACCAAAACCTTTGGTCTGTACAAGATTGCAGTTTTCTCCAACATCTCGTAGTCGATGATACCGGTCTCTAGGTTGACTCTGTATGGCATAGTTTCAAAGTATGTAGACACAGCAGAGATCTTTCTTGTATCTGTCTGGTAACCGTGGGACAAGTGACCTCCATGAGGCAAATCGAGACCCATCAATCTGTCGTGAGGCTTCATAATGGCCTGGTAAACCTGCAAGTTTGCTGGGGATCCAGACAAGGATTGAACATTAACACCCCATTTTTCTGGGTCCAAATTGAAAGCCTTCAATGCTCTGGATTGACACAACAATTCCATTCTGTCGATGTGCTCGTTACCACCGTAGTATCTAGCACCAGGATAACCTTCAGAATACTTGTTACACATTGGAGTTCCTAGAGCATCAAAAACAGAAGTGGAGGTGAAATTCTCGGAGGCAATCAACACGATCGAGTTTCTTTGTCTCTCGATTTCATCTTGGATGATTGAAGCAACCTCTGGATCTGTGTCCTTGAGGTGGTCTTGGACCATGTGCTTATGGGATTCGGAGAGGGTGTAATGAGCAGCTGGCATTTTTAATTAATTAGCAGGAGATATTTGCAATTATGGGGCAACACACCTTTTCGTATCTATGAGATCGTGCTTTAATTCCTCAAGAACTCCTAGTTTTATCGTTCAATCTCACCGATCAGCAGAAACTTGTCCTTATATGTCATGCGTATCCTTATTTAAGACTCTGTCGTATTAATTTTTTCCTCCTTATTAAAGAAAAATTTTATTGACTTCGTTAATGCGATTCAAGAAGGAAATTTATGGGGAAAGTAAAGTACTCCAAATACTGGTTTCTGATTGGATAACTAAGAACTCAGCATCAAACGATCTTTGTCATCTAGATGAAGTCCATCTTGTCCGTTTCTACCAAACACCGTCAATTGAACCATACTAACCCCCATAAATTGGACAAGGGTTATTTGTGGCTTGCTTATGTAATCGCAAGAAGGGGGCAAAACTGAGTTGTTGCCTTGTTTTTATAATCGGCTTTCTGGTTAAAAGGTGTGTCCCTCTCAATACATGCCTCGTGAGAAATCAATAGGATACAGATAATCCCGGTTTAGTAAACGATATGTTGCACAAACTGCTTCTCTGAAGGACAAATATCCCCTGTCAATAAAAGAATGACTTTGTCTCATTTCATGGTTTTTTCGTCTGAGCGTCTAGTTTCATCATCTCTGCACCGGCTGGAGTCGACACAACTGAAAAGTACGCATTTCGAGTTGATCATGAATCCAAGGAGCAGATATCAACCACAGTTGCTTTACTTGGAATCAGCGTGTATCAGCTTACTCCAGGACAGATGTACATAGTTGGAACTACATTGAGCTGCAAAGGTAAATGATATTTTGTCAGAGATAAAGAAAACAATAAAGTATATACGTATATGGAATCTACAGCAATCAATCAACTGTTTCTCCACATTATATTATTAGTATTAACTCAAATGTATTCTGAGACCCACAATCATCGTATATAGAAACACAAATGAATCCAATATACTTAACGGTAGGACTTTTGGAATCTAGCTCTAGCACCACGACCACCGAATTTCTTTGGTTCCATTCTTCTCGAGTCGGCAATCAACAAGGTTCTGTCGTAAGAGGTGAAGATCTTCTTGAGTTCGTTCTTGGATGATTCGTCAACGTACTTAGCAGTGTAAGCAATGAGTCCCTTGGCGATAGCTTGTCTGATAGCGTAAACTTGGGAAACGTGACCACCACCGGTAACCTTGATTCTGATGTCCAAACCGGCAAATTTGTCCAAGCCAACCAAAAGAAGTGGCTCGTAAACCTTGTGTCTGAGGATTTCTGGCTCGACCAATGTGATTGGGCTACCGTTAACTTTGACCAAACCCTTACCCTGTTTGACGTGGGCAACAGCGGTAGCGTTTCTTTTTTTACCAAAAGTCTATATGGATGTTAGTAGGCTGTTACTGAAGTTGCAATGATGGGATAATTCAAGAGAGATGGGGATTGGAGGTTATTTGAGACTGTAATACTGCACTTGTGGGAAATGGATTTGATTCTGTTTGCTCATTCTTAGCCTTTTGACTTTTTTTTGATCTCCGAAATGGTTTATATTACAAGCTTCCACCAGATGTATCGATGAAGATTGTTGGTACTTGCTGTGGCCTGGACTGTTTGTTTGGTTTGAACTAATGTTGTCTGTATGTCTTTTTGGCTCTTCTGCTCTTCTGCTCTTCTCTATTTTCTGCAACTCCCACTCTCTATGATTCCCTAATTGAACGACACATACCTGAACTGATTGCACTGGTTGTGTAGACATCTTGTTCTCTGATATATACTTCTTCCGTCTGTCTATATTTGTTTTATTCAACAACTGTCTTCTATATTAATATTTCTAAACTATCTTAATCATTACATTTCCTCTAGAGTCTCAAACTAATGAAAAATTTTTGGCCCACTGTGGTTACTCTGGCCCCGTCATTTTCTTGTCTCTCCGCGAATCTCCTGGCGACCTCCTACGACTGTTCCAATTTGCCCCGGCAAGAATGGCGCGAGAACACTTTTCTATATGTGGTTCCAGGTGTGTGGACTTTGTGACTGTGTTGACTCTTGATTGCGTGTAAAAATCAGCATCGGATGAGGTGTCTGCAGCCAAACGTGAAACTAATCGGCATAGGGAGTCGCGAATTTGGTCTTTCTGGAGTTCTCGAGAGAAAACCCCGACAGGATCACCAGGGATTCTGGATGATCCCCCCACAGCGGGCTGCTAAGGGAGGCCCAAACTGGCGGGTCAAGTAAATTTTCCACATTGGAAATTTTTTCTGGTGAAAAGTTTTGTTGCTTTAGATAGATATTACTATTAATTAATTTATAGACTCTTGTTGATTGTGTTGAAGTAAGTCAGTACTAGACATAGGAAGCACTGTTAATAGATCGAAATGGGTAAGTGAATAGATACACAGTAACAGAACACAGTTACAGAACAATTCAAAACCAGGAAGTCCATTACTAACATGCAATAGCTATCGGAAAAAACCTTCCAATCTTAAAGAACCACTTCAGAAAGCACTGGCAAGAAAGAGTCAGAGTCCACTTGGACCAGGCTGGTAAGAAGGCCTCAAGAAGACAAGCCAGAGCCCAGAAGTCTGCTAAGATTGCTCCAAGACCACTTGACTCTCTAAGACCACTTGTCAGAGCTCCAACCATCAAATACAACAGAAAAGTCAGAGCAGGAAAAGGTTTCTCCTTGGCCGAGTTGAAGGCCGCTAAGTTGTCTCCTAAATACGCTAGAACCATCGGTATCGCTGTTGACCACAGAAGAGTTAACAGATCCACTGAGACTTTTGAACAAAACGTTGCCAGATTGACCAAATACCAAGAATCCCTCATCATCTTCGACAAGGCTTCTAAGGCTGCTTCTGCTGAGCAAGTTTCTGTTGCTTCCGTCTTCCCAATTACCCAAGATGTTGCTGAGTCTGAGAACAGAGCTGTTGTTGTTCCAGAACAAACTGCCTACAGAACCTTGAGATTGGCTAGATCCGAGAAGAAATATAAGGGCATTAGAGAAAAGAGAGCTAAGGAAAAGGCCGAGGCTGAAGCTGAGAAGAAGAAATAAACTTGATAATGGGATACAACATCTGATACACTTGTGTAGGAGAAAACTGTTGTCTTCTCTTCCTCATGGATTATGTTTTAATTTATCTTTTCTTGTTCTTTTAGTCTTAATCAAATCACATACTTTCTAGTACAAAAATCAATGTAGCACAGGGAGAAGTAAGAAACCACTATTTTCACTAACAGGAAAACTTGGCAGCTGAGCCGATAAGTTGACAGGTTGACCTCAGTATTCTCAAATACAGTATATGGCTTGATAGTAATGGATCTACCACATATCTACCCGAAAATAATGGTTCTCTAATACACTATGTCGGTAACTATTAATATTGAAACATGCTAGGTTTCAGTTAGCCTAGCTCTACTGACTTTACTATAATTACCATTGTGTTTTGAACAAATAAAAACAGATATATTAGCTATCATGGTACCCTAAAATTTAGGAAAACACGATTCAGATAGAAATCCTATCAGTACTACAAATGGCACCAGATATTTGGAATATATGAGCTGAATACTTGACAGCTTGTCTAAGCTAATAAACCATCTTCTATTATCCAAAAAATAAAAGATGAATCCGATTATATTAAACAGTTGTGTATTGACATCGTGCATCTCATTCAGCTGTACTATAGTGAACTTTTGGTGATGTGCAACGCTTAATCGAACAAACCGAAACCCATGTCGTCATCATCTTCCTCTTCAGCCTCGGCCTCTTCCTCCTCAGCAGCAGCCTCAGCTTCACCAGAAGCACCAGCAGTAGCACCTGGAGCAGCAGCACCGGCAGCTGGAGCAGCACTGAAGTTGAAGAGCAACTTGGAAATATCTTGACCAGATAGAGCCTTGGCATAGATGTTAGCCCAGATGCTCTCAATCTCGAAGTTGGCACCGCTGGTTAGCTTCAACAAGTTTTCAGCATTAATTTCCAACTCAGCATCGTTCAAGATGAGAGCGGCATAGGATAAAGCAGATTCAGTAGACATTTTCAATGATTGCTGTTGGAATAATCACTTTTAAGCTAATAAATTGGCAGACTAATTCCTTAACTTTCAATTTAAATCTGTGTCCTAAAGTACTAGGTCATATAATTGAAACTCCTTTTTTATCAAATCCCACTTTCCTTTCCCCTTGCAATATTTCGTCTACAAGGAAAATTTTGAAAAATTGCGCGAAGAAAAGTGTTTACATATCACATGCTAGCTGTAAGGGTTTATAACCCTTACATCTCTACACCGGACTCATCTCTTGTGGTGCGACATTATTATTGTTGTGTTGGGAATATTCACCCCGTTTCTAATATGGAAGAGATAAATGGACACTACAGCATATACGACCTTTAATCAAGTACTTATCATGTGTAATATGGTGGCTATTTGGTTACCTTGTTTTGTATTATATGAAGCAACTATGATTGAAATTATTTCGTATTCAAAAAGCTGATAGATTGACATATTTAGTTACAAAATTAAAATTAATTAAATAAGAGCAGCCATGAATGGTAACAGAGCAGCCAGAAAACCACCAGTTACAAGAGACCCAGCCGAATTTTCTTGTTCAGCGACAGATATGGTGGATGAAGTTGAACTACTGTTTTCAGAGGACTGAGAAGATGTTAGCGTTTCGATGGTAGCGGGAATTTCAGTGGTAGCAGGGGTCTCAGTGGCAGAACATTGCTCACAAATAATGACTGTAGACTCGCTAGAGCCAGTGGTGTAGGTAGGCGCCTCAGAAGATTCTACAGTTTGAGAAACGGATCCAGTAGAACATGGTTCAGTCACAGTCAATGTGATACCCTCTGATACCGTGGTGTAAGTAGTGTATTCTGAAGCAGGTGAAACTGTGGAAACAGTTTCACAGACAGTCTCAGTGCATACGATGGTCTCAGTTGTATATTGAGAGTCGACATCGGTGGAAACTACATTAGAGGTAACATTGGATTCGCCACTGATGACCGAAGAGGACACGACTGGAGACGATGAAGGCGGTGAGAAAGTGCTAACCTCAGACGAAGAAGGAGTGTAAGTGCTTACACCAGACGAAGAAGGAGAGTATGTGCTTATCTGAGATGAAGAAGGAGAGAAGAAAGACGAAGCAGCAGAAGAACTTGAGCTAGTACATGACCCACTATCGTGAACTAAGCCAGGTAATTTGACCTGGAAAACCAATGCTTGGTTGTCAAGTTCCGCTCCTGAACCATCTGCATATGGAAAATCACCGAAGTCCATGAATCCATGTTGTGTCATAAAGTCGTTATCTGAGACTGTAAGTAAATAATACTCATCTTCAGTACATTCAACTGGAATCAATGTAATACCTTCCCACTTCTCATTCAGTAAGTAATAATCATCTGAACCACCATTATGCAATCCAAATTTACCTAACTCTGAGTTATCATTATAATCAACGAAGGAATAGTAGGCAGCTGGAGTAATATCATCCTTGAGAACCCCATTTTTGGAAGTAATGCTCTCTCCCTCACCATCGTATTTTCCAAGGATGTTGGTAGCATCTTTGAGTGAAAAAAGATCTGCATGTCTGTAGATAGATTCAGTATTATCGTTAGCACGACCATGATCACTATCACGGGCCAAGACCATAATAATATCGTCTGTAATGTAGACCAATTCAGACTGAGCAGCAGTTCTTGGGTTCTTACTTGCTTTTTTCTCAGGATCTTCGTATGTTGGAAGAGGAACAACATATTCACCTACTAAGTTAGGCGTGGATCCAGATAAGTCATATTTGAGCAATCTAGCATTAGAGCTGGTGTATTTTTCATCCCCACCATCCTGAATAGTGGCAGATTGAAGCAAAACAAAAAGAACCTTTCCATCTGGAGAGAGACCAGATCCCTCAAAACCCTGGTTGTTAGCTCTACCGCTGTCTGGATCGCCAGTATCATATGATTCCCAAACGGGAGGGGAGTCAGCAGAAAATGAAACTTCACCTTCTCTGTAAGGAAGAATCGCATCTGGAGGAAGAACAAAATCTATTAGAAGACCACTGGAGTCAAATTTATAGATACCTGGTCCATATTCATCAGTAATCCAGAATCCATTGTCTATGTTACCCTCAACGAGATTAAGAGCTTCTGGATCTAAACAGACACTTGCTCTAAGGGTTGTCGAATTTAAATCTCTTCCAAAACCATCACCTCTGAAGTTTGATGCAGGAAGAGTGTGTCCATTCATTTCTAAGGTGGAATTGCAATCGAGACCAGTCATATAATTACCATTAAAATCCTTCAGTAAAATACTATCCTGATATTCCCAGACTAAGTTGGCACTCGATCCTTCATCCTGTGGTGTGAAACTGACACCAAACTTGTGAATCCTAGGAACATAGTTGAGAGTACCATTTGTGTTCCAACCTCTATCCGGAAGATTGTATGTCACAAAGGAATACTTGCCATCATTGACTTTCACTGAACTTTTTTGTAATGAAATCGAGGAACCAAACGAAATTGTATCTTTGTATTTGTCAACAGCATCACCTGGCAGAAACCCGTAACCTTTAAGTCCATAATTGACATACTCGGAGCCATCCACTTCCACCGAAGTAGTAGCTAGAGCTTGGGAAGCGAGTGCTAGAAAAATAAGAGAAAACATAACGAATGACTTTGAATTAACTATATTAGCCCCAAACTTTGACCTTTGGTTTTCAGCTTTTTATCAAAATCGTCAATACAAACTTTGTGGGGACCTAGATATATATAGTTCGTCTACTAATCAGGAAAAACATGCTCTTTCCTTCGAAACGTGGACAGTCGATGCTCTCATCTTTTTGAGGTACAGCATACTTTGTGAAGTTGCCGTTTATAGAAGAGAGAACAATGGCTTTCTCGGTTCAGATTGACCATATCGATACCCTCAGTTAACAAACAGCCATCAAGTAGGTAATTTTCATTACATTTTTGGCCCATTTGCAGGATGGACCGGGGTAAATTTCTTGAATATCTATGGAAACCAGATCTAGCTGCATTCTCGCCGCATCCCCTGCATATTATATTTTGGCACGTGGGAGAGTCCTGGTAACTACATCTTAATTATACGGTTTTAAACAGCCCTATTAGGAATTCAATCTACCAAATATGGTAAGCACGATCTCAAATACAGAATTCATTGCCATTTGGTAAATTAAATCACTCAATACATTCTCATTTGGTTGGTACATTATCATCGCTTATCTGAATGCAGAGCTGATCAGACTAAGAAAAGATGTTGTTTCTAAAGTTACAACAACAACAGGCTTCATTTACTGTAACATTCATATGAGATCCTTTATTTTGGCAAACGGTAGTGTGACTAGGGCCCAGAAGAAATTGAAAATGAGTTTAGATTAAGTAGCACGTGTACCGAAGAATTTCTAGTTGATTTATTTATTAAGTCTTGTTATCTATACGATAGTTATGAATCTCTGGTCTGCAAACACATAATTCAGACTCAGAACAATAAAGTAATACATCTAATACTAATCAATAACTGCTACCATTACAGCTGTAAGGTACTCATGTGTCGCTTTCCAGAAGCTTTGGTGCACACCCATGTCGAAGCATACATATTGATTCTATCTATAGCGGTACCAGATCTCCTAGTAGCCTTAGCCTCACAATGGTATCCCTTTGATTCAAAATTCTTGATATACCATGGCTCAGTAGAAGCCGACCTCAGAAGAACTCTTCCACCAGGGGCTAGCGCCATATCGAGAGCAGCTATTTCTTCATCAGCCTCTTGGCCTTTTGGATCGAACCAGTCCATATGATCCATAATCACAGCAACAGTTAACGAATGTTTTGTAAGTCTTGCAAATACATCATTTAAATAATCTGTATGCAATCTGATATTGTCAATTGGAGAGTTCTTTCCAGCAAACGTTTTGTAAACTTCCTTAGTTAAGTAGTCAGGGCAATTGTTTTCTGCATATCTGCCCTTCAATGTCAAATAATAGAAATAGTTGTCTGTCGAAATAAGAGATCTAGAAACAATAGGATCCAATGTATCGACAACATACTTGATAACTGAGGGACCCATCATTGCGGCCTGGTTTGCTGGAACACCAAGCGCTTTCCACAAGAATATAGGATTACCTACTAAAAGCTTGGAAACAATAGGATTGAAGAGAGTAGGCTTGATTTTTGAGTCCCAGATTTTCTTCTGTTCCTCAATCGTGGTTGCTTTACAAAGATCATCGACGTCGTCAGAGACTCCACATACCTTGAAAACATATCTAGCCATTCTAAGAGCCCATTTTGAAAACCCAGTATCGTATAATCCTCTACCTGACTCACTGAATGTTTTTTCGCCTTTACTATACCAGTATTGGAAGGCATTCGATGACATATGAGGTGCTAGCTTGGAAACCAAAATTTCCCTGAATCCTTCAATCTTTCCTAGTCCAAACATTTTCCAGATTTCCTCCCTCTTGAGTGATTTGAAGGCGGCTAGTTTCAGCTCCATAAGATTTCCCTGGCTTGGATTTAAATCCACTCCATGTATTCTCCTAGGTGGATCTGGAAGCGCAGCGTAAGCTAAAATGTTATCACCGGCCGAAGTGATAGCTAAAACAGTGTCTTCTGAACAAAGTTGAAGAATATTTGCATCTTCCCTAGGGTCCTCCCAGGTAAATGCATAGATAAATTGATTATTGAACTGTGTATATTCAGGCCTCAATTCATCATAGTAAACTCTATATGCATCATTTTGGTAATATATCGAAGGATAAGGCAAATTCTTAAGTTCGGACTCCATTGCAGCTTCATGACCTTTACTCTTTGTTATTTCCATATGTGGTTGAACATCTTGTGGAGCAAGATATGGTGACTCAGTTGCCAAAGCATTGACTTTGTGTAACAATGCTGGTGATCTGGTTTTATCACATCCTAGCCAAATATAGTATGGTATTTTACCCAAAGTTTTATTGTAAAGGTTAAGCGATTTTAGAGTTCCAAATCGATACTCAAGGTAGTCTCTTCTGGCGGGATCAAGAAAAACCCTGTCTGCCTCAAACCAAATCCTCCAAAAAGTTCTAAAGATCCATGGGTTATGTCTGTCAGTCATTCCACCCAACGTGTTGACTCTACCCAAGGCGGTGAACTTTGACTGAACTCCAAAATCCACACAGCACACAATTCCACTCTTACTAAGCAATGTAGAAATATGATCAATTGCAGAATGGAATGTTGGAATCATTGAGAGAGAGTAAGAGAATGTGATCAGATCAGCAGCTTCATGTGGAATGTTAAACGTACAGGCATCTGCTAACTTACAGTGTACATTTTTCCAACCGTTCTCCTTGAATCTTTTTTCTGCAACCTCCAAAAGCGAAGGGGACAAATCAATGACATAAATGGCCTCAAAATGCTTATCCAGAGGAAGTATCGTGTTCATATATTCCACATTGTATCCGGTTCCTCCACCTACATCAACCCAAACGAGCTTTCGGGACTTCTGTAAATGAGATGCAGCAAGCTGAAGAGAGATCTCTCTACCCTGAAGCAAAGTCGATCTTGTCATATCATATATCTTGGCCTGGGCCTGATAAAATGACTCTAGGGCCTGCTGTTGTGCCCCTGTGTTTCTGGCGGCACGTGACGAGGGAGTAAATGGCTTGACAAAACAATGATAGCAGAATTGAAGCAAAACTCTCCATTTTTCACTGTACAATGATAAAACCAGAGCCGACATTAGACTAATCGCTACACTAGCGATGGTGTAAACTGGAAACGACTCTTTCAGCGTTTGGGTTAGTCCTAGAGTCTCCATCTCCACAGCTAGATCTCTTTCTCTCTACCAAAATTTATTATCTTCTTTCAATTAAATGCCAGTATATTCGCCAGATTTTGGTGTACCAATCCAAGAGAACAGAGTTTCCTCCTTTTATATTCTCACAATGTAACTGATTCAACAAGGAAGTCGGCGTGTTCCTCCCCCTTTTCTAGCTCCCTACTTAACTCAGCGCGAATTTCATACCTAATGGGTGCTTCCGTGACACCCATGTGGACACAGGATTGCTGGCTATTTTCTGTTGGATCTTGCGATTTTCCCGAAAATCCATAGCATGTGATGTTGGAAACCCCATCTTTTGCCTGAAATTGAGCACAAGAGACGTATTTTAGCCATCTTCCAATGCCCATGTGCTATCTAAGCGGAAGATGATAAGTTCGATGACGTAAGCAACAAAAATATTAGAAAACGTGGGGTCCTTGGACTGAGAAATGAGCATGGACCAAAGAGACAGATGTTGCAAGGAAAGTTGCTCGTATTTAGGATGCTGTCAGGTTTTCAAGATCCATGATATCGGAGCGGACGAGATGAACTTGTAGAGGTTGTTTCGATTGAAATGTCTGGAGAATTGCGATACAGATCAAGTGACGAAGACATCTATCTGGTGTTCAGAGACAGCAGAAAAACCTCTCATGAGGTATGTTTCTGGTAGTGTTCTTACTGGATCCAAAGGAAATAAAAGCCAGAGATATGGCTTCTTATTTGCACGCCTGTTGGTGCTCGTTTCTGGAGCCAATTCGGCCAGTTTAATAAAGTTGTGGCTGCTCTTTTTAGTAAAATCTGGGGTATCATTTCGTGTAGAGATGCTTCTGGAAGAAAAAATACCCACGGCAACTTCAATACTTACGGAACTACCATTAATCATGTTCATTTCTGACGTTTATATGCACAATATATTGATATTTGGGAACTTTCTTTGAGATAGAGAGCTCTCAGACCCTGATAAAGTTGAATTTGGTTGAGTTTGATGACAGGCTATTGATTCTGTGACATAATTCACAATAAGTTGCTTACAAACGAATAAAATATTCTAAGCTGTCCTCGCGAAGCCGAGACATACCGTGGTGCTGATTCACGTCAACTTCGTTACTCGGTTAGATAGATTTTTCCTGGTAGGTGCAGGGAGCGCAACGATTACGAAGTTGCTTTAGCATCGTACGATCTTCCCAGAGACAATATTCAAGCCTTCGAACTTGTTGTTGCTGTTTCTTGTCCACAGAAATCGATAGATCTCCATTGTTAATACGTGCTTCCCTTAATTTTTCAGCAAATCTTGAATTATATGGCAAGCTCGGTATAATTGCCTGGAGGAATTTCTCGACTAAGCCGCAATTTGTTAGCGTTTATTTAAAGAGCTTGATTGTATCAAATCAATAAGAATAGCTCAAAATTGGACTGTATCTAATCAATCGAAACCAGAATGGTTATTTGCTCGAGACCAATTTCGTACGTGGAAGACTTCTACCTGAACAGAACTATTTGGGACTACTATACGAACTACCAGATTTATGCAGAGTACTCAATAGACTTGACACCAGAGTTGCTCTATAAAAGTTTAAGAAAGCTAGTTCTGCAGTACCCACAGCTTTCTACTCAATTTTTCAGCTCAAAAAAAGGAAAGTACCACCTGAGTTATTTGGACAGCTACAAGCTAGGCGATGTGGTTGAGATAATAGATGACGAGAACATTAGTGTAACCCAACTTTTCCAGAAGATCGTGAAGCGCAAGTACAAGTATGATGTTCAGAGACCGCTCTGGAGACTAATTCTTTGGAATAAGAACAAGCTCGTGTTCTACTGTGACCATATTCTCTTCGACGGATCTTCGGGAAAGAACATTCATTTATTAATAAGAGACGCATTAAATGAATCTACAGAGACTGAAATTGCTGATTTGGACTCGGTTTTGTTTGAAAAACAAAAAGATGCTGAGACATTAGGGGACATCGGTATTGATGTAGCGCAGGTGATAGATTACAAGCCATCTTGGAAGTTCCTTGCTCTATCGTTTATCTCAGGGTTGCTTCCTGGATGGCTCAAGAAGGTGTTTCTTTCTTTGAGCGGAGACCCTATCTCGAGGAAAAGAAGCGGATACTTTTACAGAGGATCTGATTTGAACAGATATAATGGGGAATGGGATGATATATTGGCTATTGTTAATGTTTCTCCAGAAGATGTGACAAAATTGGTCCAGTTAGCCCGTACAAAATCTGTCAAGCTTACTTCATTATTGATTACTGTGCTTGAACTAGCCGCTTTACCAATAACCAAAGAAAAAGACACCAAGGTGGCTGTTCCTGTGAATGTCCGTGAATACAGAGACCACGACCTGGTCGCTGAAAAGTATCCTGACTTCAAACCGGAACTGGGTGTTTTAATAAGTCTGGTTACGATTAAGTTGCCGTCACTCAAACAATTAGGATACAAAGATCAGGAATTCAATTGGGATATTGTCAGAATAATACAGGATCGCATGAGTAGAGAGCTGCCAACGTGTCTGAAGGTCATTGGAAGCCTATCTGTTATCAATACCGAAAGTTATCTCAAATCCGAATATAAGCATCCGAGAGGAGAATTGGTGAGCATTTCCAACCTTGGATCTATCAGTAATAAATCGGCAGGAAAATTCAAGATTGTTGATATGATTTTCAGTCAACCATTAGGACCTATAGGATCTTATTTTAACTGTAATGTTATTGGTACAGATATTTCGGGGCTGAAGATCTGTCTTTGTGGCCTTTCTGACATGACCCAGGAGTTCGATACATTTGTTGAAGGAGTCAAATTTTGGCTCAATATAGTATTAAAAGACTCAAAGATATAGACTGTATGCTATCCATACTGACAGCACTTTGTTTCGTATAATTTTTTAATAGATTTACTATCTAAATACCTATTTATACTAATATTAATTAAGTAGCGAGAGAAGCTTCGGAAGAAATTTTGCAACTCGATGTCATGTCAGAATACTTTATGACAATTAGTCTTTTTAGATTTAAATTTGCTAAAACGTAATTGACATTCCAAAAGGCTCCGAAATACGTTATGATGTTAAGAAAATGAAGATAAATTTGATACAACTGGGATTGAAAAGAGGAAAAACTCAGGTTCATTCACCGAGCAACTTGTCAAAACTGTTGATTGGTGGAATGTGGAGTACCAAATCCTTCATGCTGATGTCTTCGAGAGAACCTTTCTCATTTAACAGACACATATCAACAAACTGTATCTGGAGACCAGATGTAAATAGTTACAAAAAACTAGGACTACTGGATCGGAAAAATGGTATCAAAACTACAAATCAAGTTCGAGGTGCAGCATTTTGGAAGGTAGGGACCAATTTAAGATTATTGAAAAGAATAGTCAAAGAGTCAGGAGGAAGCCGATTGAGATATAGAATTGTTCTTTTTATCGGTATATATCTGGTGCTGAATTTTGCCTTTAATCTGATGATGGTGGTATTGACAAATCTGTATCTAGATGGGCTGGAGACTCTGTCTTGGAATTTCGGATTTGGAGCCAATAGTGAATACAAGAGTGGGCTCGCCAATCAATTGATCAAAAACGACGACAAATCGGCCAACAAGAATTATTTAGCATGTTTGAAAGCTATTGCAAATGCTAATGGCAGACAGAATGTTAAAGAAGAAGATATTTTCTTGACAACCAAAGAATTAGACAAGTGGTTCTACGAAAAGAAGGATATATCCTATATTACCAGCTATTGTGACTTACTAATTAGGTATTCACTAACATTGACGGATAAAGACGGAACTCAAGTAGAACGAATTCTCAGGAACTGTTTTGGTATTATTGAACATTACGAGCAATTATCAAGAGAAAAAATTGGCTCATATTTGCTTAAGAATAAAGCATTAACAGTATTAGCTGATATTGTAAAATTGAGAGGCGGCTCCTTTATTCAGGTTGAAGATTTACTGTTGCAATCTGTGAGATTGGTGGAAGACAATGAATTTAAACAGATCTCCGATCACCATACTATTTTTGTACCTGAGTCAGAGGTCTCCAGTACTAGTCTCACCAGCTCATTGTTGGATCTGTGCATGCTCTATTCTTCGACAAAGGAGACAAAATATATGGAAAAATCTCTCGGAATATTGCTATCGTTATTGAGATCCTTGGAGCGTGAACGAAAACTTCTGGAAAAGGAGTTAGAGTCAAACACTTTATTCAAGCAGAGAAAGACCGACTTGAAAAATGTTAGTCAAAGGAGGTTAGATGAGCTTACATATGAAACGATACCGTTGGTAAAAATGCAGGTTAGTGAGATTTTGTGGTTTAAGAAGTCATACAACAAAGCTATTGAATTTGCTAAGGATTCTGCTTATCAGGCCAATCTGTTGTCTAGCGAGAACTTTAACTGCGCAAAAATTTCCAAGATTGGGTTTGACAATCTTTCTCGTATGTTTCAAAAAATGGGAGACGAAGAAGCAGCGTTGTTGTGCAGTGAAAAGACACAACAGGTGGCTATTCCCCTTAATGCATTTATAAAGCCTACCGGAAGTGTTCGGGATACTGTATTGACACACTATTTTGGTACTTGGGGCAAATTTATGTTTCCTGGTGAGGGATGATCTGCTATTTATTTATTTATTTATCCTGTGTCTATTCGTTAATTTTATTTTGCAAGGAATATGCATTATTATCCACATCAGTCACACTAGCTTGGGATTTGACTTTCTGCACACTCTATTGGGTTATTTGGCTTTTATTAAGATATCACTCAATCTGTTATTGTACCATGGAAAATGTTGTAAGCGAGCAAATTAAATTTACATCATCATTGTTAAAAAACTGTGTCCTACGAGTCTAATCGAAAGCGACAATTAGAAGACAATCAGAAGACAACAAACTGTTGCCATATGCATGAATAATGCTTGTATAGAGCTAAAATGAACAAACATACATATAGATTTCGGACTACTATGATTGATTAACTATAAGAGCAAATTTAATTAATGAAAATTTCGCCTAAAGTTGGAGCATGATGACGGAGACCAATATTTTAGATTCTATAAATACGGTATGTGATTATTCTTCAGTCTGAATATGAAAGAAGGGAACAGTCACCAGATGAGTTGCAATTAGATTCGTATAGAAATCACTAAACCAAAAATGTGGCCAAAGTTACTGTACAAAAGAGACATAGAATATCAAGGAGTCTATTGTCTTGCTGACAAAGATACTCCCAAATATGCTGAGCTCGGAGACTTATCTCAAGCTGCTACTCCTTGGGCAAGTCAACTACCATATGGAAAATTCGTTGTTTATATTTTGGTGGTAATTATCTTCTTGGCTACCTTAAAGAGGTTCTATTTCGCTAATTATGATGTCGACAGAGGCACAACTTCTACGAAACCTGGCATCATTCAAAAGTTGGTGGCATTTAACAGATACATCGTGTACAGAAAAGTGCCAGGATCGATTTTCCAGCACCTTGGAATTCCAAGATCATGGGGAACTTTGTTAATTTTATTTGCTGTTACGCTGTATAGTTTGTGTTACTGTTTCATCCCACGTCCTTATTACAGAGCATGTGATGGTTTTGGTTCTCCACCGATTGCTATAAGAGCAGGTTCTCTTTCGATTGCATTCGTCCCTTTTATTTATATTTTGTCAGGGAAGACAAATTTGATCACTGGTTTGACCGGTGTAAGCTATGAAAAGCTTAATGTGTTTCACCAACTGGCATCAATTTTGTGTCTGTTCTTTGCATGGGTCCATACTATTCCCTACTTTATTCAGTCTGCGTTAGAGGGTGGGGCAAAACATGTGAATGAGGAGTTCTTCGATGAGCCTTATTGGATAGATGGAGTTCCCCCAATCCTTTTCCTAACCTTACTTTGGCTTGGATCCTTATACACTGTAAGAGTATACTTCTATGAACTGTTTATTCAATTTCATTGGATATGTGCCCTCGGATTTTATGCTAGTTTATTCTATCACGTTTTTAAAGAACCAAACTTTGCGAAATATCTCTATGCTACAGTGGTAATCTGGGTCGTGCAGCTCGTATACAGATGGATCACCAAAGGATATTTAAGACGAGGTGGAAATCTAGGGAGACATCAGGCTGAAATTAAAATGCTATCAAACATCCCAAGAAACGAGACGATACAACTTATTATTAAGAATAATTATAACTTCAAATGGTCCGCAGGGCAGCATTTCTATGTAAGAACGTTAGACAAATCTATTATTCAGAGTCATCCATTTTCCGCTATTCCAAGCTTTGAGAATGATAACGTCGGTGATTTGAGGTTCATTATAAGGACGTTTAATGGGGTTACATCGAATCTTTATAAACGTGTTTCAGAAAACCAAACGTATAACACAACTCTTCTTCTGGATGGCCCTTATGGTGGTGTTGAGAGAGATGTCAGGACATTTAATCAATTGTTTTTGATCTGCTCGGGATCAGGTATCACAACTAGTTTGCCATTTATTACACAGTATGCCAAACTTATAGAAAAATCTGGATCGCCTCTAAAGAAAATCAGATTGCATTGGATTGTTAGTAATCAGGATAATATTCAATGGATCAAAAAGGAATTGGATTATCTTTCAGAAAACTACCAGCCACTGTTGAAGGATGGTAGTATCCAAATCAATATTTATTCTTGTACCAAGACATGTGCTATTAATTCCGTGTCATCTGATTCTGATATTAACAGTGAGAATAAAGAGCTTGCTAGCATTTCAGATCCATCATTAGTCTATAATCTGCTAGATTTCAAACCTAATATCTCAACTTTGATACGTGATCTTCCTCTTGAGGAGAGCAATTTCTTCATTTGTTCAGGATCAAATAAGCTCAAGACACAAGTCGGAAACTCTGTTGCCAGTCTACAGACTAGGGTTTTCAGCTCAAGTGATGTTAGAGAAATTTATTTACACACAGAAGAGTTTGGCTTTTAAGTTAGTCTTTATTAGATATATCTATTGGTCGTAATGGGCATATTAAATCTCTTAATTTCATAAATCTGGTCCCTTGAGTGGTTTCCGTACGTTTGAAAGATTTCCGATAAATTTTCATTCTCGAATATCTTCTGTGGATATATATAATTAATATAGATGTATTATATGATATGTTAAAGGTAATTGTAGGAGATTCAGAAGCCCCAGTGACTCTGAAATCTATAATTGCTATAATATCGTGATTTTATACAGGTGAGACAAAGGATAGGAATTTTAAGTGATGGAACATAGCAAATCGTTGTCCTTACCTTCCAGCGAGGTGGAGATTACGTTGAAGAATCTGATTGATATTAGTTTAAAGAAAGGGTTTCATCCACTAGCTTTCAGTAAACTCTTCAAGGAGTTCAAACACAAAGTATTGGCGAAAGATTCGGATAATAATGATCTTGATTTATTCCCACTTTATGATAACTGTTCAGAATGGCCTCTCCAACTGAAATACATATTTGAGGTTTTAATCCAAAACGATCTCACCAGCAGCTTTGATGACCTAACAAGATTGTTCTCAGAATATATGATGAAATTAAAGAGTAATGATCATGTCGTGATCATGGTTTATTTCAATCAGATAGACTCAGAATTTCCTTGGCAAAAACTGGGACAGAATCGACAGTTTTTGGCCGGACTTTCTAGCTATTTGAATGCTCTTATATCATCTGATGCTTATAATGGAGCAGATGCAAAACTTATTCTGATGGTCACTAAGTTTGTTGTGAAACTGCTAAAGAACTCACATGCAGTTGATGAAACCTTCAATGAGTCCATTTTAGAATATTTAGATTTCTTGAAATCCAAAAACTTTGAGTCCTCTTACGACTATTTGAATAACTTCTTCGCAAACTTCAACTATTCAACAGTCCAGAAGGATTACCAAATATCCAGTTCACTCACACATAAAGATTTGCTGAGCTCAAGAAATGGGGCTAAAGTATTGCGACTGAAAAAGATCATTTGGCTTTCGCAACAAATCACCGTAAAATTTACTCCTTTCAATGAGGGCTTTACCAAGTCTTTCAAGACTCTTCTCAACTTATCAACTGTGGCAACATCGGCAACAAATACATCGATTGCATATGAACTACTAACTTCTCTTTTCGACTGTCTTTCTCTGAGTTCATCCAAAACGCGGCACATATGGATACATTTTATACTAGTCAGATTTCCTGAGCTACTTCAAATCTTGAAAATTAATCAGCTTAAGCTCAGCAACAGTTTAATTAATGCGATAGAGTCTATTGGCCAAGAGCAAAGCGAAGATCTTTTTGTACAGTTGATAAAGAATTTGGCTTCATTGGATCTTGTTAAAACATCACATTTTCACAAACTTTTTCCAAATATAACTGACAACAATTTGACCTCCAGTGAGTTCGACGACAATGAGTTTAATAATGAATACAATTCAAAATTCCATGAAGTCAACCCAGGGTTTGTTTCCCTAGAAGAATCAGAAGTTGTTTCATTTATGAATAAAGTGAGCAAATCCACCGCGTTGAAGACCCAGTTTGGACGACTTTTTAATAGATCGGTTCTCAGTTTCATCCAAGATAATGATAGTATGAGACTACGCCGACTTCTTATTTCATTGACTATGAATACGGAAGTATTTGCGCATGTGGCATTACAGGAATCTCCTTATCAATTTGTGAAGCCATTGATCAGCTTTTTGGATGATAATATAGAAAAACCAATACTCCAAAAAGAACAGAACGATAACCAAGATATGATAATGGACTTGGATTTTGGTGGAGGTGATTCTTCGAACATGCAAGTTTTGCATTGGGATCTAGGCTCAATTTTAATCTTCATTGCAACAGTTTTGTTCAAATTTAACCTCAAATTATCTAATTTCGACAAAAAGTCTGCCTGTATCAAAATAATAAACAACTGGGATCCTGTCAAAGATGAAATCTATATGTCAAGTTTACAGGATCAGAATTCCAAGTTGAATAACACAATGAACAATTGGATATTTTCATTGTTTGATAGTTCCAATACAGATGGAGTATCAGATGATTTAATCAAAAGCTGCAGTATTAAGGAATTTTACTATATGATTTCAGACATATTAAATGAGGCCATAGAATCATATAATCTTGGGTTAATTGATGAAGACTCTCTGATAAATGGCTTGGAATATTTCCATCAGCCATTTTTGATTTCCAATCTAGTCAACATTCTAAAGTTTCTCGTGAGCTATATTTGGTCAAAGGAGGAAAATAGTGACATAACAATTATAATAAAAGTATTAGACAAATTATGTTTAACTGAACTGTCAAGTGAACTAAGAATGGTGCGTCAGTTAACGATGGATATGGTCAATCTGGACCTTCACCTTGCTCTATCAAAGTTTAAGGACAACCCAGAGGTTGCTGCATTTTTAGATAAGTTACCTCCCTCCGATGCAGAATATCCTAAACATCTCAGTTGTCTTATCGATTATGTGATCGACTCGGACAAGAACTCAAAATTTGAATTGGTAACTGTTTACTCGACGGTAGATAGCTACGCAAGCAATCTGGATTGGTTTTATGACGAACTTTTGATCCTAATGGATGATTATTCCCATAACCAATCAGCTGTTATGGAGAGGTTGTGTTACGAGCTGATTTCAATTCTTGTAATCAATTATGCTCTTTCAAAGCCTTCCACTAATTTGAAGAAATGGCTCTCCAATTTGAATGTAATTGGCGAAAGTCGAAAAGGCGACGACATTATATTCAGTCGTCAAGGAGCCAAGGAACTGGAAATTGAAAGTAGTATTGAACAGGATGCAGATAACGACAACAAAACACAAGAAAACAAATTTGGAGGAGATATTGCCTTTGATTCCAATTTTTTTGGGTTCATCGAGGAGCCAAAAGATGAGGAGGAGATAAAAATTGAAGAAAAGATGGATATCGATATCAAGATCGAGGATGACGGCGATATACATGACTTATTCATCTCTAACATCCTGGTTCTTATCAAGTTCAAGGGTAGCGAGGTGGTGAATAATTTGCTGGCAAGCATTCTCAATAATCTCAATACTTTTTGATTGAACTCTTATTTTAAATAATTACTGATTATTTATTCACATTTTCTTATTTATATTTGTACGGTAGCAGCTGATTTGACGAAACACCAAGTATACTGATAAATATACCTCTTTGGAAATCTACAATCAATTTACTCTGCGACAAAATATTTTGTCGCAGAGTAAAATCTTTCGCGCTGGGCTCGTTTATAGTTTCCGAATTCGTGGGACTGGGGTAAAGAAAGTTGAAGCTAAACTATATTTCATATATGATGAAGATAAGCAAGATATTGAATAAATAAAGTTGGAAAAAGAACAATCTGATAACATAATGTCTTCTAGGATACCTGTGATAGCCTTTCCTGAAGATATACCGGCTCTACCACACGTTGGAGTGACAAGACAGCACAAGACGTTGCGATATCTTATCAGACTATTCTATTCCTCAGGATATATTGTTGGTGGTGTCTATTTGATTGCCATCTTTCTTCTAAGGCCACTTTTCAAGCTAAACTATGAAAGAAGAACTGAATTTGTGAATCATGTATATTCGCAACTTAATCAGGTATATTTTAGACTTACCAAGAAAGTTAAATTCGTTCCGTTGGTAGAGATGAACTACCAAGGCGTTTTGTACAAAGACTCAATGTGTGGTACCGAGGAAACTGAACAAGAAGAGATTATCGATCTTTCCAAGCCAAGTAAAACAAGGGTGAGTGCGATCATCAAGGATGAAATAATCAAGGAGGTTAGATTCTCGGACGAAGAAAGAGAGGTCGACTATAATATAATGAATATTGAGGCAGCTGAAAACTTGTCTCAAACTTTGGATAATCTAAAGAACACTTTAAATCAGTTACATGTTTCAAACTACAAGAATTCTACTGATTACAGAAACTCATTTGGAGGACGCCTGTCCTCGCAGCAAGTGAGCGAGATGCGTCCATTATTATTTCAAGTGAAACAGCTGAAGAATTATATGGAAATGGTGAGTTCTGACCATCCTAGAGATTATTTATTTAAAAGAAGTATAAATTACCACAGCAGGGCTATGTCGAATAACAATAAACAGTCCCTGAACATTTTAGATGATGTCAAGGATGAGCTCAACGATCTACAAAACATGGTCAAAAATAATTAGCTTCAGTCATTATATTTCATTAAGTAGTTTTATGTACAAGTAACGGATCCAAATGATGGTTATGTGATATCATTTCTGTAAAAGACGCTCATATTGTTCTGGCTGATGTTTCTGTTTTTCAATTCTAGATTGGTTCAGACGCTCAAAGTTCTCTTCCATACCTTTAAATCCATTAAGATGAAAGAAATCGGTAAGCTCTTGCTTGAAGAAGTAGGGCAATTCCATACCTAATTCTTTCTCCTTCAAATGAAAAAAGTCATTCAATTTGTTTTCTACCATAAACTGTTCTCTCAAATATTTCCCTCTCTCTATCCATTTCTTCTCTTTCTTCTCTAATTGCTCTTTGGTTGGCTTCCACGATGATTTCAATATCTTAGATATAGTGAGAGTTGGAACTCTAAAAAACTCGGCTAGCTTCTGAGTAGGTAGCTCATCAGGATATTGAGCATGCAACTTCCTGATTCTTTCAATAGCATATCGACTTAATTTCTTTGTCTTAGTCAGATCCAACTTAGCAGCCTTCTCTTTAAGAGCATATCTGTTTCTCAGATATTGGGGTATAGATTTATCTGTTCTCCAATTTTCAGGAGGCATCATCACATTTCGATTATCCTTGAGACTTTCTTCTCTTTCAAATATTGCAGTATTATGTTTCAAATACTGGTGCCAGTCCTTCTTATTATATATTTTACCTCTGAACCCTCCGGGAAGTCTGCTCAGATCGGGAAGATTCCAACTACTGACTCGTTTCTTTCCTTCTTCCTTAGACGCCCTTTCAAAGCTGCTGAAGAATCGTTTCAGGGGTATTCCGGAGCCTCTTAAATATTTGAGCTGACTTATCATTCTTCGATACGTGACTGTGCTGGTTAGAGTTTGAATTACCAATTAAGCTGACTTATTTCATATAACTTTAATTATTCATATGACAGTGTTACACAACAAAATTTCTAGGATCTCATGATGACAAAGCCGGATTCAAACAGTGCAGAGATGTGAGTTTCCTCTTTTGTCTGTGGTCAAAATCGTTCGAGCTCTTAAAGAATATGAAAGAGATATCACGTGATATACTTTGTACAAATATTGTTTTTTTAGCATAAGCTATTGCTTGGTAGCAGAACAAAAGAACAAGAAACAGAACTAAACATATCGTAACATTAACAATAAAAGAGAAGGACCACATAGCTATTTGCTGGAATGGAACTATGTCAAAGATAAAAACTATTGTGATTTCAATCTAGTGTCTTCCATGAAAAGTAGTTTAATCAGCAAGGAAGAAACAAGATAGCACTGCTAAGGGCCTACCACTCCTATTTAGGTTGGCATAACCCTTACCGTGGGCCGAATCTTTAGAAAGTATAAGTCACTGTATTCTATAGTAATGAAAACTTCCGAAGGGATATGTTGATGTTACCATATCCTTACCTCACTGAGAAATTATTGAAGTTAATAACCAACATCGATTTACCTGTAAATAATCATCTAGATTATGTGAGCTATTTAGAATGTTTCCTATTTTCCAATAGTATGGAAAGCACGATTATGAAAACAGGTAAGAAATTGCGTAGCAGGTTTCAGGTGTCTCCTCCACTCAAGATGCATTTAGTTGTATTACCTGTTTGGACGGTTTTGGTAAGTTATTTCAATAAATTCGATGGTCAAACTATGTTAGTCAGATGAATTGACGTCAGAGTATTTGTTTGTTATACAATAACGGTGTATAAATGCAGTTTCCTATTTTGAATTTGCTCAATTTCGATTCCTTATTGGTCAAAGATCCTCAACTTTTTTTATATAGGGTTATAACTCAAAATCTAAATTTCTACCTGGAAGCAACTCACAATCAATCGAGGGATCCTTATTTCGAGATTTTAATAAAACCTATTAACATTTTCAGAATTGACATAAGTGGATCAATGGGAGATAAAGCTTAAGTATGCATGTTCATAAAGTACGTAGCGTGGGTGAATTGTTACGTAGAGGAAGAATAGATTGCTGAAGTGGAGCGAATTAAATCTAGAATACAAAATATGTAATGATATAGGATTACGGCATTATTTAAGTAGAATAGTAGAAGGAGATGGTGCAGACATAAATTATTTTAGTAGCTTTTCATATCAAAGATAAACCTATTGCTTTAGGATTAAAAAATTAAAATTCCAATAAGAATTCCTGAAAAACTAATACGAGTTCATCAAGGATAATTAATATAGCAGCGTAACGAGATGACTTTAAATATGTAGCGCCATTGATATCTTCGCTATGACGAATGCCATATTTTTTACAACAGAGGACGGCTCAACTACTAGAGATCTAAATGTTGCCAGAGTTATCTCTCCCCCACCTCTCTCCCACCAAGGACTCACAATTTAATTCAGGATTTATTTATAAAGTATGATATCGTCGAATAATCAATCCTTCGGTGAAAAAAATAGCAGGCTGTCGTTAATTTAATCAAAAACAATCATGAAGGTGATCATCGTGGGTGCTGGATTGGGAGGCCTCAGTGCGGCCGTAGCTATTCTTCAAGCTGGACATCAGGTGATGATTCTGGAAGGAGCTTCTAAGATCGCAGAAATTGGAGCTGGTATTCAAATTCTTCCGAATGCATCAAGAATCCTCATTAAGTATGGGCTCAAGGAGGAACTTATTAGGAAAGCAACACTACCGGATTACGTTTATATGAATGGATGGAAAGGAAACAGAATAACTGGCTTAAATTTCCACAAGCAAGCTATTGCAATGGGATCCCCTTTCTGGGACTTTCACAGAGCAGATTTACAAGCAACTCTGTTAGAGAAAGCTAAGATGCTTGGCGCCGTTATTTATATTGATACCAGAATTGTAGATATTGTGTATGACCTCGAAAATAGAGTTGCCAATGCAATTTCAACAAAAGGGGATGAATTTGTTGGTGATCTGATCGTTGGTGCTGATGGTATCCACTCAAGAATTAGGGATCTATTAGTTGGTCATCATGATCCTCCTACTCCAACAGGTGATCTCGCATATAGGGTACTTTTGAATGGTGAAGATGTTTCTTCCGTCCCAGAACTCAATGAATTCATCAAAAACCCACAAGTTAACTATTGGTTAGGTCCAAGTCGTCACTGTGTCAATTATGTTTTGAAGCAGGGAAAATATTTGAATCTTGTTCTTTTAGCACCTGATACCGTTCCAAATGATGTTTCTATTTCCTCGGGATCGGTTGAAGAGATGAAAAGGATATTTGAAGGCTGGGACCCAAGGCTGACTAAAATGATGAGCCTGATCAAAGAAGATGAAATTGATAAATGGAAATTATGCTACAGAGCAGGTATTGACCAATGGTATCACCCAAATGGAATGTTATGCTTATTGGGAGACTCTGTACATGCTACTCTTCCGTACTTGGCATCTGGTGCAGGAATGGCAATCGAGGACGGAGCTGTTCTGGGAGCTTTGCTTGAGAAATATCCTAAGAAGGATGATCTTCTTCAAGCTTTAAAAATCTACCAACTGAAAAGAAAATCAAGAACAGAAAAAATTGTTAGAAGAGGTAATCTCCAGCAATACTTGTATCATTTGGAAGATGGAAAGGAGCAGCAGAGTAGAGATGATATTATGTCAAATGATGATCCATCACCTGGCGAAGCATTGGTTTGGAGAGACAGAGATATGGCACCTTGGCTGCTTGGTTATAATGCCTTTGAGGATGCAGTTTGTTAAATTAATCTAGATGGTATCTCTGCAATTGCAGACACATAGCCAAGATTTAGCCATATATTTTTCTGAGTCATTTCATATGTTAACAACAGATACTGAATGATCTAGTAATTTTAAATTGTAATTTATTTCTGATTAGACTTAGTTAAGTAGATAATAAGTAAATGATCATGATATATAACTAAAACAAAGCAACCCAGGATAATTTTAGAAACATTATGTGAGGAAGCAGGATTCCGCTAAAAAGGTTGAAAATTAATCCACCTGCTTTTTTCTAATGTCAACTGTCTCGTGAGGCAACTAACCTTTTTCAATTTGAGAAAACACTCTGGACCATAGATATCGGTTGGTTTATAGTATGAGACCCGACTACAGACGATTTATTCCCCGTATATTTCCAACTAACACTACAAGAGTACAAATCAGTGCAAGATAATCCACCAAATCTTCATTTCTTATATAAAGAAATAATCATATCCGTGGGTCAAGATAATCGCGAATCAAATCACAGGAAGCAATGTACTCTGATCAGAAACTTAAGCACACCCACGTAATTTTAAAGTGGCGAATCATCGGTGAGAGGACGCTATTCCACAATATGGTCTGATCAGTCTTGGTTAAACAAACATCACTGCCATTAAACTAAGGTAAACAGGATACAAGTAATTTAGGTTTTATTTATAAACTGATTGCTAAGACCTTTTCTACCACGGCCGAGTAAATGAATTACTCCAGCATCTAAAAGTAAGAGAAAATGCCAGAAGCCAAAGGAATACCAACTATCGATTTGTCTGGATTATACACAGATGACAAGAAAGCAAAGGAATCAATTGTCCATGCTGTAAAACAAGCTTGTCTGGATAAGGGATTCTTCCAAATCATCAATCACCCCATCCCTTCAAGTCTACAGAATCAGCTTTTCGAGTACTCTGCTAAATTCTTCGAGCTTCCATTGCAGGAGAAATTGAAGATAGATAAAACAAAGAACACATGGAACAGAGGTTACGAAATCGTTGGTTCTCAAATCTTCGAAGAAGGACAACCCCCTGATGTTAAAGAGGGTATTTATTTCGGTCGTGAAATTCCAAAGACTAGTCCTATGTTTGGTAAAGTCAACACCGGACCGAACTTCTGGCCCGAAGTCATTGATGGTTCCAAGGAAGAAGCTGCAAAATTCAGGGAGGTTGTCATGGCATACCATGAAAAAATGTTAGATCTCGCTAGTGACGTTCTGCGTTTGATTGCTATGGGTCTTGTGGACACTTCAGAAGAATATTTCAACGATTTTATTGACGATGGTATTGCAATTGTTCGCCTCTTACATTACCCTAAGCAAGATGTTGTTGCAGAAAATCAGAGAGGTATCGGTGCTCACACCGATTTTGGTGCGTTAACCCTGCTTCTTCAAGGTGAGGTGAATGGCCTACAGGTGCTGGATGGCAGCTCCAACGAATGGATTGATGTCCCACCTAACAAAGGTGCATATGTTGTTAACTTGGGTGATATGATGAACCTTTGGTCAAATAACAAATACCACTCCAATATTCATCGTGTTCTTAACATTCCAGGTAAGGAGAGATTTTCCATCCCGTTCTTTGTTAATGGTAACCCAGATTACCTCATCAAATGTTTACCAGGTTGTGAAAGCGAAGACGGTTCTTCTTTATATGAACCAATTACAGTGCAAGACTACATTTCTGGCCGCTACAACGAAAGTTATGATAAAGCTTCTAAATTCTTGGCTAAGGAAGACTTCTCGAAGACAGTTACATAACGCCCAATATTTTTGTTTCTCGCTAAATGTTTTAGGTTATATAACGAAATTCTTATTTTTAGCTCGAACCTTTAGAGATAATCGAGGTAGAAGATTATGGTCTACTCAACTAATACTCTCACGCGAATCATGATTGTGGTATATCAGCGCAAAATTGTTGCATTTCAACCTGATTAGTAGCAAAAATCAACCCAGATTGAGGGGATAAATTGTTAATTCATCCCCACAGTGAGATACGCTTTAAAAAACCCGCATTAATTTTCTATTGTTGATAAGAAATCTCGAAGACTTTGAGATAAGCGACCATGTATCTAATCGCGCCCCCACGTAATTTTAGATCCAAGTGATAAGAAAATCCACACCTCACACGAATATTTCTGATAAAAAAGAGAGCTTGGTATGGTTTTAGTCAAGTTTATTATCCAAAAACATCAAATCTTTTTCCAATTTATTTTAGAAAGCAACTGAGTTAAATGCTTGACAATAATGGCTCCTTCAAATATTGATTTTCCTTTTGATGACATTACTCAGATCCATCCAAGTCTGAGTCATATTAGATTCACTAATACTCTTTCTTTTTTTTTGAATGGAAAACTCCAGACAGTCAGAAATCCAAACCCAGAGGCAAGGTTAATCGACTGGATCAGAAATTATGCTCTATTAAAGGGTACCAAGGAAGCTTGTTCGGAATCTGGTTGCAATGCATGTTCTGTCTGCATAGCACAAGTGAAGAGAGTTAAAGATATAAATGGAGTTGAAAAAAATGAGATTCAGTATATGGCGGTGAATTCATGTGTTACACCTCTGATTGTTGTTGAAGGTAAACATGTAATTACGGTCGAGGGTGTTGGTACAGCACAAAGTCCTCACCCTGTACAGGAAAGAATCGCTAAATTCCATGGATCTCAATGTGGATACTGCACTCCTGGCTTTGTCATGGCCTTGTACACCCTGTTAAGACAGAACAATGGTATAGTCTCCGTAGAAAATATCGACGAGGCATTGGAGTCCAACTTATGTAGATGCACAGGCTATATGCCAATCGCCGATGCTGCTTATTCATTTGCATACGATTCGGATAATTATAACCGAGAGAAAATTAGACTATTTGCAAAGAGGCCTTCTGAAAATTGTAATGGAGCTTCTTCGGTAACTTGTACCATGGGAGAAAATTGTTGTCAAAATAAGAAGAAAGAACAAAAACAAGATATTTCTTGTGGCAAAGGAGTTGCTTCTTGCGAAAGCATTTCGGAGCAAAAACCTGAAAAAGTGACTCCAAAATTTACAGAAACAGAAATTGATATGAATACTTTATTTACTCCTAATGGATTGCCATTAAAGGAATACAGACCTGAGGAGGACCTGAAGTTCCCAGTTAAGTTGAATACTTATGGTAAAACCCCAATATTTTATGGTAATGAATATAAAGTTTGGTTTAGACCCACCACCAAACAACAGTTGCTTGAAATCTATCAATATTATCCTTCTGCTAAATTGGTATCTGGTGCCTCCGAAGTTCAAATCGAAGTTAAGTTTAAAGCAGCCGACTACAAAATCAATATATTCTGTAATGATGTTGATGAGTTAAAGACATGGGAATATATCGAAGGGAAGGGTCTTTTTATTGGTGGTAATTTACCTTTAATTGAATTGGAAGAATTAGGTGAAAAACTGGGTAAAAAGCTTGGTGAAACAGGAAAAGGGCAAATCTTTTTCCAAATTGCTGAGCAATTGAAGCTTTTTGCTTCAAAAGCTGTTAGAAATGTTGCTACTATTGCAGGTAATATTGTTACGGCTTCTCCTATTGCAGATTTAAACCCTATTCTGGTCTCATGTGGTGCAATTATCACCACCGAAAAGTTGAATGCATTAGGAGAACTAGAAACCGTTCAACTAAACATGAATAGCTTTTTCACAGGTTACAGAAGGACTAGATTACCTCAAGGTTCAGTTGTCACCAAAGTATTCATTCCAGAAACGAACGAAAATGAGTTCATCCACGCATATAAACAATCTAAGAGAAAAGATGATGATATTTCTATTGTCACTGCTTGTTTAAGAGCACAGTTAAATGAAAAAGGTATTGTCGAAAACTCGACATTAGTTTATGGAGGTATGTCTCCAATGACTGTTCAATCCCCAAATACTCAAAAAATAATTAAAGGCCAATCAATTTTCACTGAAACTTTCTGTGAAACGGCTTGCGATATGTTATGTAAAGACTATATGCTGAGCTACAATGTCCCTGGAGGAATGGCATCTTATCGCAGATCGTTGACATTATCATTCTTCTACAAATTTTGGCAGTTTATGATTTTCCACAAAGGTGATTCTGTTGCTAAGTCTAAATTATTGGATGTCGACTCAATAACGCCAGTAACCAGAAAACAAAAACACGGATGGAGAGATATTGATAACCCCTTTGAAGGAAAACTTATAGGAACTTCAGTAGTTCATTCAAATGCTGCAAAACAGGCTTCAGGGGAGACATTGTATACAAATGATATTGCTCCCGTATTTGGAGAAGTCTTTGGCGCCCAGGTTTTATCAACTCGAGCTCATGCAAAGATTGTGTCTGTTGATTGGTCAGCTGCCCTAAGTGTAGAGTCGGTTGTTGACTATGTTGATGTTAATGATATTGATAAAGACTTAAATTCCTTTGGTATGCTGGATTATGGTCAGGAACCATATTTAGCTGAGGGTGAAGTTTTCTTTGTAGGCCAGACCATTGGTATAATATTTGCTACCGATAAAGAGAGAGCATATGAAGCTTCACGTCTTGTTAAAGTCACATACGAAGATCTCCCGTCGATTATTTCTGTTGAGGAGGGAATTGAGAATGATTCTTATTGGGGTGAAGTGAGAGAAGTTCATAAAGGTGATTGGGAAACGGCATTTAAAGAGTCAAAATTTTATTTTGAAGGTACATCAAGATTATCGGCACAGGAGCACTTCTACTTTGAAACACAAAACTGCATAGTGATTCCAGAAGAAGAAGGTGAGTTGAAGGTTTACTCAGCAACTCAAAATCCTTCAGAATGTCAAGAATTTTGCGCTAAAGTGGCAGGTGTTCCTTCTCATAAAGTTGTTGTCAAAGTGAAGAGGATTGGGGGTGGATTCGGAGGGAAGGAGTTTAGATCTTGTCATACGGCTTGTTTAGCTACAATTGGCGCTAAAAAGTTAAAGAGGCCTGTTAGAATGGAGCTCAATAGATCAGAAGATATGAAAACTACTGGTCAAAGGCACCCATTCCGTATTAATTATAGAGTAGCATTAGATGAGAATTACAAATTTACCGCTTGCGATATCCAATTATATGCTAATGCTGGTTGGAGTCTAGACTCTAGCAGAGGCGTGGTTGATAGAAGTATCTTTCATGCAACAAATTCATATTTCTTTCCAAATGTCAGAATTCGTGGTTATGTTGTTAAGACTAATATTGCGTCCAATACTGCTTTTAGAAGTTTTGGGGCTCAAGCGGGATTTTACGCCGCTGAAACATTGGTAGCAGATGCCGCTGAAAGATTGGGGATTAAACCAGAAATTATTAGACAGCTCAACTACTTTGATCCTAATGCCAATCAATATTTCCCGAGCCGTCAGCCAATTACTGAGGATATAACTATCAGAAAGGTGGTAAGTCAAAATTTGCAGGAGTCAAATTTTGACCAAAAAAGACTGGAAATAGAAGAGTTCAATTCTAAGTCCAAATGGAAAAAACGGGGTCTAGCTCATGTTCCTGTGACCTTTGGTGTCACATTCGGTGCATTATATTTAAATCAAGGTGCAGCATTAGTCCATATTTATAAAGATGGATCAGTTTTGATATCTATTGGAGGCGTCGAAATTGGTCAAGGTTTGACAACAGTGATGAGAATGATAGCAGCCAATGAACTGAATATTCCTCTTGGACTGTGTTTCATTTCTGAAACATCTACCCAAGTGGTTCCAAATACTTCTGCCACTGCAGCATCAACTAGTTCTGATTTAAACGGTATGGCAGTTAAGGTTGCATGTCAAAAATTAAATGAAAGAATTGCACCTTATAGGGAAAAGTTAGGCGAAATCAGTTGGGAAGAGCTGATTGAGACTGTTTATTTAGGTAGAACATCTTTGAGTGCCACAGGTTTCTACAAAACTCCAGTTATTGGATACAATATGATTGAAGATATTGATAATCCGAAACCAAAACCACCATTCTTGTATCACACTCAAGGATCCTCAGTTTCACTCGTTGAAGTTGATACTCTCACCGGTGACTGGGTCGTTCTAGAAGCTCATTTGAAAATGGATGTTGGAAAACCTCTGAATCCAGCCATTGTTTATGGGCAGATAGAAGGTTCTTTCGTTCAAGGTATGGGTTATTTCACAATGGAACAATCGTTGTGGTTTAGACATAATGGTGCCCAGTTTACTCAAGGACCAGGTAATTACAAGATTCCTGGATTCCGTGATATTCCACAAGTGTTTAACGTGTCCTTCTTAAAGGATAGTGAGTTTAGGCATATGAGAACAATACATTCTTCGAAAGGTGTTGGAGAACCACCATTTTTCCTTGGAGCCTCTGTTCAATTTGCTATTCGAGACGCTATTGGATATGCTCGAAAGCAGAACGGCATTGAGGGAGGATCTTTGGGAATGAAGCTTCAGACTCCTTTGACAACAGAAAGAATTCGCATTGATTGTGGAGATCCATTGATGAAGAAAGCCGTTGTTGTGCCTAAAGAAGGAGAGAAAGATTTCTTTATTGAGGGTTAAACTATCTTTCAGTTTTTGTCACTCCGAATTACTGAACAGAATTTCAAGAAATATAATTGGCGCCAGTGCAAAGGAAGGGAACGGCACTCCAAAATCAGATCACAAATATATTCACTACGATTGATTTTCATATATACAGGACTTGCAGAACAACGTTATTGCGTGTCGAAGTAAATATCATAGGAATATTTATCATCCATTAGTATCTCTCAACCTCTTGCGTAATTCCTCAATGCATATAGCTTAAATGATATGGTATTCAAATCAAATATAATGATACATTAACAAGGATTCCATTAGGGAGTAAATATGTAAGTTATCACGTGATATCATCACGTGATATAATAGATTTCCGCCATTTTTTATCTTTCAGTTTTTGAGGGCCGGATATCCAAATAATAAATGGCAATCCGGTTATAAACAGAGGCAAATAAAGCGAAATTGGTAAACAAATTATTGTAGATCTCCTATATACAGGAGTTCTTGGAAGGGACAATACTTGTTGAAGAATTCTGTTTGGGTGATATGGAAATTGAAAGGAGATTGCAATGAACATCATAAAACGCTTGTTTAGGAATAATAGTCAACTTCCTAATGATGATTTAATTTTAATTCCATCTGGACAGTTGTATCTAATTCGCTCTCCTAGATCCCCAAAGAGCGAGAACGAGTGCCTATACAGTGACATTGTGGTATCATTACGTGAAACAAGCATTCCGTTCAACTACCAATTGAGTATCAACAAAGCAAATGGGGAGGAAGAGGGTCTTCTAGATGACGAAGATGACCTGGATGGCACAACAAATGATGAGATTTTTGACTCTGAGTCCACATCATTGAAGACCTTTTTAATCGACGAGAAGCTCAAGTTTTGCTTACTTGAGAAGTTCCATAACTATGTGATTGCTTGGAAGGACCTGGATGGAGATGTTGGTGACCGTTTCGAATTCCGAGTGGACCCTAGTGTCTCAATGGAGTCCATCAACCAGTTCATGCTAGCAGTCTATAAGTGTCAATACGAAAGGAGATACAAGAGGTCGAGCCTTGATTTGACGCTAGATGATTTGAAAGAATTTGTTTATGACGGAAATTCTGTTTTTGATGACGACTCTGACCTCATAGCTTCGCTACACTCATCTGCAAATATTCAAGATTCAGACTTTAAAGATACCGAGAAATCTGAGGAATATTCAGACTCGGATGCTGATAATTTCCAAGATGCAGTAGATAGTTCTGTTGAGAACATGAATAGGGAACGTTTATGTAGGATCGATTGCAATTTACTCATTTTTGATGAAAGCGAGGGAGAGTTTAAATTGCAAATGAAAACGGCAGGAGTTTCCATCTTCTCAATTGGTGACTGGCACTACTGGATTGAGATCAATCAAAAAGATGGAATGACAATTCTAGGTACCGATATAAGTGAGTCGCTGGATCCTGTATTTGATTTTGAAGCATTAAAATTCGTGTTCAATTATGGAACCGCCTCTATTATCCTTACTTGGGCTCTGCAATTCAGCAACAAAAAAGACTTCGATATTTTCCAACAAAGCTTTATGAAGGGACTATATGAAGTTGTTAAAAAGGTGAGATGGGCGACTATCGAAGACGATGAAAAAGACTTTTTGGCGGATGCAATAAGAGATATAAAAATCTCGGATACAATGGATATTGATGATGACAATGAATCAGATGATTCTGAATATGAATCTGCAGAGGAAAAGTATGGCAACTCTAACTTAAGATCAAAGACTAAAACTAGAATTGCAGACGAGTCAGATGATGAAGAATATGATGATATGAATGGTTCGAAAAACAGATTCTATTCCAAAGGGGTCAATTCTGGTATGAAGGTCGCATATAATCACAATCTTGCGTTCATCTCAAGAGGTGATAAGCTTGGTGTGTTTAAAACAGATAATGGAAAGTCTCCTATATTTTCTACAGCGATTGAGAACATAACAAGCTCTAAAGTTAAAGGCAAATCAATTAATCCTGGAAATATGATGCTTCAAAATGGTGATTCTGTGATGATATTTCAGGACAAAAATGATCAGCAAAATATGTATAAAATGGATTTAGAATACGGAAAAGTTGTGGAAGATTGGCAATTCAAGAAGGATTCAACACAGCTATCTGTCGTTGATTTTGCGCCAAATGATAAATTTAGTGAGCTTTCGGACTCCCAAACATTCTTGGGTTTGTCTAATCAATCGTTGTTCAGAATTGATTCCAGGCTGCAGGATAAAGTGGTGGACTCTGACTTCAAGAATTATAAGAGCAAGACAGGCTTTACGAAGATCTCTTCCACAGAGTCTGGTTACATAGCCGCCTCGACGGTTACTGGTGAATTGAAATTGTATAACAGATTGGGCACGAATGCTAAGACTCTAATTCCAGCATTGGGAGACCAATTTTTGGGACTCACTACTTCAGATGATGGAAGGTTTATTCTAGCTACCTGTAAGAAGTATTTGTTGCTGATTGATGTGAAAATCAAGAGTGGCCAGTATAAGGACAAATTAGGATTTGAACGATCATTCGGCAAAGACTCAAAACCTATTCCTAAGAAGCTAACGTTGAAGCCAGAACATTGGGCACATATTCGTAACGCTACAGGTGGTGAATTGGCATTCACTCCTGCAAATTTCAGTATCAATAGAAATACAAAAAAAAGGGAACCTTCTTCTATTGTTACTTCTGTTGGTCCATTTGCGATTGTTTGGAACTTCAGAAAAGCATTACGCAACGATACGGAGTCTTATAGCATTAAGAGGTATGATAGTAATATTCTTCGGAGCGACTTCAAGTTCAATGACAACAAGATGATATTCACTTTACCTGATGACGTTTCTATGGCCAGCAATAGAGCATTCAAAGGGGCAAATGAGCAATTCAAGGTGGTCGATTCTCCCTATTGATCCGTTTAATATTTATCTACAGCATTCCATCTGAAATATTTAGCCAAGTTTATGGTAACTCGCAGGATATTGACCTATATCTTTAATACCAATACCTCATATTCCTTCTGATCTCTTTTTATAGCATCTAACTATATAGTTTTATTCAATTTTTCGTATGTATATTATTACCGATGACAATCTATGCAGAATTTAGTGAAGGTATATTTACATGGATGTCAATCATTGAAACCACAAAGATAGATTGTCTGTTCTCGCTCATAAACTCTATCTTTTGAGCCAGAAGCTCTTTTTTAGTTCGTCGGCGAGTATCTTGTTGAATGCATTCACTTTGTGAAAGATAGTGGGTCTGAAATCATATATTTCTTCTCTTTGTGGGCGCTGATACTTTGGAGGGGGCAGGTTGTTAATGCGTGCATGAATCACACAAACAAGGTGATTGAATGTCTTTGACTTTATTAGCTTTAAGATTCAGAGTAGAAATTTTTGTCAGTATTATTGGTTTCTTAAAGTTCGTTATCCAGTTGTTTCAACAATGTTCACGCACCTTATTATATAACCACTGTTCTAACATTGTATGCAATATCAAAAATTAGCTGTATGACATCTTGATAAATTAAATGAGATTGATTTTGATCGTTAATGGTATAGACCCATTTTACATCCTGATTTTAAAGACTTCAAATGTTTATACTCGCCACACTTCATCCTTCGCGAATTATTTCCGTTTGGCTTATGAATTGGGGTGTTTCCAGTCTGGGGGTTTCAATTTCCTAATGAAGGAATCTCGAAAAATAAGATCTATCTTTCTTATCTATAGTGGCAGGAATGTAAAAGGACTTGACGAACACTAGAACTCAATTGTGGTCACCACGATCTGCCGTGGTTTATAGAGTATTTTAGAACAGTGTTAATAGAATTTTGGAAAAGGATGGCAGGAAACCCGGAAAATTTCGAATATGCGCTGGATTTTCCCAAATTCTTGATGATTGGTGATTCCATTACAGAGTATTCAGGTCAGCAATATCCTCTTAGGGAGTACGAAGCTGAGGCCATGAATGCCCCAAGAAATCCTGATAAATTCCAGTTCTGTCTTGCAACTCAGCTGCAAAACGACTATGTAAGAAGAATGGATGTCATTAACAGAGGATTCTCGGGGTATAACTCCAGTTATTGGAAATATATGATTTCAAACGTTTTGAAAATTGAACATGATCTGGCTTACAGCAAGTGCAAATTGATAACCATTTTCCTTGGAACAAATGATGCAGCAACTGCCAAACCTGATGGTGTTGAGTATGATGAATTCATAGAGAATATGAGATTTATCATCTCGGAAATTCGGAACCGGGATATCAAGCTGATCTTGATCGGCCCAGGACATCATTATGCTGATGTTTGGGAACCTCTAAATCCCCAAGATATAGAAAAAGGCATATTTCGAACAAATGAGCGTAATCTAGTCTACTCAACGGGGGTTAAAGAACTAGCAACTTGCTTCGATGTTCCCTTCGTTGACCTATACTCTGAATTCGATAAATATAACGAATTGAATGGTTCCCAGGACGCTAGTAGAGAATTGATTGCAGATGGTATTCATTTTACAGGTGAAGGATACAAATTATTGTACGAATTAATTACCACAGCAATTAAAAAGAACTATCCCGAACTCTCAAAAGAGAATATGAAGATGAGACTTCCAATTTGGTACGACTTCGATTACAATAAAGCAGAGCGAATAAAGCTTTCTGGCGAATAATACAAAAACTGACCTCTTGGAATTCTTGTTGTTTCAATTGAATAGAATGCACATCAATGGGAGAATGTTCTCCCTTGATCTTTTATATACCTATGAATCAATTATAGAGATATTTCGGTTGCAACAGTAAACTAAAACAAGTCAGCTAATTCCCAGTATTGGAAACTGTATAAATGGAAATATCAATGCAAAGATAGTAGCAAGTGAAACTGAAAATAAACGGGTACTGACCAAAATAACAATAACGAGAAAACAAAAAAATGAAAAGGTAGGTAAAAGATTCTGTGAGAAGTATGCTAAATGCTAATACCCGTTAACTTTTAAGAAGCTCGTCTCTGAGGGTGATATTTATAATTTGGAAAACACTTGGAATGGATTTCTTTTTCAGTTTCTGCCAATGAGACAAAGGTCTTCTTTATACTATTCAACTCAGTTGACCACATAACTGCTACCACTTGTATTAGCATATGATGGTTATATCTATGAATTTTGCATTGGTTTCTCAAGTCCTCTATCAAATATGGTGATAAATTAGATTCTAGATCTCTCAGAAACTCATTCTCCACTTGCGGGTCGTAACTAGAATATTTCATCTTTAGATTCTTAAATATGTAGGGAGAAAGGGAATCAATCAACGATAATAATATAACAGCCTTGACCATCGCGGTTCTATACAGCATGAACGAATTGAGTGGTCTCTTAATGTATCCTGAATCGTCAGAAGAGCGCTCTGCCACATATCTGGCCCCTCCAACCTTCCGTTTCTTACCGTTATACAAATGTATCTTTTTCGGCTTAGTCTCAGTTGGTTGTCTGGAATATATAGCAAACTCTTTGATGTGTCGGAAAGAAGAAATTATGGAGTTTTCAAATATAGATGAGCTATCCTCTCTGCCTGCATATGTCTTAGCCTTGAGGTGAAGGTCTCCATCTTTTGATTCTGTCAAAACTAAACCTCGATCATCATAATGAGAGGAGAATGCATTAATGTCAACCAGAGACGCCCCGAATACTCTAGCCAGTATTTTAAGTTTTAAGTCCAAGTTTCTCAGCTTGAATAACTTGAGAACTCCTTCGACTTGATTAGGATCTAAATTTTTGAGTTGTGCTGCATCAAATATCTTTTTAAACCTAGAATTGGAAAGAGGTGGTAGCGGTATCTTGATGATCGATTTTAGATGTCGGGAAGTGTTATTGACTTCGCAACCATCTAGCGCTTCATTGGGGTCGCTTAACGATGTTTTGTCCTCATCCTCTTCTGATACTACTACTCGCTTTCTAGTCATGAAAACACTAGACCTATTATCATTTTCAACTATAGGAGTGAAGGTGCTTTCGGTATGAGACGAGCACGAACTTATTGGTGTAGTTGTCGAGTCTGATGGGAAGTTTTCAGATGTAGAATGCACATTTCTATTCATCAAAGGAGCTCTTTTGGTACTCCTTCTATCTTTGACATTGTTTGTGCAGAATGAGTCTCCTTCACTGCTTTGACATAGAGATCCAGAATCGACCATTAAACTTTGATCAATATCAAGGTTCAACGTATTTGAGTTCCACGACAGAAGAGGGATTTGGGTCCCAGAACTAACATCCAAATTCTTTGAAAGAGCATTTTCTTTATCGTCTCCTGCTACGAATTCCTGTTGAATGCTGTGTGAGGATGTGATTGACTCAGCAGCAGAAGCAGGGGTATCCAATTGATTTGAGTGGAAGTTTGTCTCTTTGATCACGGTCAATATCTCCTCTTTAATATGGTTATCACCAATATGAAATTCCTGTTCTTCCTTCAACAATTTCATTTCATTTACTTCAAAATTGAGTGGTTGTAGTATAGATTCCTGTTTATCAACAATTTCAAAGATTTCTGCTCTATCATTTTCACCGACATCACTCTCAAACATGCTATCATTGTCGTTATCATTGTCGTTATCATTGTCGTTATCGCTGAAGTCGCTCATGTCATCAAGCTCGAAAAAAGAAGCATAATGCTCCCTAGTGGCATCAGTCTCATTGAAAGAACGCACTTTCAGAGGTATAGGTGAATTTGCTGCTGAGGAAATATCCTCCTGGCAAGATGTCGAACTAGATGACTGGTAGATAGAGGGATACTCAGCAATAGGATCAGAAACAGGAGTGTTTGGAATATCACATTGACCCAGCGATAAACTATCTGTATGAGCAAGAGGATGGAACAGATAATGACTTATCTGGTTTATAGGCTGGAGTCCATGAGAATGATAAGTTTTGATAGATCCAGCCGCATTGCCTTGACTCAGAATATCATGAGAAATGTTCTGCCTCGATCTATTTTCGTTTGCGCGTTTGATTAGCTCATCAGGATCTGGTGAAACTGTTCCACAAACGCGGAAGTGCTCAGATGTGAGAGCGATACTTGAAGCTGGCGCCCACGAGTAGTCCACCGAGGTAGCGCTGTTAGAGATGGTGCTAATGAGATCATAATTCTGGGTGAGATCGAGGGTATCGCACTCGAATACCGGGAATACAGAGAAATTGGTGGGCGAGTAATTGTAATTATCATAGTTAATGATCCTTACTGTTCTGGGGGTGGTCTCGACAGGTGTTCTGGTCCTTGACCGGGAAGTGTCATAGGAAATTGGCGTTCTCATCCTTGAAGGTTCCATGAGAGGGGAGACGGCATTTTCCAGTTCAGACATCTGACTAGAAAATACAGCTGTAGAGTTCAAGTCTTCTGCTGTGATGGAGAGGGATGCAGGGAGCTGGATTGGTGATGATGCCATTACTAGTGTCAATTTGGAGACAGGTGGAGTTGAAGAACCAATTTGTAGGGCAGAGTAATAGAAATTGCTTTGACTAGTCAATACTAGTCAGTCAAGGATGCTATCAATAGAAAGAGAACAAGTAAATAGTTGAAGGTGGATGGATTCAGGAAAGTGTCTTACACCCCCATTTATATCTTTAAAAGCTTCTGGGATTGTCCAATGAAATTTGTGTACATAATTTAGCTTATGCTGTGTAGTTTGCTACTTCATATAATAGATTGCCGGGCCGTAAATTATGAAGGGGACGAGCGTGATTGCAGCAACATGTTGTCAATTCCTTTTTCAGTAATAATGCGATAGTCCCACAGTAAGATTGGGATATTTTCTTTTGTACAGATGATGGGGGCAAGTTTGAATAAGCCCCGATAAAACGAAGAGAGATGTAATAGATGCAGATGGATACAAGTGTGGGTGGGACGCATGTAATTAAACATGTTCTACTAAGAAGGGTACAATTAGGTTGATCTGCACAGAAGAACCAATGCATGAGGAGCTGCAAATAATAAATAATACATATGCAACCGTTAAGCAGTGCATTGTGAATGGCATGTGGTTTTGGAGAGATAGCGGTTCAGCGAGGAATGTGAACAGTGGGGGTTTCAAGCAAGCCAGAGGAAATAAGAATGACGATGGGGAATGTGGTAAGTAGATGGATGCTGTGGCATTGATTTCATGCCTACAATTCCCCATTCTCCTATGATATTTGTTAGGGTAACAAACCTGAGTGACATTTGGGGTGCGACATTATTGACATCACCAGTGTAGTATATGTGTCTCTTTGAAACGGAATCCCTGTTTCAGGACGACTTTATATTATCTCATGGAAGATCTCGATTTTAACTCACTTCTAGACTTAGTCAAGCCAGCATAGTCATTAAAATAGAAAAAACATAGACGAACTTAGCCTAGAAAGCTGGTATGTCCTCCCATATCCTCATCGCCTCCCAATCACCCACATTATCGTCTCCTGAAACTGCCTTTGTTGTCGGTAGATGCGTCGCCCATTTTCTCAAGCTGCCACTGTCGGTTATTTCAGCAAACCTAGTACAAATATTTTGCCGTATTCTCTCTCCTTGAGTCATGCATCAAGACTCTTGCGTAACCAGAGAGGAACTAAAAGTTGCGGTGAGATCCTTATTTAAAAATAACTCTAAATAACCTTGCTTTTTCGCTTTTGCTAAACTTCTACTTTTCAAGATTTTCTTCGAGACTTCCACTACCGAACTCCACCATCTATTTCTTCCTGTTTATCAATGACCTTTGTCATTTATTCTTCGGTCGGAACCACTCCATTCCGTCCGTTGTCATATCGTAGAGTATATATTTTTTCAAATTCCCGCCTTTGTCAAAAAGGGCAATTCTTATTATTCATAGTGTGGACCCATGGCGCCACTTTCGTTTCACACTTGATCAATCAGAGTTTATTCCTCTTTGCTAGTAAAATCGCCAATTACCTGCTGCATCTCCGTGCAAACGGTAATGGTCTAGAGACCGTTGGTTGCTGCAGGCCCATAAGTCCAGGTTGGAGGAAAAGACGACAAAAGCTTCGATCACTTTTATTCGATAGGATCTACAACAGAAACTATAATTTCACTCGTTTTATTTCGTTGTATCAGCGATGATGCGTCAAAGGGTTCTTTCTTTACTGGTTTGGGGATGCCATCTATCGATAGATTATCAACATGATCCCTTTTTCAGGCACATGACCAAGTTAAGAATCGGCATAAGTGGAGTGTCCGCGACGGATATGTCAGGAATTTCATCCAATGAAAAAATTCATTTTTTGAAACCGTTTTCTATCCTGGCAGACTTTTTTTGCGCTGTAATTCACAGGAAAACCCGTTCAACGAATACTGTGGTCGGATGGAAAATAAGCCGTTAAGAGAGCTCTTTTGAGATATTAGGGTTCCTAAGTGTTTCAATAGCTCATTAAGTGTCATAGCAAATAAGATAAACAATTTCACAATGTCGTTTGTCTTGAGAAGAAACTTGTCCACATTGATTCCTCCAAAGATCGCTTCGGCTCACGTATGTATTATAGTTGTTGTGTTGTCACCAACAGAGACTCGGATTGTTACACATATGGAGTTCCTTGGGTCCTAAGACTGCTTCCATGTTGTTTAGCTCATTTGTTTTGTTTGGACAGACATCAATTGACCCTCCATCATGGAAATTTACTAACATACTCCCAATATTATAGAACTTGGGTTCCAACCCAGCAGCCAAGAGAATGCAACACATTGTTTCGTTCTACTCCAAGCTCCCAAGAGGTAACGCTACTTTTGAGAAGGCAAAGACTCCACTTGGAAAGTACAGAGAAAAGTACTTTGATACCGGTTCTGGAAAGCCATTGTTGCATGCTTCCTTGTTCTTCCTAGGTCTAGGTTACGGTTTGGAGTACTACTTCCACTTGTCTCACCACAAAGAACACTAAATCTGACATATGATACATATCAGATTTGGCTATACAGGCTAATCATTCATATGTTATAAATAGCTCGATGCTGGATATATGGTTTCCGGCAGCTTTTATTATGCATACGAATTGCTCTACGATGTTTTCCAGATTCATATGAAATTCAATGATTATACTTGTTTGTTTTCTTATACATGAGGTTGTTGCGTTATTGTATTTTCAACTGTTTGTATAGAACAAAGGCAGAATATTAAATGACGAACATTAGAGTTAAAATATGATAAATTATGCACATATTTTCAACATATCATTAAAGTCTGTAAACTTCTCGTAGGACTTTCCGAGACTCGAACCTCTATCTGCCTCTGTTTTTTCTATCTTTTTCCACTCATTCCATCCTACGACCTTCTTACCCTTCTCAGCAAGCAATCTTTCTATCCTGACTCTGCCTTCCTTTGAATCATCTAAGACAGAAATATTATCTTGACCCTGGGAAAGATCGTTCCAAATTGTATCTGCAACAATTGAACTAGTCATGACAGAGCTGTTGATAGAACCTTGTGATCCATTGGAAATCCATCCAACACAATAGGATCCTTTGACAAACTTGCCATTCTCCTTCACTATTTTACCATCTATATTTGGAATCATACCCTTCCTATCATCAAATGGTATTCCTAAATCCTTGAACTCATTTAGAGGTTCACCCTTGTAGCCAATAGACAAGATCAATAACTGATTGTTCAGGAAAGTCAATTCTCCGGTGGGTTTGATTTCTGTAGTGGAGCCGTCTGGCGAAAGAGTTACAGCACTCTTCTTGAATAATGTCTCCTTCAACAAAGTTGGATCATTGGAATCAATTTTAATACCAACTGGAGACAACAAGTAATCCAATTCCCAAGTCTTATATCCTTCAGGTACATCCGATTTAGCGTATTTCTCAGCAAGCTGTAATCTTCGTTTCTCTACACGGCCTAGCTTCATCTTCTCCAGAAGCGGTTTGAACGTTTCAGCCGACCATCCGGTTAGATATATTCCTTTCTTATCAAGCTCGAGAATCTCTCTAAACTCCTTGTTGGTAAATTTACTTTCCAGAAAGCCTCTTCTAGCACAAATATTAACCCTTTTCACCTTAGACTTCTTAAGGATCTCTAAGGCAGCTGAGGATATATCTGTGGTGCTCCAGTGCTCCTCTGCTGGAGCAAGCAGGATCCTAACTATGTCCATTGCAACATTACCATTACCAATGATTGTCACCTGTTCCGTTTTATCCAATGGAGGGTTCAAACTCTTGTATTCCGGGTCTCCATTATACCAGCCAACAAATTCCTTGGAATTTATTACTGCTGGATGGTCTTCTCCCGCTATTCCAAGGGTATTCTCTTTAGCCGAGCCATATGCATATATGACGACATCGTAGCTGTTGTACAAATCCTTGAGCTTGATATCTGATCCTATATTGACGTTTCCAAAGAACTTGAATCTTGGATCTAACGAGGTATCATTGAACCTTTCCTGGCAACTTTTTACCTCTGGGTGATCCGGAGCCACACCATATCTAACAAGGCCAAAAGGACAAGGATTCCTTTCAAACATATCAATCTGAAGTCCAGCTGAGTCTCTTTTGAGCAGATCTAACGAAGTGTAGAATGCAGCAGGACCTGATCCAATCACAGCTATCTTTGGAGCTGGAGTCCTTAAACCGATAGTTCTGGAGAATTGTCGTATTTGAAGTTCTTCAGCGATCCATTTTCTACCAATATTGCATATTAGTCTCCTAGATGTGATCATTTTCGGATTTTCAATAGTTATATGACTCCTTTTACCTAGGATATCCAAGTCTACATGGAAATAAGAAATTTTTAAATGTCCAAAGATGACTATTTAATCTTTATAGACCTGTGTCTGCGGCTTGAAAATCCATCTCTATATAAAAATTCATGGTCATTTCTAATATCTTATGAATTTTTCACATACTCATATATTCTCTCTGAACATCAAGCACAGGAATCTTTGCAGAACACCAATTTATATCTCTCATGAAGCTTCTTGGATCATTTCCGGTACATAGTCCGAGAAGTTTGTCATAATCAAGTTCCTGTGTCTTAAATTCCCGTATCACCTGGTTTGTATCGAAATCAATATAAAGTCTGGTATCGAAGATTCTCATAAGAACGTTATCTACCCTGATGAATAGTCTTTGCAGTAGTAGCAGACACGAATGCATGGCCCGTATCTTAATATTCAAAATCGATATTCCATTATCTCCCAATTCGTCCTCATATAGTATCATGTCATCGTAAAACAGTATTGGATCCTTTCTTTTCAGTTTTTCGAGTGGAATCGTCACGGTATCGTCTCTAATAAATTCACCTGCAAGCAGGGTTCCCTTGTATGGAGTTGAGTATGTCCAATCGTAGGGTTTATATACTTCGAGAACGACTTCATCGTTGCTGGCGTGTTTTTGTTGTCTGCTCTTGAACCACTCATTTGCATATGAAACCTGAATCAGGTTCGATGGGTTGATGCTCACAAGCTTCAGAGCATCCAATGCCTGGAAGGAAATGGCAAATTTGTCCTTGTACCGAATTTCCGCTTTATTATTACCGAAGATCATTTCAGGAACTGGCATGTCCAGAACAGACTCATAGTATTCTATTTCTGAAGCATTGAGTATTGGGTTTCGGGTGGTGTAGATCTCCCAGTCGTTGATGGATATGCTGGGGGTATCTTTGGCAGGTAGAGATGCAGACGGAGAAGGAATGATCACCGCCCCACAATGTTCACATTGGGGATTATTACATTCACCGGTGTGTCCTCTGGCCGGTACCTGGACCGATGCTTTTGACTTTGCAAACGGAGCCGGTGCTTTTAGTTCTGGAGAAATGGATTTATTTGGTCTCGAAGGGCTCGAAGAGCTGGTGCCAACTTCTGTATTTGCAGCGTTTCTATTCGGAAACCTCGAACTTGTTGTCAATTGGAACAGTTCTCTTGCTGCTGTTATTTGGAAGGAATTAATTGAGTTTGGCTTTGGTCCAGAGGGAGAACGAATGGTGTTGAAATTTCCTCCTTTTGCAGAGGGCAAATTCAACTTAGGGACACGGAAAGATCCATCTTTTTGATCCTGGTCCTTCTTCTTTTCTTCCTGTGTTCCCATCATATACAAGACAAGTTCCTATCAATTGATTCCGCCTCCTCAGGTGGTCCAAAGTACCCCGAAATCTTCTTTGTGGTGGTTCTTCTTCTTCTTCTCGTATAACCCATAGTTAAGAATGTTTTTAAATATTACAAGTAGAAAATACTCGCTCGATAACGTGTTTTTACCTACCATTTATAAAGACACCTTGATCTTTTTTTTTAAACGTTATTAAGGCCACAAAGACCACAAACACGGCAGGTTATGCGCTTCCTTATGAATAGCAATAAACAGATGATCCCTAGACTAGTGAGGAGGTCGCCAGGAGTGTCGTTGGTGACATTTATGTTGATTATTGGGTTCATTCTGATCTTCTCGAATAAATCATTCACTTCAGATCACCTGGATGACCCGGTACCAATCAGAAACGAAAAAGAATGGATGGTTTCATCAAAAACACCAAAGGTGAGTACCAAAGGCGCAAAGATACAATCCAGTTTGGAAACATCGGGATATCTGACCGATAACTCGAATATTGCGGAGGACGAGATCGAGATCGAGATAGAGAACGATTCGATTCCGTTCATGCCTAAAATGACCAACGAGACCCTCAAGGCAGAGTTGGGAAATGCTGCTTGGAAGCTATTCCATACAATTCTAGCCAGATACCCTGAAAATCCCACTCCGGTCCAAAAAGCACATCTCAAGAAGTACATAGAATCGTTTGCTCAGGTGTATCCTTGCGGAGATTGCGCAAGACATTTCATCAAATTGCTTCAAAAGTTCCCACCCCAGTTGAGATCCAGAAAAATAGCGGCTGTTTGGGGATGTGACATCCACAACAAGGTCAATGATAGACTCAATAAGCCCCAGTACGATTGTACTACAATTCTAGAGGACTACGATTGTGGCTGTGGACATGATGAGGTGGAGGGTGATTCGACTTTGGGAGGTAATACCATTGACCAGTTGAATAAGGAAAGTTTGGCGAAAGCTGCTCTTGACGATGGCTCCCTTGTGGATAAGTTGAGCTCTGGATCAGTTGCTAAATCCAATGACCTTGATGAGACTCGTTCTCATCTAGATAGCATCAAAATTGATAGCAAAGAAAACATGGTTGGAGGTTGACCAAGAATTGTTTCTGATCTTGGAATTTATATTATAATGATATTGACTTTAATTATTAAAAGCTGTACTTCGAGATTTTACTAGATTGATCCCTAAATATTGAAATAACCTGAGCCGTTTCTTTGAGCCACTTTCTTAGATATAAAGACTTGTTTTGGGACAATTGCTAATTGTTTTCATCTGTAACATCTAAACAGGCGTCGAATTATTGGAGACAGACCATCATTGCGATTTACATCTCAACAACCTTCGAATAAGCCATCTAATCAGTATCAAGATAGAATCCAAAACTAGTGCAAACTTGACTCCGTGGCCAAGCTGGTTAAGGCATGCGACTGTTAATCGCAAGATCGTGAGTTCGATCCTCACCGGGGTCGTTATTTTTTAAAATTCATTATTGTCCATAGTGCCGATTGAAGGACAGTTGCGAAGAAAGATTACGCTGTGATTGAAATTATCGACAAAACGTGCCCTATTTGACAGATGCATCGTCTGACAGGCTCGTTGAGACATGCATTGAGGCGTCACCCAACAAAAACAAATCTCGACTCTGAATCAGTTTTTTGGATTCGACGAGTCAATTAAAGGTCGAACAGCAATCAAAGTGTATGCTCAGGGTGTTAATTGGTATCCAGTGCTTGTGCTGCCACCCCCATCTGTGTCTTCTGGGCCACTAGGTTCCATCAGCTGGAGTTCAAACAAAATTTCCACACTAAAAATACAGGTTAATTCCGCAGAGCCGCAAGGAGACACTGAGCATTGTTAATAGAAAATCTGATACATCTTTATCTCTATCAGAATGGAAGCAAGATTGAGATTTGTGGAAGAGATAATCGTCGCCTGGATGGTATTCTATCGACTGTAGAGGACATAAGAGAGATAAATAGGAACTGACTTACAGTCTCAAACATTAATAGTGAAGAATCGAAATTAAAAGGACCACAGAGACTCCATATTGGATAGGAAAAAACGCAGCGGAGCTTGGGCTAGAGATTCTTGTAGACCCGATTAAGAACCACATCACAATGAATAGCAATAGAGTGAATATTGGGATAGGTCATCAGAAACCAATGGATCCAGAAACAGAGAAACTACTGAAACTGGTGCAATTGAATAAAATGAAAAATATGAAGCTGGAAAGATTGAAACAGTACAACCGAAGACTCAGGGACGAACTATCGAGAGAGAGAATAAACGCCTCTAATAGCTCATTAATGTAAGTATAAAGACTTGGGTCATAGATTCTATATTCAGACTAACCATTTATCGTTTCGATAGGCTTATAAAATACACAGAGAGAACCGATGACCGTCTGATTCCTTCGATATGGGGAACTATTCCGCCGGAGCAGAATAGATATCGGTCCGGGAATATTGCTTCTGAAAAGACCTTGGGCACAACAAACACAGGATGCTGTACAATAATGTGAACTCAAATATACGAGATTATATTTTTCTCCCACTGGCCCTTGAATCGACCTCTTTCAGTTTACTACAGACACTAATTCAATTAAACATTAACAAATTAACAATTTCTCTTCTGAGTATTTATACAAGGCCTAGTTCCTTCTTTACTTTATTTCGATCTACATTATGTATTTTTAACACGAATCCTATTGATTCTCAGTCATTTCTGCTAAATTTATCCAAAACTATCTTGATTCTACTAATGTCAGACTTGTTAGTTTTTTCCAGCTCAACAATCTCTTTCAGCTTTGACTCCACAACTTTCTGCATCTGGGAATATTTCTTCAGGTCTTTATCCGTGATAGCCGAGCTTGTCTTCTTTTTGTTGGAGGTGTTTGGCTTAAGGGCTTCAGTCAAAGTGACATACAGTCCACACCAGCTTCTGGAATGTAGCTCACACAGTTCGATGGCCTTCAGAAAGTGAGTAATAGAATTTTTCAGAAATTCTCTAGACACCTGCCCAGACTCTAAATACTGCAAATATGAAATCTCAGCAGCTTCTGACCAAAAGATATATGCGTGGGGGAGAATGACTAGAATTTCAAGGATACAGCTGTAGGCATTGTCTAGCTCATTCAACTTTAAATACTCTTCGCAGAGTTCACTCCAGGTTTCGCAATCGAGAGGATTCATGTCAAGAAGACCAATCAACTTATCAATGTAAACTTTGCTATCAGAATGGTACAGAGCCACTTTTCTTTTCTCTATTAGTTGTAGATCTTTAGGACTTCTGACAGGGTTCGACCCAGGGGAGAGAGATGTGACATTCGCTGCAGCCGCCTTCTTAAGCATTAGAGCCTGCGACGAAGTTAAATAGTTTATCACCTCATCTATATTTCCCTTCTTTTCTGTGCTTATCGACTCTAGATAATAGCTTCTAAGAATCACTAGTCTCTCAGACTTAGTGGTTTCAAATTTGTCTGTCATCTTGTCCAGAATCGATTTGGCTTCATTGTCATGGAGAGTCATTAATGACATGAAAAACTGCAGTTCAAGCAAAGTATAGTATTCTAAAGGATTGAGATTATTCTGATTCAATTTCAGAAAACTACTGTTCATATGGTAGAACATTTCGAGTTCTGGAGGGGCAAAATGAGTATATTTCCCTGTCCGATGAACCGTTAACAATCTGTCTTTGGTTTCTGACGATGTCATTTCGGTATTTGAGCGTTCTATCCCACTAAAACTAAACAATTTCTGCTTCAAACAACAATATGTGTCCCTTGTCTCGACGTTGGTGACCACTATTACTCAATTGCAGTACTCCAGACACTCGATTTTACAATCACATTCAGTTGTATCGACACATCATGGGAATAAACGCATAGCGTCGTAACATTTCCAATTTCTGATCGACGCGACCATTTCAAAACATCCTTACACTGAAGCGAAGACCACGAAATTCTGAAATGTAAACAAGTCGAAAGAGACCTGAAGAGGAGGGATGAGCTATTTGAAAGAAAGATTGACCGATACAGTTGAGGTGGTAACACAGATCAGGAAGCTATGGAAAACCCCACTACACACAAAGATTAATATGCCTCCTAAAAGAAACAAAACTAAGACATACTCGTCTGTGAAAGAAAGGGAGGAAACCTTTACAGATGGTGTTAATAAGAATGGAGAGCTCACATACTGGCCGACAATGTCTCTTTCTGCAGAAACTATGGCATTGAATGGGTTCTATTTTGATCCCACAAAGACATATATTGACCGCGTGGGGTGTTTTATGTGTAAAGTGAAAGAATCAAATTGGTCTTCTGGTGTTCCAAGTTTCTTTGGAGAGAAGGTGGACGACCCCCCTGTATTTAAGCATCTCAAAAATTCGCCCGCATGCCCTTATTCTAGTATATTGGTTAACCGATTCACACATGAAAGAGACCCGGATTTCAAATGGGAAGAGAGCGAACTATTCAAGGATCCAATTGCCTCTGTGGAGCTGCGATTGAAAACATTCAAATTAGGGAACTGGCCCTATGACAAGGCTAAACAATACTCTGGATATCCAACCAGCACACAATTAGCAGAAAACGGATTTTACTACTCTCCATATGAACCAGGTGATGATACTGCTACGTGTATGTATTGCGGAACAAGTCTAGAGAGCTGGGAAAAGGGCGACGACGTAGCAGCTGAACATAGAAAAAGGAAACCTAGTTGTTATGTATTTGAATGGGCTGATCACCGGACGGCCAAACATGCATTAAATACAAGTGACAAGAGACTCTCTTTTGGAAGAAGAAATTCCGCGAGGATCTACGGTTCGTTACCAAGCCGAAGATCGTCGTTAGTGTCGTCTGGGAAGGCTGCCAATAGCAACCAGGTAGATATCTCTGACAACTCCATCGAGATCGTGAAAGAGAAAGCAGAAAGAGAACAACCAGAATCAGAGTTGCAGAAGTTACAATTGGTCACGGAAAAAGTTGATACTGAAACGATATTGGAAGGTATTAATGACGATTACCCCATGGAAATTCTTGATGATATGGGCGGGAACGTGGAACTCGTTGTAGCAACTCAGGGAGTTGACCAGAACACGATCACAGAAGAGCAAAAGCCAAAGGAAGAGAAGAGTGAAAACCGAGGAGATTCTAAACTTCAAAAACGCATAGAACTTGAGACTGCTGCTTTAGAGGAAGAAGTAATCGAGGTAGATGAAATGGAGGAGATTGACCACAATACTGAAGTGCAGCCTATTGATATCCCTGTTTCTTCCCTGAATGAGTTAGAGGATCTTTATTTTGTTGAAGACTCGACCTACAGGTCCTCCACATTCTTCAATAGAAGTAGACCATCCTCAAATATGTCTTTGAACAATTCCAAAGATACATCCTTTACCTCAAAACCTAACTTGGCCGCTTTGAGAAGGAGCAAAGATGATACATCGACCATAAAAGAAGAACCAATGGAAATAGAGCTTGTTACGTATATTGAGGAGAAGTCTGAACTGAATGTTCCTGATAGTACTCATGAGAATCTTGAGATGATTGACTTCCCCAATCTCTTGCCAGCTCCTGCCACCGATGTGCGGATTCCTGACAAAGAAGCCAATTCTGTTGTTCAGCACCAAGATATTTCACAAGAATTACATGATGAGCCTCCAGACTATACCGATGCTGATCAGATGACCTCAGACTTCATGGATGTTCAGGAGATTGAGACTGAAAGCCGAAAAATTGTGGATACTGACAATATGCCCTCTAACGAATTATTAGATGTCGCTGCTGCGCAGTATGACCAAGCTCAGGATCCATATGCGTTAAAAACGGAGGAGAAAGCACCCCCTGATATCGTCAAAAGTATTCCAAAAGAAATGGAGAAAATACCAATTGCCGAAACAAAGTTGACTGCTGTAGATAAGGATATAACCTCTGCTTGCGAAACCAAGGAGAAAAAAGAGAAAAAAGAGAAAAAGGAGAAAAAGGAGAAAAAGGAGAAAAAGGAGAAAAAGGAGAAAAAGGGAAAAGGCAAGAAACACAAGAGCAAGAAACATCGGAGCAAGAAGCTCGAATATCCCGACGAAGATCAAACAAAAAGACACAAGAGACAGAGGGAAAAGAAGGATAAGAAAGAGAAACAAGATCGTAAAAAGAGGAAGCTCAGGGAGCCGGAAGAGGCTGAAGGTGGCGATATCGAGACTGTTGAAGCAAATATTAACGATATCATATTTCAACAGGAACTATCCCAAGCAGATAGGATCTCACCTCAGAGAGAAACGAGCGGTAGTCACAATATAATAGATGCAGAAGAAAAGAGTGATATTAATGACAGGCCAACTGAAAATGACACGCCTCAATCCACTGACGAAATAAATCTTGTTACTGCTACTCAACCGATGAAGACACATACGGATCATGAGACGCTCGACAAAATTTCAGAAACACTTGGTGATCACCCTTACGAATTACCTGAAAATAGACTGTCACCAAAGAACACTGTGGGTAAGGATGAAGAAACTGGTTTGTCGTCGAGCGATTCAGACAACCTTCCGCCCTCATCCAAAGCACAGAAGAATGCTTTTTCGGCCAATAGATACAGAAGAACGATGTCTAATGGTAAACTAATATCATCTGATGATCCACTGGCATTATCAAGTAGGAAACACAAGGTTATTAGGAAGAAGACCCAAGATAGGAACCAAAAGCCTTCTAAAAATCTCAAAGAACAGAAATCTGATTGGGAGGTTACAAGCCCTCCAATCATTAATGCTAACAAAGATCCTGAAACTGCAGAAGCAATCAAAGAAGAAAATGTAACAGTTTCCGTGACTAATCAAGTTAAATCAACCGAGTCCATTGAAGCAGATCTATTTGATACTCATCTAAACCATCGCCCAAAGAAGTTTGTTATTTTTTCAGACCCCGACTCCAAAGAAGCTGGTTTGGCCTCTACTTTTGAGAATGAATCACCTGAAACACAGACCAGTCAAATTCCCCAAAGAGAAAAGCCGAAGAGGATTGAGCTACGAGAGATTACTGCACCGAACCAGATCGAAAGGACAAAGAAGAATAAGGTATCATTGGCTTCATCTCCTCTTCTTCCCGTTAAGGTACCACTTAAAGCGCCATCTTCAGAAGTGGAATACCAGAGTTCAACTACTTGCAACGATCCTTGCACTCCGAAGAATGAAACTGACATTTCATTGCAGAAAACTGTTCCTGAATCTCCACCTAAACCTGAAAATACTACTGGAACTGTTGATGTACTACAAAAGACAACTTTCAGCAGCTTAGTCAAAAATCAAAGTACTCCTGAGATAGTTAAGGCTCAGAATACAAACGAAACGTCACCGTTGAACAAACTAAGGAAGAAAAAGGAGGGTAAAAATATAGAAACATCATGGGTACCTATAAACAGTGACATAGCTCGGGTTTATGCAAATGAGTTTAGCGAGGCCACTTCTTACGTAAAGGAAGTTCTAGACTCTAACTATCAGTCGCTGAATGATGATCTTGAAGGTAAATTGACAAGCTTTGTTGCCGACATGCCTGAGGATGAACTTGATATGACAATTAAGGAATGGATTTTTCATCAGGCAGACCAGGCTTCAAAATTGATTCATGACAAATCCCAGATAATGCTGAAGCAGTTCCGAGCAGACTCACAGCGTGCCCTCAAAGTACTTGAAAGTCTTCCAGTCACAGATGACGTAGAAGCTGATATATACGACGATGATAACGACATAATCTTCTAAATAGAACTGTTTAAGGAATTGCCTGATCGCTGACGTATTTGATCATATTTAGAGATGTGTAATATCATATACCATGCTTACTCCGAATGAATATGATGTTTCGTATTTGCATGTAATATTTGCTAGTGATGGATCATGTTTTACATGATATTAGTTGCTGAAATTTTTAATATAGGTAGGATTGATTGTTTCTTCCCTATTTTATCGTAGGTCTGTTATAGGACCCTGAATTAAATTATATTTAAACCATTAAAACAAGTATTAGTAAAGAGCATAGAAACAATCACATTATACAATAGAAAGTAATCTAATCAGACTGATATACAGAGATCAGAACACCGACTGTAAGCTTAGTCGGGTTTCCAGTGGTTTGCTCCAATATCATCCTTACACCAAGTCACGTGCACCGTCTGATATAATTCTTAAAAAATTGTAAATGCGTATCGAGAACTAGTTCAGTAAGGCCCTAAAATGTATCGTACGCATTGATGGCGTCAACTTTCGATAACGATTGCGAGGAATTAATATAGTTGTGGGTAAACATTGTGCAAATAAAGTTACAGAAAGAAAGTGTGAATATAGAGAAGGAATTGAATACTAAGTAGAGTTTGTAACTACCAAACCGAGGTGATATTTATAGAGTTTGGTTGGGGTTTCATTTGTGTATTTTCTACTGCATTATAACATCGAGTTGTTGGCCGATTCCAATTGGGCTCACCAAGTTTATATTTATTGACATAATTCAATAAATAGTGTTACACAGGATCTGAGCGGTACATCGAGGGGTTTTGACTATCTCAACGGCAACAAGTGTCTGAGGTGGTCTGGAAGAAGCTCATCTGGAGACTAACGTTATTTGAGACTCACACAGGTCGCTTGAATATATTATGAACATGTCTGATCAGTTGAATACGAATTCATCGTCCCTTGGGTCGATATCCTCAGTTGGCTCCCATCTAGTTCCTGCTGCTAGAAGAAAGTCGTCTGATAGAGGGCGGCGACTCGAGCCACCGCCATTGGCAGATCCTTCGGCTCCAGGATCTGATGATGAGATGGACGATCCAGATACAGATAATGAACAACACGCTAGAAAGCTGTTACTAAGATCGAAAGCACGCTCTTCATCGATCTCATCTATTTCTAAAAGGGACATGATCAACAGTTATACGTCAAACCCGTATCCTGGGCACATTGCTGTTTTACCTCCAGAAATATTATGTGTGATTTTCTCCTACTTGAACTCCAAATCTGATCTGATATCAGTGGCATTGACCTGCAGATACTGGGCTAATTTAATTATTGAACTGATATGGTTTAGGCCTGGTATATCATCTCGTGCAATATTTGAAAAACTAGGAACCGTCATGATGATGCCAAGAGAGCAAACCTCATGGGACTATAGGCAGTTCATAAAAAGATTAAATTTGTCTCTTGTGCCTCACTTGGTGACGAATGATTATCTGAACCTTTTTGTTGGTGCCACAAACTTAGAGAGAATCACGCTCGTGAATTGCTCAAATATAGGACATGAGAATATTTCCAGCATAATAAAAGGATGCACCAGACTTCAATCAATTGATTTGACTGGGGTTAAGGACATCAAGGATGAAATTTATTACGAATTATCAGCTAACTGCAAAAGACTTCAAGGTTTGTATGCTCCAGGATCTTTCAATGTCTCAAAGCCAGCAGTACTATCGTTAATTCGCAACTGTCCTCTTCTGAAGAGAGTAAAATTGAGCGATTGTAATGAAGTTGACGATGAGGTGATCAATCAATTGGTGAAGCATTGCCCAAATTTGGTTGAAATTGATTTACATGGATGCGAAAGGGTAACAAATGACTCGTTGCACAACTTGTTTTCTTCTTTGGAGTTCTTGAAAGAATTCAAAATATCAAAAAATTCCAACATTACTTATGAGTGTTTTGAGTCAAATACTGGTGCGCAACTTTGTCTTGACAAGCTAAGGATTTTGGATTTTACTCAATGTCTTAATATCACTGATAAAGCTGTTGAAAAAGTGATTAAACTGGCACCAAAATTAAGAAATGTTGTCTTATCCAAGTGTACTTCAATATCTGATGCCTCACTAAGGGCAATTGCTACTCTTGGGAAAAACTTGCATTACGTTCATCTTGGTCATTGCAGCAACATTACAGACTTTGGAGCCAAAGACTTAATTAAAAGTTGCTACAGGCTACAATATATTGATTTGGCCTGTTGCACGCAGTTAACTAATGAGACAGTGTATGAGTTATCCCAGCTACCTAGGCTAAGAAGAATTGGGCTAGTAAAATGTGGCCAAATAACCGATGAGGGTATTCTAGCCTTGGCTACTAATGCCAGAAACACAGATGACACTTTAGAGAGAGTGCATTTAAGTTATTGTATGAATTTGACAGTTTATCCTATTTACCGTTTACTGAAAGCATGTCCTAAGTTGACTCATATTTCGTTAACGGGAGTTACTCAGTTTTTGAGACCTGATATAACGCAGTTTTGTCGGGAGCCACCACAGGAGTTTAATCTTCATCAAAAATCAATATTTTGTGTCTTCAGCGGTGAAGGCGTGGCTCAATTGAGAAACCATCTACTACAACTATTTGAGACCCCTCAAGATCCAGAGAGAGAAGCAGCGGAACTTTTTGAGATTATTGCTTCTGTCATAGAGGGAGCTGATGATATCAATGAACACACGTTTAACAATGATGCTATTCAACGAGAAAGACTTAGGGTTTTCGTTGACACACTGGATCGTTTTATAAACGATTTTCATGGTTTGAATGTTCCACGGGCTCACCTCGATTTATTTGGACAGTGTGTTTTCACGAGATTACCTGCTGAGCATGTACCAAGAATACAACGATTTTTCCAGCTGTTGCAGAACCATCACCCTCATCACCATCATCAGCAGCCAAGAATGAGACAACAAGGCGTCACTATCACTAGGGCACAGGAACAATTTGCTAGATCTAGACAAGAACAGAGAAGGGTGCTGCAACAGCAAACGGGGCAACAGTTCAGGCCTCCTGAGGTGCAATTGTTTCAGCAACAGAATGTCGACTTACTGAATGATGACGATGATGAAGTAATGGAAGACCTATGAATCGCACGCACTTATCATTTTTTAGCTTTGGTTGTGGTTGAGTTTGAGTCCATTTGCTATTTTGCTCTCCGCTATTTATTTTGTCATTTAATTACTTATATCTCACTTTTATTGGTAGTACCATTTGTTGACGTCATAGTTTAATGCTTGATTTCTTGTGTGTTTAGTTTGTCCGAGACTGTCGGGTTGTTCTAATCGTGTTTTCTTTGTAGAAGCTGGCCGTATTGATTTCCTTTGATTTCAATTCCTATATAAATATAAAAAGTCCTTTATTTTGGCTAGTCAAGAGAAATCGATTATTCCTCCATTTCCTGCCATGTACATCCTTTCCAGTGTCGAAGCATCTGAGATTTTAGAAGCCTTCAATTTCACGGTTCTATAATGTACAGTTTCGATTAGATGGGATTCCAAATACGCCATCAAAAAGTGCAACTCTGTAAGAATCTCCAACCTGATTTCAGAGTCAAATAACATCTGCCTAGGCTCACTTTTCAAGCCGTAGTTTTTTTCGATCAAGTTCTCTAGGTTCATCAGTCTTAAATTTTCGATCAGCTGTGCTACATATTTTGTCACGAGAACTGGGTTCTTGTGAGCATAAGCGGATTCCAGGATGTCGAATTCGATCGAGTTGATCCAGTCTTCCACCACGTCCAATTTGGACTGTTGGTATGAGGGATTGACTTTTCTGTAGAGGGATAGAGAGTTGTGAACCCTGGAGTTTGTTTTTTTCTGATAGAATCGCTTATAGAAACTCTGTGCATAGGAATGTTCAGAGAGATAGGTCGGCCCCAATTGTACTGGAAATGATAAGACATTATGGGGCTTTTCAGAAGGGCCCGAAGCTGCTCCTGTGACGCCTGTGACGCCTGTGAATCTCATGGTCTTAAATTTCGGGAATATGTCGAATTGTCTGTCTTGGTGAGTGTCTAATGACTGCCGTTCTGAATGATCAAATGCATCTTCCAGTTGTGGAGTGGCATTGAACAACTGGTATGCGCTTCTCAGATTGCATGTCTTGCCTACAGCATAAATGGGATTGATGATAAAGCGTGAGATCAGTCTGAGAGGTTCATATATCGGACGGCTTTGTGACTGCTCCTTCTGATATGGGGAGTCAAACCGCGAGTTATTGTTGTCATAGTCGATGGTGCTTGGGTTATGCGATGTCATTTGTAGCGTCAAGATGCAATTAGAGAATGGGGATGCCGACGCTCGGGCAATGTGGTGTTGTAACGGCTGAATGTCCTTACTTATATTCGGTCTGGGGTTGGTAGGCTCTCCGTTGGTCCAACCGTCCACATCAAAATGATGGCTTTGGTTCTTCTGATCGAGGAGCTGCTACCAAACGCCCAGATCCCATCGTACCCCAGAACGGAAATCAAGGCTGTGTTTGCAGAAGAGAGCCGAGCACAGCCCGAGATCCATAAGTCCGTCCAAAACGATAGTGGCGCAGCCGCCGACCATTGTGGCGAGGCCAAGTCAGTTTCTGCAAGGGCAGGCATTTGTTGAGTCTGCCATTTTTATTGCGGGGATCACCCGGTGTGGGGAAAATGCCATTTTCGCCACCAAGTTCCGTACCGACATCCCCGCGACACACCGCGAGTCAATTAAAAACATGCGCGGGACGTAGTCGGCACCTGGGTAGTGTGTGGCCCATGTTAAAGTCCTGGTGGGTCTCGAGTCTCGACAGGGAACGGTGGCCCGGGTGGTGCCGGGGCTGCACAGCCCCCGACTCACAGGTTCGTCCACCGCGTCCATTCTCGGGAAATCAGGACAGGTGGAATGAGGGCCCGTGAAGAGGTGAATAGAGGAATGTACTGCTGGAGAAGTGAGTTTATTTGTATCGAATAAGAGGGTTGTTATAAAGAAGTAATCAAAAAGTTGTTTCAAGTGGGCAAAAAAAGCAGAATTTAACGGCTATAGAGTAGCAAAAGACATCAGAAACGTACACGCAACAGATATAGAATAATCGCTGAGAGTATCAATACTCAGCAATAAGCTGGAACTCACGGAACCGGAACAAAGAAAATAGCGTGCGCCTAGATTGTAGTATCTAATACAACTAGGGCAGACTGTTAGGTGATAGAATCATACTCTACACCATGATACAGCCGCAAATTGGAAATCAATCTTCTGGTGATACCGGGATTCTTCATGGCAATGGGTCCACCAATAAGCAGAATCACCAACCAAATCCTTTCCTCATGCCCTCTCCTGGAATCACTTCCACCCAGGACCTTTACCCATCTGCGCTCAATTTCTCAAGTAGTGCATTGAACCAACGCTCATCTTCCATCGATTTCACAAATTTCATTTCTTCAGAGCCTACCATGGTTGATTCTATCAACCAGAATTCCATTTCGTCTACCTCCAACGTTGGAATAAGGACAAGACATCGGTCGGGGACCTTGCCAACCAAGATCAGCACCAGTGCAGCGGGTGCCTCATCGACAAGTAACTCAAATACCCCTCTATTGCCTCCTGAGAATAATATGAGCATCAGCATTAGTCCAGGACTGGACGCAGTTTTTGAGGACTCTCATGATTTACATTCACATCTTCAAAATCATCAGAACCAGCAGAGATTAAGATCTGGCTCTATCCAAAGCTCCATTTGGAGTGATGGTTTGGGGTCTTTGAATCCACAAGACTCCACTTCTTCCCCGGCTTTGCCCTCCACAACTGCTTCCGGGGGTAATATGGCAAACAGTCTCATGTTGGGTCAGCACACTATTTCTCAACAACACATTCCTCAATTGAACATTGATATTGATTCTATTATTTCCTCGGCCCCTTCGTCGAATGCTAATTCTACGACTCCTCCGATGGGTTCGTCTAGAATCAGATCATATTCTGCCAACAACGTGCTATTCAATCCTTCAGAAAAGCACTTCTTACAGCAATACACACCCATCAAGGAAGAGTATTCTCAACCTCAACACCCCTCTAATAGTCCAAACGTACCTCCTTTCCGTCCACTATTGGATGAAATGAGCAGCAGACCTAGATCGCAGACGTATACTGGACTACCAATTGCAGACCACAACTTAGGTCTACAGTTTGATAATCCTTTATTCCCTTCTGCTATAAAAGGTTCATCTGTGAACTCTTCTCAACCTATTCTTCAAGACAACGTGCCAGAAGCATGTATTTCTGTCACCTCGACTCATACAAGCCCATCGTTAGGACCAACTGATACTTTGTTGTTCATTAACATTCCAAGTGACTCGAGCTTGTCCAATTCACTCAATTTTCATAGAATGTTGAGTCAGTTTGGATTGGTTATCTCCATAAGAGTTGTTATATGTAATGACAATAATGACTTGGTTGTTATTGCAGAGTTTAGTGATATTGACAGTGCGATGAGATGCAGAACAAAAATGAACTATCAAGAGTTAGTCCCCGGACTTAACTGTATTGTATCATTCGCTAAGATTTTATCACTTCAAGACCCGTCTGTGTTACAACAAAATCAACAGAGCCAATCGCTACCACAGATTCACGGCCAGGGTATTCAGTTTCCTTATGGCGCGCAACAGCAAAGCCATTCGACGAGTCAGGGAGCATCTCAACCCCAAGTTGCACAGCAACAAACTTCGCAGCAGCAATACCACGTGAATCAGTCTAACAGATCAACTGAGTTGCCTGTAATCACCACAACATCTGATGAACCGAAGAAGGATCATACATCAGATCAAATCACAATCACCACTTTAAACGACAAGATTTTGCCTTTTAGATCCATTATGTCAGCAGTCGTTTGCAAGATTAATCTATCAGAATCGGAGAAGCTACATTTGAAGTTATTGGTTGCCAAAGCCTTGGAATATCCTTCAATCAAGCAAAAGAATCTTGGAAAGCTTCCGGATTCTGTTTCTACAAGACAGTTCGATACACCAAGGCTTCGTGAAATCAGAAAACAAGTCGATGCCAACCAGCTATCGAAGTCTGATATTGAAGAGTTAGCTCTGGCAATGCACGACGAACTTCCAGAACTGGCCTCGGATTATTTGGGAAACACTATTGTTCAGAAGTTATTCGAGGTTTGTGATATTCCAATCAGAGACTCTATGATCAAGGCTCTAGCACCATATTTTGCTCAAACAGGTGCTCATAAGAATGGTACATGGGCAGCACAGAAGATAATCAATACGATTGCAACTGACAGAGAAAAATGGCTAGTGTCTGAGTCTTTAAGGCCTTATTGCACCCAATTATTCAATGACCAATATGCTAATTATGTGATTCACGGTGTTTTAAAGTTCGAACAACCCTGGAATGACTTTATTGTTGAGACCATGTTAGGCACTTTCATGGAAATTTCTCGTAGCAGATTTGGTGCTAGAGCTATCAGAACGTGTCTAGAAAGTGAGTCTGTGTCGAAGGAAGTCCTTATTGGTATTGCTATTTGCGTTTTGACTTGGTCATGGGAATTAATAACTGATGCTAATGGATCATTGTTGATCACCTGGTTCCTTGATACGTGCCAGCTGATTGCTGATCGCCATTTAATGTTGGCCAATTTATTAATTAATGGACAACGCGGAGATGATAACGAATGGGGTCAGATATTGGTAGACTCTAGTGCCTGCCGTCAAAGAAAGATAAGAAGCCTTTCAAACAACACAGAAAGATTCAATGATATTGGTCACGATGGCCAGGAGAGTTTAAACTTGATAAAGGTTTGTTGTTCCAAGCTTGGTAACCTAAGTGTTCTGAAACTATTAAATTATCGAAGCGATCTGAGGGCTAGGGATTTAATCCTCAAAGAAATTTTTGCTGATGACCTGTTTCTGAGTGGGGATGCCTCAGACAGTATTCCAGATCTTTCCAAGTTGGAAAATTTGAAGAAAATCTTAAGTGATAGATCCTCAAATGGATCCACTTTTGTTTACAAAATACTCTCAATACCTACGATTGATGCGGATTTGAAAAAGAGATTATCTCTCAGAATAAGGTACGTCCTGCAAGAGTGTAATTTGGTTTCAGGCCACCAGTATAAGAGACTCTGTGAAGAGGTTGGCTTAAAGGTTCAACATCAAAGGACTTTATCTGTGAGTACGAGAAAGAAGAAGTCGAGATCCAGATCTAATTCCACTAATACGTCCAACAATAATACCGGTTGCAATGGATCTAATATAAACAACATTAATAATGGATACTCTCTTCATGTGGGTAATTTAGGAAGTGCTGGAGGTATGGGATCTGTGGGACCTTCGAATAATCTCGGAGGCTCTCAATTGAGCTCTAGTTCCGTTTTCCCTAATTTAGGTCATCATGACCATCAAATACCAAAGCACACTCAGACACCTCAACAGACTATTTTCAATTTCCAAGGAGCTAACGGTGGAGTGAACTTACCTCAGTCGCAACAATCATCGAGTGCGTCGCAGCCTAATTTAGATTATGACCTATTGCTAAGACAGCAGTTAGAAAAAATGACTCTAAACAACCCTAGCAACTTCGGTGCTCAATATCCAGGTGAGATTGGAGTTCAACCAAAACACAATACACTGTCAACCGATGTCCAACATGAGAAGCAACTTTTTTACTGATGTGCCATAACGCCTTAATGCTCCTTCACTAATTAATGCCCCTTAATTTTTGATTTTTCAACCAAAATTTATATCTCCATATGTTACATTCCCGACTTTGTTCATATTCAATTGTCACCTTGTACTGTTTAACTCATTACGGTAACTATATTGTTAATCCTTTCAGAACCCGGCGTCTATATAAAATGAATAATTATTATATACATTGAATAATACACGTTATCCAATACTAGATGAATTCAAAAACGACACGATCTAGGGATCGACTATATTATAAAAAGGTATACGAATAATACTTTAAATGTACATACATTTTCAACAATCTTAACATAGGGGTATGACATTTCTTACTCTTCACCGCTGTCTTCCTCTTCAGCTTCCTCCAACCATTTCAAGAATGGCTTGGCAGCCTTTCTAACCTTCTTTGATACATCCTTTGGAACAAACTTCTTACTCACGTGAGTACCCCAATCCTGGATAACATCTTCAGAGGCAAGATCATTATCATAAAGGGCCATAAGCACTTTTGGAACAGAGCTAATCAATTCAGGATGGCTAAGACCAACTAATCTTTCAATACCACCTAAAAGGGACTTTTCATGTTTGGCAGAAGTGACCAACTTTCCCAATAAACCTTTGTGATCCTCAATTTGCTCAACAATATCCTCATCAAAAATAACTTGGGCTAACACCTCCAAAGTCTTTGGTTCGGTAATGATTCCCAACTCAGAACCTTTTCTGAATATCTCGATGTCATCAGGGTTAGCATCAGACTCTAGAAGCCATTCACCAAACTCTTCAAATTTCTCATTAACTGATGGATTTAATGAAAGACCCTCTAGTTCTCTTGCTCTGGCCTTGACAGCCTCCTCCGAAATATCAACAGCCCAGTCATCGTCGTTCACAACCACCTTTTTGGATGGTGGGAGATCACCATCAGCAAAATCCTCCGTATCCTCATCTTGGGTTTGTTTTTGTCTCTCTGCAATATCTGAAATGGATTTACCAGCACCCACAACGTTAGCAGATGCTGTGGCAGCTTTCTTGGACTTCTTTGGTGGATTCTTTAATATGTAGGTGACAAGCTTCAGCCTGGAGTCAATCTTGGTGATCTTACCACAGGCCTTACAATCTCTGGTCAAGTTATCATCCTTTCCAATGAACAACTCTGTTTCTGGATTCTTACAGGATGGACAAAGAACAAATTTGGATATGAAACCATCTAAAACATCTTGTAATTTACCAGCATCGTGTTGACCATTGATTAAAAATCTCTCTTTATCGTCATCAATCCAAGTCTGGGCACCCAATTCGTATCCAAAATACTTGATAACATATGATGTTGGTCTTGCTAATGCTCTAGCAACCTCAGCTGCATTCATGATGTTAGTTTTGATACCGTTACCTCTACCTTCGATCTTAGCCTGGATCGGAGGCATCTTGTAACGGTAGAAAGGATCATTATTTTCTCTGCAGATGTTGATCAGCGACATTTTCCTCGTTCTATACTTTAGCCAGTTTCTTCAAAGCCTAAAAAGCTAGGATCAGTCAACTAATACAGTTTTAATTCATTCTAGGTGTCCTTCTAAACGCCCTCAACATAATTACAGATTAATGTTTCCTTCTATAAATCTGACTCTCTTCCACTGAAAAAAAATTTTAGCAGTTGATACCAAAACATCCGTGCACCATATATAACCACAAATGGCTCTCCATCTTCGATGTGGTGAAGGATATGGATCAGTTGGTGCTTGCTCTACGATCCCAATACTGGCTAAAAACTATCTGAACTAATTAATCTAGATTTCAGGAGATGATAAAAATGATGAATCAAAAATGTCTAAACAAACTGTGAATGAAAAGTAAAGAGCTAAGGTAAAGATCACAGAGAGTGAGCAACTAACTTCTGGGTAGTTCTCAAGGCTTCGAACTTGACATTGGAGTTTGGAGAGCTCATCAAGACCATGATCTTAGTCTTGGCTCCAATTTTATCAAGAACCTTAACCACCTCAGGGAGAATCTTGATTAGTTGGCTGACGTCAAAGCAGACAATAGCCTGGTTCAAGTACGTTTGTTCCTGATCGCTGGATGAAGCGTCGAGTAAAACAAGCAATTGTTTTAGAAGCTTCCAATTGTTCTCCTTGAACTTCTCGGCATTTTCAATCCAGAACTCCTCGGATTTGTGAGATGGAGACCAACTGAGCTTGCTTGTTCTGAGTTCGTTTTCGTATTCATCGAATGTAGTTAGAGTGGTTACTGCCTCGTTCAAGATTTCAAGAAGTTCATTTAAGTCTGTCTTCAATTCCTCATCAGCCCACTTTCTTTCAACTAGCTGTTTCGTTATTTCCAGACCCTTGGCGATCAAAAATTGCTTTATTAGCTTTTCTCTGTCCTTCTCCACGCTCAACAGATTCAACAAAGACCCAATTGACAACCTGACAATCTTTTCCTTGACGGCATCTTTAGCAACAGTGTATAAAATTCCCACCAATTCCGGGTAGTATTGTTCAATGTCAAGAAGAGTCTGAGGATTGAAAGTCAATATCCAGATTGACATTGTAGCATAGTATTTCATTTGTAGTTCGCCTCTTCTCTCGCTGAAGACCTTCAATAAAGTAGGGAAATATGTAGTGTGGTTCTTCCAGAAGAGATTTCTGTATGTCTTGATGGTCAATAACTCCTTAAAGAGCTGGATAGAGAGAAAGTTGAGGTCTACCTTTGTGGAAGAAAGCAACTTGGCCAAAAACTCAAAGAGAGGAAGTAAGGTGCTCTCCTTTCCTGTATAGGACTCTTCAGAGTCAGTCAAGAGTAACGTAAGAACATATGCAGAGCTGAGCTTTATAGACTCGTCGTCCGAGTTGAGCAACTTGACCATTGGTGGGTATGGTAGAGAAGAGTCCAGGTGCGAAATGTTCAGAATGCTCTTTGCAAATCTCGAGTTGGGAGCAACTAGTGTATCAATCAACGAAACCAAAACAAATCTCACAATATCGTCATGAGGAGCTTTTGTCAGTAATGAAACAATCTTGGTAGAATACAAATCAGCATTCTTCATAATGTAATTCACTTTGTCTCTCACATCCGAGTACTCAGAAATCTTTTTGAGACAATCCGCTTCCTCAGCAGACAAATAGTCAGCCCTCACACAACTATCCCATCCAATAGCTCTTGTTCTGGCATTCGACACAATGTCATTCATTGTGTCGCCTTCAAGCTTGAATTGCGACTGAAAACGTCTCTTGTCAGTAATCATCTCCTAATATTCGCTCTGCATTTCATTCCTTATGCATTGTCCAATTTATTACTTACTAGCTGAAGCTCAACAGTCATCTCTAAATCTTCAAATACCCTGCTCCGTGACCTGCCAATTGATCTCCTGTGAACTGTGCTTTTGTGTCGTGTTATTTTGTATCAACAACTGATGATGGTAGTGGCTGCAACTTGCATCCTCTAGATGTCCTCATTTTTCGAAAGCGATAGGACCGGGTAACTTAAGATAAAATTACGTAAGCATTAAATGTGAACTCAAAGGATTATGTAGACTATGTAGACTATTAGACGATGTCGGAGAGGCTGGGACGGCACAGTTAACTAAGATACGAGCCTTGGAAATGGATCTTTCTTGCTGAGAACGAGTACGCGATTTCCATGCGAAATGTAGCCCTTCAGAAGGCCGTTATAAATCATATTGGCTAATCTGGATTCGATCTGATCCAAGGAGTATTCACGGCCTGAGCTGATCTTTAGCGCTGTCTTGAAGAGTGCGATGTTCATTTGATATTTATTCATGTTGAGATACACCGTCTTGAATAGTTTGAGTTCGACAAAAGGTCTTAATCTGAGATAAACTGAGTATACTTTCTTTTTGAGCAGCAGTTTTTCGAGTCTTGCTAATTCTATATCAAAGGAGGACAAATCTCCCACCTTTAGACTATAAAATAGGTTATAGAATACTCGCAATGATGGGTAGTTTTCCCAGAGTTCCTTGGCGGGCAACCTTTTGTTTATTAGGAATTTGATTGGCAGCAGGATCAAGAGAATGGCCTGTTGTTGGGATTTGCAGTCCCTATGACAGGCATTGAGAGCCTGAACAAGATGAGAATTGACAGATAATAGATCATCATTCATGCAGGCCACGACTCCGTTGTAGTATTTGAAGTTGATGAGATGGGACTTCGGACATGACTCGATGCTGGGAAGGTTAGGGGCTTTATTGAGCACTTTTGCTAGATTGCTAGCTGCCTCGAACTTTTCAAACTTGAGATAGCATTTAAACAACTCGTTAGCAAAGAAATAAACATATTTTTTCTTCGAATCTCTGATTGAGTCCGATTTATCAGTCAGACACAGTTTAAACGGTTTTTGTAAAACGTCCACAAGTCTTTCGTCCAAGGTCAAAGAATCGTTTTTCAGTCTCGCTTCTCCACTTTGCATCTTCAGATACATACAGGAAAGCTGTCTGAGTTCAGAGGAAGCTGTCTGTAGGGCTTCGCAGATCCACACGGCTTCATGCTGAGCACACTTTACCAACCCTTGAACCAGAGACACAGATTGTTCTATTGCAGCCTCTAGATTCGATTCCACCAGAAGAGCTTTGATCACCATACAATATGCTGTCACTACGGAGGACCAGTTTTTGAGTTGGTCGAGATCCCGTACCGGAAGAAGCGATGTAGGAGGAATCGAGCTAAGAGATTTGTAATAATCAGCTTTGGATTGCAACACCTCTGGCTGGTAAAGAAACGATATCAACGACGATAATGCATGCCCATTTTTCGTTGTGATTGTCAATCCTATTTGCTGTACAAACTCTACGTACGACATGAAAACTAGGCCTTGCTTAAGGTCCTATATACCTCAACAACTAGTCAGAATAACAGCCTTAGATAGATCTTTAAAATTCACCATGAAGCATATCTTGAGTAGCACCGCCACAAGTGGCGGTGCTGTGGCGATGAAGTTGAACTCAAAGAGTCTCTCTGGAAGGAGAGATTATGAAAGACCTGGCACCTCTTTAAATCAATTCGAAACGGTATGCTAAAGGAATAGGTAGTTCTGATGAACACACCGAGATTTATGGTTTCAATTACGAAGTATGAAACAATTAGGTAAAATGTTGAACGAAAAATATGAGATACACAATCTTATCACAGTTAGATCGAAAATGCATGATTATCACTAGGTAGTAGATACAGACCTCTTGACAGTGGTAAAAGTTTGCTTCAGGAGACCGTAGACTTCTGTTTTTTGTCTGATAAACGTGTCCGGGATAATCATTGGCGTTTTTCATATTTGGTTAGAAATCTCTGGAAGGTTATTGGGCAGCCGGATAACTACCTAATGTGGTACCATTAAACTACAGATCAGTTAACCCACTGATTGGCCAAACCACAGATTAGGCTGGTATTTGAATCCTTTGTATTGTGTTCTGTTAACAAACATGATAGAAGATGCAACCAAGAAGAGTTAAATGGAGCTGAAATCGTCCAGACAGAGATAATAAATTTGACTTATGAATTCTGTATCGCCATTGAAACTTATCCTGGACATGGCAAACCGGTAGGTTTAGCAAACCCTTCTAGAGAGAACCTGTTAACGTTCAGATCGGGAAACTCCTTCCCAATACGTGGAGATTTATTTCTTGATATTCGATCTCGTTATCTGAACTCGGGATGATATTCCTTCAATACCTCAAACAATGCCTTTATTGTTTGAAACCAAATTCCTGCTACCAGCTCGTTTTGAGCCGGATTAAGAAACCGCGACCACTTAAGCGTCGATTTAAGGTAGGAGTCAATAGAAATTGGCAAAGCACTACATTGAGATGACATTTTGCAGTTGGATTCAACAGCTACAGCAAATATCTAGTACAGATAACAGGGACTAATTAAAGGAAGCATAAACATATAGTAGCCATCAGATCTAGGCGGATTCTCTCTGGTACTCCTTGGTCATGTCGGCGTCTGGAATTGAACCGCAAATGGTTTCAACCATGATACCAGTGACCAAATATGGGTCGATGTTAGAAGCTGGTCTTCTATCCTCGAAGTATCCGTAACCCTCAGCTTGAACAGATCTTGGGATTCTGACAGAAGCACCTCTGTTAGCAACACCGTAGGAGAAGTTCTCCATGGAGGCAGTCTCGTGTCTACCTGTCAATCTTTGCTCGTTATCATCACCGTATAAGGCAATGTGTTCCTTGTGTCTTTTGGAAAGTTTCTCGATAGCAGTCTCGATATACTTCATACCACCTGGGATTCTCATAGCGGCAGTAGAAACGTTGGTGTGACATCCAGCACCATTCCAGTCTCCCTTCAATGGCTTTGGGTGGAAAGTAACCTTGACACCGAACTCTTCAGCAACTCTGTTAAGCAAGTATCTGGCAATCCATAACTCATCACCCATCTTGATACCCTCACATGGTCCAACTTGGAACTCCCATTGGGATGGCATCACCTCGGCGTTGATACCGGAGATATTAACACCAGCGTGCAAACAAGCTCTGTAGTGAGCTTCAATGACATCTCTTGCATAAACCTTACCTGTACCAACACCACAGTAGTAAGGGCCTTGTGGAGCTGGGAAACCGCCCTTTGGCCATCCGTAGATCGAACCGTCAACAGGGTCCAAAAGGGTGTATTCTTGCTCCAAACCGAACCAAACTTCCTCAGAAGCGTGGGCACTCATAAGCTTGTGGCACTCGTGTCTGTGGTTGAACTTGTTTGGAGTTCCATCGTTGTTCCAACACTCGGTGAGGACGATGATATTGTCACCTTTTCTGAATGGGTCTGCATAAAAAGCAACTGGTCTAAGGTAGACATCTGAGTTGTCACCTGGGGCTTGTCCTGTGGATGAACCATCAAAGTTCCACTCTGGAAGCTCAGACAACGAGGTCACCTTCTTCGACAAGGTTCTGCACTTGGATCTGAGTTCTCCAGAACCGTCGATCCACACGTACTCAGCTAAAACCTTTCCGCGCTGGTCCAAGTCGAGGTACTTGGACAAAGTTGAGGTGTGTTCCAAAATCGAGATTTCCTGAACCATTTTATCTATTTTGAGTTTCTTGTTGGATGTGTAGCTTAGCTCTTCAACTTCACTGCAGATACCAAATCCCTACGCGATTATTCTTTATCTATGTGAAAGTGGACACCAGCATATCTTTATACTCTTTTGGTGCAACCACCTAATCTGCAACTTTTGACCAAACCGCCTGAAAATTTAATCTGTTGACTCTTTTGGAAGCCGGAAACAAAGCCGGAAACAAAAGAGCGAAAAGGAAGGCTAAAAAAAACTCTCCGTCATCTGCGCCTAGCCCAAAACAGAGGTTTCCGACACGTCGTGCACACCACAAGCGTCATCTTTGGGCCAATGATAACGCGAAAAAACAATAGGGTGCGAGGAGGGGATACCGTCCGCGGGACCTGAGCGACCCTTGGGTGAGTGATAAGATGGTGTGGCGGTGCAATGGGGTCACCCTTCAGAGGGCTGAGCAAACCAGCTCTTCTGGTCCTGAATAATAAAAGACCATATAGTCTGACCAGCATCTGCAGAAGACAAAAGAAAAGATGATAAGGTATCCGGGTGTCGTTATTTGACGATAGGTGGAAGGGAGTGTAGAAGGATATAAGGAACTGACATTGAAGTTCTCCACAGAACACAGACCATGACAGTCATGTGCGAGTAAATGAGGGGGTAATGGAAAATAAAACTTAACAACTCTAGCAAGAAAGATCGCTTTCGTTTATTTTACCCTTTCCAAGCCCGTTATTAATGGCAACTGCTATCGTTAATCGCATTATCTGACTACACCCAGACCCCCTCTTGACAATTCGCAGCTCCATCATTGGCGGCAGTCTTCGCGAACAAATACCAGCCCCATGCGTTCCTCTATTAACTACTACTCCCCCAATTTAGACCTCCATTTCCCGTCTCTTCACTGCGTCTTCCCTTAGCCAGACATCCATACCGACAGCCAAAAAAAAAATTCGACCGGAAACACCTGTCAATTCGCCTATTAAATGAACGAAACAACCATCACTCTAAAAGTTGTCATTCATACAAAACCATCCCTAAAACACACGTCCAATTCTGATAATAGTTCGCTTCGAATTAACTAATAAGCATTTCCCAAACAGCAGAACTTTGAGTCAACTTTTATCATCACGTGACCAGTAACACATGGTCGAAGTTCAATCTCAATTGGCTAAATAGAAACAAAAAGGGGAAGCGCTAATTTATTGTATTTCAACCACACGAGTCATGACTACTCCCCGTTTTCTACGTGTTGCTCCTTACCCCGTCTCTTCCTCTCCACAAAGTCCAATCTGGTGGTAACTAATTTTGGCTTTTCTCTAACGGTATCTGACACTAGCATCTTCAAGTCACATCCGTGCACCAATTGGTATCTTATGTAATTGCTGACAATGTTCTGGTAACCACAGTTTCAGAAGCCAGAATTTGTAAATTTCCTATTTGGGAAATATGACAACATCCTGAATTAATAGACAAATTGTAAACAAAACATCTCATTAGTTTCTTATTGAAAGTCTGTGACAAAAGATTTAGAGTTATATTAAATTGGGTCGATTGGGAAAGAGATTGGTTTAGTAATTTGCTATTATTGAGATACTTGTGTTAGCTAAAAGACTGTACTTTGTTCAACGATAGCACAAAAGGATGGGCGAAGAAACCAGTGTAGAAAACTGTGATACAAGGAATCTTTGCACTCCGAAAAAGCAGGTCTTAATACAACCAATTGAAACAAGTATGGATATCGAAGACAACAACTCAACAGAAAAAATAGAGGACATATTCAGGATGGCTAATCAGTCAGTTGATGATCTTCTTAAAGAAATTCGAATGCAATCTCCTGATCATATTTCCAGAATACAAATGATGGAGTCTTCTCCACTAACAGAGCCATTGAAAATCGACAAAACATCTACAATAATACATCCAGAGATTGATGATGAGGAAATAGAAGAAGCTTTTGATACCTCTCTAATACGCTCAGATAGTCTACAAAAGGGCAAAAGTCGAATTACGGGACCAAGAATACTTGAAGCATCGCCTCTCAAGACCCCTAAGAAGCAAGTTACCATTGAACAGTCTCCTCCAAGAGTGATGGAGTATGAAATTCATGCAGAGGAGGAAGTATCTGAAGATAGTGCTGAAATAGAGCAAGCTGAGATGGTGTCGGTCAATTGGGACAGGGTTCCATTGAAAGTGGCTGGAGACTCTCATATGGGAAAACCTCTACCAAAGGTCAAACAATCTGATTCTAATTATTCAATAAAATCCATGCCAAATCTACCTTTCTCCCAAGCTCATCTAGGGTCGCCAAATATCTCTGATGACTCCGAAGAAACCATCGCCTTATCTCCTGTTTCGCAAGCAAAGTATTCTGAAGACCACAGCAAGGCCATTGAGGATATAGTTTCTGCTAATAAGAAGATGAATGTCCAGGAAAAGCTTACTGCTTTAACATTGTCACCTTCTGCTAATCTCACATATGACCACGAAACATATCTTGAAGACCTGAAACATGGTGACCTACAGGACCCAGAAGATATCAAGCAAAATAAGCAATATCGTTCTGCATTTAAAGCTGGATTGACATTATCCAATAATAAATCTAAGGAGAAGCCCACTGAAGATCAAATACTAGAAGATCTAGGAGGTATCTATGATACGAATATCAGAAATACACAGGGGCCCTCCTTGAATCTTTCGAGAAAAGACTCTGTTAAATCACAGATGAGTATTAACTCTGGTGAGCGGGTTCTAGAAACCAAGGTGGTTAATAAACCAATTGAAGATTCAGAAATTGTAAGCGATGGTGTTCGAAACATTAAACATGATTCTCTAAGGCCTGGTTTTGAAGGCCAACAAGAAACAGAGCCAAATCTGGGTAAAATCGAAAATAATGAGGTAATGCAGAAACATCAAAGATCGAATTCATTATCTGACAAGATGGGTAATTTTTTGAAATCTATGTCTTTCAACATACCTGGATCTGTGCCTTCTAATTTGAAGAGAGAGGAAGAATTGGTTCACAAAGGACCATATGGAAAGAACAGACAAGTATCAATTCAAAGTAGTGTTCTATCTTTCACAAATGACTCAGACTTTGTCTCTGCAGAAGAAGACGTTTCTGGTGATGAAAGCGATTACGCTGAAGGAAACGGTCATAGCCTTGATAATCTAGATTCCGGTAGTGAGGGAACAATTGATCACCAGGCTGATGAAACTATCAACGGTGATGAAACCATTATATCCGGGCCGTCAGCAGAGACCAATATAACCAGTTTAGGCAAGGAAATCGAAGCTTCTGAATCGACACGTCAAGAAATACCTGTGGTTGATCACGGCCCAGAAGATAAAACTAACAACAGCATTGGCTCTGAGAACTTCGTTCTTCGAGTAACAAACTTTGATGATGATCCATATTCTTTTTCTGCTGAGTTAGATGACAATGCCTTTGATAAGTCTATGAACTCTTCAACTAGTAGTAATAGTACTTCCAAAGGAAAGAGGATTTTAAGCTCAGAATCGTCTCCTCCTTCAGAAGTAATTGCAATATGGTCTACTCAAGAAACTTTCCAGAAACTGAATCACAAGACTACACCATCTTTTCAAAGTATCTGTGATCCTAGTTCCAAATATGTGGTCAAAGGAACACATCATAAGTCGATTAGCCTTGTTTCCCAGGTCAATTCATTATCAAGCTTCAGACCTTCAGAATACCTACCTTCAGTGACAAAGAGTAGGGTGATATCAAATTCTGGAAATTCTCTCAATGCTTCCAAGGCTATCGGTGAAGTTACGTTCAACAATCCGTTGAATGAATCCACTTTTGATTCGTCTTTGCCTTCTGTTTCGTATAATACTTCAATGATTTCTGCTCCAAAGGAGCAGAGTTTCAACCACTCGATGAACAAAGACACCTGTGAATCTACTGCATCTGTCGTTAGACAATCGGTGATTCCTGATGGTGATACTAATGTTCATGACTCGTTCACAGACTCCATACATCTAACTGACATCTTAGAAGAAGGAACGGATTCGTTTCTTGATGACATAAAGCAATGGAATCTTGATGATGATATGCAGGAAGAAGAAACTACCGGAACTAATGAAAATAAAGAGACATTAGCAAATGTTTGGCGAAGAGGAACTTTATCTTTGAAAAAGACTGTTCCCTCCAAGGTTGAAAATGACTGTATTCAGTTCCCAAAACTTTCCGCAGATCAAGTAGAAAACTTAATTATCCACAAGAGAATGGCCAGCGATGAGTTCCAGATCAAGAACGCAAGTAACCAGTTCAAGCTGGAAAGTAGCTTGGATTACCAGGAACAAAAAGGAATGATGATGAAGGTGATTCATAACGATGATTCCAGGAGTGTGTTGACGGTAGATAAGGCCTCAGTATTTGTTCCAGATCTATCAATCTCAACTGGAGTTGAGGCTCACCATGAGCATAATACACCTAAATTGGAATGTCTGGATTCAATTGAAACCGAAGATTTATTCTCAATATTCGAAGACGCTGTACCTCAAACTTCTGAATTCAGCCATAATCCAGATAGTCCGACCAGGTACGGAAATCTAGTTCCTCAGGCCAGAAGGGATATTATCAAGACACTTCCGACACAACGGAAGACTACTGCTGAAAGGAATCCTCTAACTCGTGTTGATTCTAACAGAATGAATTCCGTATCCAGTGGGGTCGTTGCAAAATCTAGAATAGTTTCGAAGCCCAAAAGATTGGTTTCATCTGAACAGAAAGAAGAGCCAAAACTAGTAATGGGAGAAAGGGGACGTTTGTTTATCAGATTAATGGGATTGAGAGACTTAAATTTGCCTGATCTCAAGCAGAGAAACGCTAAATTCCAAATAGTTCTTGATAATTCTATCCACCGTTTAACCACAGACTACATTGACATCGAATCTATGAACTTCATACCAATTGGTAAAGAATTTGAACTAATTGTTGCGGACGCTCTCGATGTTATCATTACTCTGAAGTTGGCTTATCGTAAGCCAAAGGATACACTGATTGAAGTAAAGGAAAAGAGAAAGGTGAAGTCCAAAAATCTATTTGCTAGATGTCTGGGAATGAAAGATGTCATTGTTTCTACGAAACATGTCACAAAACCAGCAGAGTCAGATCCTTTAGACAAACTGACTGCCGAAGACGGTTCATTCTCGAAGATACACTTCAATTTTGAGTCATTCAAAGATTCTATCTCTGGACAATCCAAAATTTTCAAGCTTGATGGGTACAACGAATGGAAAACTTATAAAGATGGCTCCAAAGGCACTTATTTGCCTGCACAGCCATATAAGGTTTGCTCCATGGACTTCAATATGATGTTCATTCCAAGAACTTCTGAGTTCGAGACTCTTCCTGTCAGCATTAAGAATGCATATGATGAACTACATGAGGTGAAACGGGCTTTGGATGTGAAGCACGAAGGTTACATGTACCAAGAAGGTGGAGATGTTGAGATCTGGACCAGAAGATTCTTCAAATTGGATGGATACGACTTGGTGGCTCATAACGAAACGACCATGAAGATCAGAGCCAAGATTAATATGAAGCGAGTTGCTGAAGTGGAATACATAGGCAAACCAGATGAATCGGAATTGGAAACTCCTGATCAAATTACCGAAATCAACAAACTGACTGCTCCTAGATTGCCAGCATCCGGAAGAGGCTCTAGGGTTTTCAGTGAGACATTGCTTCTGAATGAAACGTTCAAGCTACGCTTTTTTAATGGAGAAATACTGTATCTGGGATGCGATAGCAAGGATGAGAAGGCACGTTGGGTTGCCACTCTTGAGGACATCGTCATGAAAAACCATTTCAGAAGACAACCATGGGTCAAATTGATGCTTGCGAAGGCCGAAGCTCATGCCAATCTCTAAACCCAATTAAATCCGCTTTTTTGCTTTTTTGCTTATTTAGAGTTAATGGATAACAGGAAGCCATGATTCCAGAATCCATGTATCTATTTTACCTTTAATATAACATGCTATTTTTTAATTTTCTACTAAGTCACTAGGGAGTCTGTCTAGGTTGTCGTTAAACCGCTTTCGGGCTTGATTCTTCTGTTTCAAACCTAATAGTGAGTAAAGAGCTCCATCTCATATTCCTATCTGCTTTTAGTAATCGGTGATTATGTCAGCACAAAATAGCGCCCGATGACCGGTTTTCCGAAAGCGGCAAATTTCACTTTTTTGAAACAGGGAAAACCAGCGATACCAGTAAGTTTAACTAGTGTAGAAACCCCGGACTCACCGAATATTTAAATTTTGGTCAGATCGGGCATTATCTATCGTGTGTAAGGATGTTAATATGTTTATGGGAGCACTTTTAAGGAAATCCCGGTAAGACTGTAATACGGAATAGAAGATAAGTAATGCATATGGTGAGAAGGATGTGATGGTATAAAAGCATGCACACAGACCCTTTTCAAGATGATTCAAATAAGAAATATGTGGTAGTCACAAAAACAACAGTTTGGTTATTTAGAAATAACGTTAGTTGAGATATCTACTTTTATCAAGATGCCAGAATCATTAGGACTGAAGGTGATTCCTTTAGAGGGCCAAGAATTTGGAGCCAGAATTGTGATGCCATATTACACCAACGATCCTTCAAAGTTGACAGAGCAAGACTTTGCTCTCCTTAAGGAGGCGTTGTTGTCGCACTCCGTCTTGGTGGTTCCAGATCAGGAGACTCTGACGCCAGAGTCTCAGCATTCGCTTACTGTGAGGTTCGACCCATCGTCAGGCAGCAACTATGGCCACGATGAGAAGATTTTCCACTCAAAAAACTCAATTCTAGCAAAGGACGGAAAATGTGTTCCTCGCAGACCGGAAGTCATCATGGTCGGTAACGGTTCCTTCGACGCTGGTCATGAAGGCATGAAGGAGTTTACTTTGGAACATCCAACTCACCACACTTTCCACAAGAATGTTCTCTCCCAGGAGGAAGTTGCTCAGGGCAGAACCAGATTTTACAGATGGCATATCGACGCCGCTCTATATGAGTTGGCTCCTCCTGTGGTTACCACTCTTTTGGGACTGATTGTTCCTTCCACAGATGAAAAACAGAAGATAGTCTATGAAGACTCTGGAGAGGTCAAAGAAGTCGTCAAAGGTGCAACTGCCTTCGCTTCCGGAAGAGTGGCCTTCGATTTGCTTTCAGAAGAAGATAAGGAATTTGCTTTGAATACCACAGTGGTTTATGCTCCTCATCCTTACATGTACATTAACAAATGCAGGGCCACCTCTGATGGACTAACTATTGAATCCGAAACCCCTCCAAAAGAAGTTCCTCTCGATAAGCTTCCACAATGGGAAGACAAAAAGGTCAAAAGACTACCATTAGTCTGGACTAATCCGCACACAAAAAAGCCACATCTCCAAGTCCATGGCTGTTGTGTCTACCAACTGGTTAATACAAACACCGGCGAAGTCGTGGCTGAACTCGAGGAGGCCAGAAAGATAGTCCAAAGATTGATGAGACCAGCTATCTCCCCTCAAAACATTTACTGTCATGGATGGAAACAAGGTGACCTTTGTATCTTCCACAACAGAGGTGTTATCCATTCTGTCACTGGGGAATTCGCCCCAGAGGAAAAGAGACTCATGCACCAATGTAATGTTGCAAGTGGTTCGGACCCAATCCTATAGATATGATTATGAATAGTTATTGTGTTTTATAAGAGGTGTTTTAGTTTTTAGTTAAGATAGCAAAATCTTTTTCCTATGATATTAATCAGTTATATTTCATCAACAATATCTAAATTTTGCGTTTCTTTGCGCTCAGTCATAGTTCAAAACGGAAGATCATTATCTTCTTCTTTTTCCCCGATTACCATTATCCCTTTCTCTATAACTGTTGCTTTGATTTCCCATCTCGAGATCCTTGTCTGCCTGGTCTCTGACATTTGGCATTTGAGGCAGTTTGACAGAAGGAGGTTCCGGCGTTATAGAGTTCGACGTGGGCCTGGATGGCAACCTAGGGATGCTTGGTAGACTATTGGCTCCTTGTGCAGGGGGAGAAATTTCAAGTTTCTTGTTAGCATTGTTGAGTTGGGTGCTATTTTGGTTCATTTGATTAGGAAACATATTTGGCGGCATTGGCATGTTTGGAAGAGAACTCATGTTTTGCATATTTGGCATGTTGGGCATGTTTTGCATGTTTTGCATATTTGGCATGTTGGGCATGTTTGGCATGTTGGGTACGTTTGGCATGTTTGGCATGTTTGGCATGTTTGGCATGTTTGGCATGTTTGGCATGTTTGGCATGTTTGGCATGAAGGATGGCATACCCATCATAAATGGAGGCAACATTTGCATTCCACCGGCTGGTCCTGGTGCACCACCTGGTAGCAACCCACTCAAACTTGGGGGAATGGACCCACTGGCTATCAAATCACTGATTAATTTTGATGGGTTGAATTCTGCCCTGAGTTTATCTTGCTTTGAGCAGTATGCTAACCAGGATAGTTCATCAAACCCAAAATTAAAATAGTCCGATATATCTGCACCAGGCAATCTCCATGGTTTCTCTTTTAGTTCATCTAAAGACAGCTTCGTTATCGGTAATCCTTCGTATTCTCCAACTTTATTTATATCCATACCACTTGTCTCGGTCAACATTGGCACAGTTTGCTGATTGAGCAAACCTGCTGTGTCTTCTTCTTTGCTCTTGTCATCATCTGCTGTCACTGTTTTTGATTCGGCTGACCCAATAATGAACTCGACATCTGAATCGCTGTCCGACTCCGATTCATCAGAGCTATCACCGGACATGCCATCTTCTTCATCTTTGCTATCAGGCCCTTGGTTCAATTCTGTGCCATCTCTTGCCTCAATTGTAGTTGTTAATTGTTGTACATCTTTCCGTTGGTCGTCCTCTGAGCCGTATAAAAAGTCATCATCTTCATCCATTGTGGTAATTATTTCTATCGTCCCGGTATCAACAAGGAACCGATATTAAACCCTCTATCTTAGAGTCAAATTCAAGCAAGTTGTGAAATTTTGCCTTGTGTAGATAGCATTCGCCTCGTTGTCAAGTCAATCCCATGTTTTGAAAGGGTAAAGTAATTCTGGTGAAGAAAATTCAATGAGCTTTTGATGGTGTGCGGGTGCAAAATCTAATATCTCTCCCTTTTTTTTATCCTTGTTTCATGGACCAACGACAGACTGCGCTCTTTGGAGCCTCTCCCAACCAAGGAGAAGAACTCTCTCTTCAATATCTAGCTTTTCGATAGTTCTAAGCGCAACATGACAGTATCTAGCAAACAGCTCAGAATGCTTTGTTGGATTGTGACAGGTAGCTCTCATCCTGGGCGCGTCTTTCCGAAACAAGGCCAACTGTTCTCGTGTCCTAATATACTCATTAAATCCAGGGATAAAATCAATCTCTACGCTAGATTCAGTGGAATATTGGATCCCAGATGGAACTGTGCTAGTAGGCATGTTGTCATTGGTATCTAATTCAATGATATCCCTGTTCTCTGTTTCGCCTATTTCGCCTAGTTCTTCGCTCCAATCCTCTAAAACCTTCAATATTCCTTTATCCAGCGGTTTTGGTTCTCTGTTTCCGTTGTAATCCGAAATGTTATTGCATAAAAAGTCGTAGTTCTTCGTTGTACCAGCATCCATATCGATTACTAGTTGTCTAATCCTTGTTTTGTTCAACTTTAGCCGGCGGTTACTTCTAACTGTGGAAAATCAATGGCGTTAGTATCTCTTCGTTTCATTTACATAACTATCGATTGTGTGGGAAATGATACAAACAGAATGGAATTTAAGTGGGTATGCCATTCTACAATTTATTTATCTCCTTGTTCTAAACTCTGTTCACCACTAATTTTCTGCTTTTCTGTTTGCTTTCTAGTATCCAGATATGAAGCACCAGAGCTTTCTGTATTATCTGGTTGATTTGTTTCTTGCTCCCAGGGGTACCTTAACAGACGTAAAACCTTAATAACCCCTTTTTTATGAAGGCATCCCTCCTTTTGAATTAGGGCACAGCGTCCAAAGGCTCTTTATTCCATTGGTCACGTTCTTGCGCCACATTATTCTCATTTTTATCACGTGATGAATATGAGGGTTCTTGAGGACCTCGGTTTCCTTTTTCAGATGAAAATTTTTTGAGCTCAGAATTTTCAGATTTTGTGGTACCAAGAGCAGGGAAAATGTCAGAGGACCCGCTACAGGTCTGGTTTGGCTTTTCTTCAAGTTGGTGAATAGAAGTTAAAGCTATCGATTGCAGAATCAGACACATTTCTTGTTAGATCTCGTTCGATAAATCATATCGCATATACATAGAAAATGTAAGTGAACTACAAGAAACTAAACAAACAGACAAGTTGAGAGGCAGGATTGAACAGGAGCATCAGAATTGAAGAATGTGAAGAGTTGAACAACGACTTCAAAAAAACATATTTTATAAACAACAACAGCTCAAAATGACTTCCAATGATGAGAGGATAACCTGACATTTCAAACGGTTTCAGTGATCATATGGTACTGAATTTATCGTTAGATGATTATGCAATGCTAGATGATGTGAATTTAATTAGTTCAACAGACAGTATGTCACTAATAACTATTGAACACCGTTTAACAACGAATAAATGTTCTATACTATCCTGCATTCGTTGTTCTGTGAGTTTCCTATTACAAAAATCAACGTACTAACTATTTTTACAGGTCTAAGAGAACTAAGAAGGTCGGTATCACCGGTAAATACGGTGTCAGATATGGTTCTTCTCTAAGAAGACAATGTAAGAAGTTGGAAATTCAACAACACGCTAGATACGACTGTTCATTCTGCGGTAAGAAGTCTGTTAGAAGAACTGCAACTGGTATCTGGATCTGCAAGTCCTGTAACAAGACCATTGCAGGTGGTGCTTACACAGTTTCCACAGCAGCTGCTGCTACCATCAGATCGACTATTAGACGTTTGAGAGAATTGGCTGAGGCTTAAATCAATTGTGTTGATAGCAGAAAAGTTAAATTTTTAGTATTTTTAGTCACACTGATCAAAGCATAAAGCAAAAAACTTAATTATATGTTTTTTAAACACAAGGTAGATAATGTAGATATCACAGAAGTAGGACAGAAGATGTGTGAACTCTTTGGAGCTTAATTCTAGTTCCCAGAATGGCGGGAGGTCCCAAAAACACAGTTTTTGAATAAGAATTAGTTAATGAAATACATTTCCGCTAGTCATAGCTATTTCTGAACAATCAGAAAAAAGAACACGAATGGTAAATAACCAACCGAACTTTATTAAAACCGTTCACTATTCATATTACCTTTGGGTCCACATATCTTTATAATCATCAATCAATATTCAGCCATAATATAATAATCTACTCTGCAAAAAAAAATTGATTAATTGGTGCATGCGGGGTTTGAACCCGCGACCATCGCGTTGCTTCGTAATGAAACGATGTGTGACGTTAAGTATAGACGTCTGTACGACTATAAGCACGATGCTCTTGACCTCTGAGCTAATGCACCAATTTTTCGGTATATTTTTTCCTGATGGACATAGACTCTTTCAGAAGCGAGTCAATGTATATATTGAATTAATTATGGGTATTTGGGATGGTATTCGGATCCTAATTAATATAAATGGGTGTAGAAAATAATGTAGTTTTGTTTGATTGAAGTTTTAGTAGGTTTTATGGGCTGTTTATAAAATAATTGAGGTCATAAATTTGCACGGATACCGGATCATAATGACATAGTTGTAAATAGGGGATTTGTATAAAAATGTATTAGAGATGTTTCGAGATGATCCGTAACTGTAAAGTGCAATATGTGAAAAACTGTTTTGTCAGCATTGATTTCCAATAGGTTTTTCATTTATTAGCCCCACTAAAGTTTTTGAAAAATGAATTCAATTTAATCTCCTTGATTTTTCGTATTTTTTGTCATGACTTGAGATCATTTTCATCTTCATATCCTGTCTATCTGCTATTGTTTCTTTTGATCGGCACCATTGAGATTCGGTCAATTTATAAAGATTGTCTTCTCCAGATGGTCTTCATCATCCCTGATAAGATAAGGAAAACTGTGAAAAATTTAAAACCTCACATAAGTAAATTTTCAATCTTGGATCTGAAAAATCCACTACAAATATCGTATTGTTTTTTGCTCTTTTACAGATTTAAATATATAAGGAAGAATCTGCCAGGTTTCTGTCCATTAGTGATGAGAAAAGGAACACACAGACTGGCTGCAATAATAGGAAGACGATTCAATAGTTCACTGGCTGGATTTTTAAAATTCAAGGAAACTCCTGGATACTTTCAACCAATACCCAAGAAAGATGATCAAATAATAGTTTCTATGTCGTCCGGAGTGGACTCGTCTGTGACAGCTTTGATGTATTCAAAATTGTACAAGAACGTGAAGGGAATATTCATGGCTAATTGGTCACCAGAGACTGTTGGGGGATCGAAAAAATGTACTGTTGAAAGAGATTGGGAGCAGGTCCAAAAGATTTGCAAACAGCTGAAAATACCGTGCGAAAGAGTGAATTTTGAGAAGGAATACTGGGCAGATGTGTTTGAACCAATGCTAGATATGTATAGAAAAGGCCTTACTCCAAATCCAGATGTTGGATGTAACAAATATGTGAAGTTTGGTAAGATGATTGAACATCTAAACGAACATTTCAAAGACCAGGAAAATTGGTGGCTAGTTATGGGTCATTATGCAAGAATAATGACTCATAAAACAACAGGGGAGTCACATTTGCTTCGAGCAGACTACAAACCAAAAGATCAGTCGTACTATCTGAGTCAAATACCTGAGAATGTTTTAAGAAAAGTGTTAATGCCTATAGGCCATTACACCAAACCTGAGATCCGCCAGATTGCTAGTGAATTCAATCTCCTCACCAAAGACAAACCGGACTCTCAGGGATTGTGTTTTGTAGGTCAGAATGGTAAGTTCAAAGATTTTCTGAACAAGTTTATGGAGCCTAATCCAGGAGAGATTGTGACCAAGGATGGAAAAGTTTGGGGAAAACATGAAGGATTATGGCATGGAACTATAGGGCAAAGATCTGGAATATCCATGCCACAGGGTGACCCTAATTACAAGGGTGTTTGGTTTATATCAGGCAAGAATTACGAAAAGAATCAGCTCATCATTTCACAGAAAAGCGATTTAAATGCCTTCAATAAGGATTTAGTATATGTGAATGACTGGAACTGGTTGAACAGCACCTTAAAGTTTGACAATCTTCCTGAAATTGGAAGGCTAAATGTACAATTGAGATCACTTCAGGAACCGAATCGCTTGATTGAAGTGACTCCCCGAGATGACGGCCGCATTAAATTCATTCTCACACACAAATCTTACGGTATAGCACCGGGTCAAAACTTGGTTTTGTATGATGGAGACCGTGTTTTAGGAGCGGGAGTAATTTCAGATGTGGCGAACTCTGATAAATGAAATACAGTAATTAATGAGCTTATAAATAGAAGAATATACGTATACTTATAAATATTCATGCATTTTTAGTTTTGGTCCTTTGATCGACACGTCTTGTTAATTCCCATAATTTGCGCTCGACTTCCACCATGAATTGACTCTGTTCGTATGCCTGGATCATATAAAGCTCCAGATCTCGCATCGACCGCAAAAGTAGCTTGTTGTAATTCGATTTGGCTGCTGCAAAATTATCTAACACTTCATTATACTGATCCAACGAGATAGATCCTAACTTTTCGATCTTTTTTCGGAGGTTAAAATCTCGTTCAAGATTTCGGATTGCATCAGACTGCCGTATCAGTTCGTCTATTGATATCAAATATTGGTTCAATCGACCTATATTCACAGTGACCAATCTGCGTTTATCCTGTAAATCCACTGTATCTCCATCATCACCTTCGACCTTATGCAACGGTAATTCATCGTATAGACCAACCTCCTTGAGACCAGAAACCAATTGGGAAATCTCACTGTGTTTATTAAACAACTTCCTAACCCTATCTGAATGAGAGAGAAGCTGCTGTTGAATCGATGCATCATCTCTGAGACCGGCTAAGCGTGACTCCAACTCTATAAGACGAGAGTTTATCGCTGAATAAGACAATTTATCCACTATCATCACTTTTGGCATTCAACCTTGTCCCGTAACACCCTCCTTTTTAATGCTTTGTAGCCAAACCCACTAAACGTCTTATCTTCACTTTTGAACTCTCTAGGGTGCCTTGTTTTTCAGGCAGTGCTACTCCTTTGAACAACCTTTTAGATATCTGATCTAAAATGAAACATTCGACATTTGGAATTGTAATGCGACGGAAACAATCAAAACTATGACGATATAGCTGAAAACTCTATGAAACCATAATATAAGCCATATCAAGCTGTCACAAACCATCGTTGACCTGTAGCAATAAGCAACAGACAGTAATAATAATACCGTCTTTTGAAAAGACAACCTATTAGCTCGGAACAAGAATAGACTATGCAAAGTTTGGAAATAACACAACCTCCCCAGATACGGAGTCCTAATGACACTTTCAGTAGACTCCCAGTTACAGAGTCAACGCATGTTGATCTCTCGGGGAGATCACAATTAATAGGGCGGTGTAATAATTGATGACATAATACATGACTCAGCATTCTATTCTCTGTTTGCCATCTCAACAAGTTGTGTACGTATAGTAAAAACAGATAACTCGTGGTGCTGTTTTCATGAAACTTCAATTTAAAGAGTTTTTATTTGACTCTAGAGTGATAGACACTTTTGAAGCAGCAATAAGAAAGAGAAAACACAGACAAAATGGTAAGATAATTAAGTAGGATGGAACACTAACGTGGATTGATTGATTGTGATATTATGGAATAATGGACGAGACCTCTTTGGTTTTACCGAGCAATTGGGTGATTGATTAATGATGATGATACTAGTCATTGTTGAATTTGCAAACAATTAGTTCTAACGAGTGTTCGCATGATTTCTATTTGACGCTGCCAACTAGAATATTATTTCCACAAGACATAAACTAACAGCTTTGTAATAATATAGTCGAGATCAGGGTATGTTCAGATTTCTGAATTCACAATAGATCTATACTAACGAAATATAGTGTTGCCGTTTCCGATGAAGCCTTGAAGGCATTTAATGACTTGAAGTTGGGCAAGAAGTACAAATTTGTGATTTACAAGTTGAACGATGCAAAGACCGAAATTGTGGTTGACGCAACCTCTGCAGACCCATCATACGACTCATTCGTAGAGCAATTGCCAGAAAATGACTGTAAGTATGCTGTCTATGACTTCGAGTACGAAGTTGGTGAGAACGACGGTAAGAGATCCAAGATTCTATTCTACCAATGGTCTCCTGACACTGCCAATGTGAGATCCAAGATGGTTTACGCCGCATCCAAGGATGCGTTGAGAAGAGCTTTGAACGGAGTTGCTACTGAGATCCAAGGTACTGATTTCAGCGAGGTCGCTTACGAGAGTGTGTTAGAAAAGATCGGTAGAGTTATTGGATACCATTAAATGCTCACGTAGACATGGTATTCAGAGACTCAATGCGGGGTCAATTCACAATAATATGAAGTTTTGACATGCCGTTGATGATCTGTTGACGATTCAGTGACTCTTCGGTTCATCCGTTGTACTGTTGAACGTAGATGTTTTCCACCTTCAATAATACTACTTAGTTTTTTATCGGTTTTTTTATTGTAGATGGTGTTGAAGCTAGGCTTTATTCTGTAAAAAACCCAATTATGCCCTGACCATCTAATGTAGCTGTGTTATGAGGTTAGCTACGCATCTTTTCTGTTTTATGATATTCCGAATAACAGAGACCCCAATAAGTTACCCGGCCGTTCAAAACACCCTCCTAAAATCAATAAAAAGGTCCGATGCAGAGGTTTTTGTTGTTACGGGTTTCCAGTTATAAAGGATTCTGTTTATCTATCTGTATTTCCTTTATAATAGTGAATGTGAGTTTAGAGAGTAAAATACGGGATAAGTATTGCAATTGTACACATGCCAGGAGCATTACCAAAGGAAAGGCTTCCACGTGCCAACTTGGAGCAAAAAATAATGATAATCGATCATTATCATGACTCCAAAAGACCTCAGAGTGAGACTGTGGACTTCTTCAAAGAACGATTCTCTATCTCGACCTCCAGTTTCAGTGAATGGCTCAAGAATGAAATGGAACTAAGAAGACGATTTCAAGAGGCTCATCAGACGGATGAAGCCACTAGTAAGTCAATGAGGTCGTCCAAACGTAAAGGATCTTACAAATATGCACACATTAACCGTGCTATGCACAAAGCTGTTGAAGATCGACTTGCTCAGAATCTGCCTGTGAGCGAGCCAATTTTGCGGGAATACTGGGTCAAATTTGCTAGACAATTTGGAGTGGTTGATCCTAAAAGAATGGAGAGTTTTAGTCACGGTTGGCTGTCTACTTTTAAGAAACGACACGGTCTGGATAGAAAGACTATGAGAGGCAGTAAAACAGGATCAGATGTAGGCCAAACGACATTGGATGAGGCAAACAATAGTACTACTGGGTCTTCATCCAATGATCATACTTCCGGTACTGTAACTTCGACAAATAATGACTCTTCTACTGACGACCAGCTCGCTAATATCCTGCCAGCCCCCGATTTCGCTTATCAGGGAGTACAGAGCGGAAACTTTGACAATAGTCAGCTTCCTCAGCCTCAGCCCGGCTTTGCAAATTCCAGACAACATCTTCGCCAGCAACATGGTCTTCCTAATCTCGCTTCAGTTCATTCTCATTCACAGGGACATCAGAACGAGCCTCACGAATATCTCATCATGGATTCCAGCAATCAAGCCAACCCATCATCTTCGTCTACAACCGCCTTGCCAAATTCTTCCCATGAGGGTCATACCATCTCTGATAGATATCAATCTTACGAGGTTAATCAGCTTTTAAATAATGGCAGCTCATCTCAGAGAGCTGCCAGCCAATTCCAACGGTTGATACCATCTGGCCAGCAGAATGCACAGGATAATGCACAGGGAGTGTCACAGAGTCAGCACTCTGCCCAAACCCAACAGGGGAATGTTCAACAAACGTCTCAGGCCCAAACAGCTCATGGAAACCATTTTATTGGGCTCAATTCAGGACATCAGCAAGCCCAGTTTGCGACTCCAATGTCGGGCTATCTTTCTGTTGATAATGCTCTCAGCAGGTACCCGATGATGGGTTCATCAGGAGGTTCTGGAGTTGTGTCTGCCGCTCCAGGAGCGGGAACAGCGGCCACTCCAACAGGTGCTACATCACAAATCGCTTTACAACAACACCAACTCCAACAACCCTCACAACATCATCAGTCTTCTCAAGCTCAGCAAAACCACGAATCAGAACAGGACTTTTCTATTGATATCTCTGACATGGAGAAGTTCATTTTTGTGTATTCTGAACGGTTTTTTCAACAATATGGATTCCAATTTGCTAAATCTAAAGAGCTATTCGATGCATTCAAGGCTAAGTTCATGGAAGAGAAGCTTATTTACAGCTCCAATGGTGCCAAATCAAGCTCCTCTGTTGATGAATTGTTTATGAGGAGAGTTAGATAAGAGATTACTCAACACTAACCAAAAGAGACAACTTGAGGTATTCGTTATTTGTATTATGTCGAGAATTGTACTATCATTATATGACAGAATGTAAAACTACAAATGTAATTTGACAATTTCATCAAGTCACATAACTAACCGAAGCGTAAGAAGGTTTTATTAATGTTAACACAGGTTGAACGTAGTGTATTCAACGAGGAGAAGACATAATTGAAAAGCAAAAGAAAATCAAGGGTGAAATGGTAGGTTCATAACCTATGAATGACTTGGCTCGACTAAGGTCATCACAGATATCATACGGCTCTAAGCAGTCTCTGTATTAGCTGGTTGCTGTTGTATCATCTCAGCATCGTATTGTCCCTGTTGTGTATTGGTACCATCTAAGGCCTCTGATCCCTCAATCTCGTGGAAGTCCAGTATCTCACTATACATCATAATTCTCCAGGTATCTACTGGCAAGTCTGCATCATTGAAACTCCAATCAAACTTCTCTTCAGCAACTGGCTCATCTGAAGGATCGTGATAGGGACTTAAATATGGATGAGATAGAGCCTGTTCTGCCGTCACTCTCTTACGTGGGTCAAACACAAGCATCTTGGAAAGCAAGTCCACAGCTTCTGGCTCCACTCCTTTAAACCGCTGGGTCAGTGGAATAGGCTCCCTGTGGGGAAGTGACTGCACAAATCTCAAAGTATTTTCAGAACAAATTGTATTAATCACATCCTCTGGTGGAGAGCCCAAAAGCTCTGTTATTATGGAGAACTGATGGACATGGTCTTTGCCAGGAAACAAAGGCTTTCCCTCAATCATCTCTGCAAATATACATCCTGCAGACCAAATATCTACCTCTGTATCGTATTTTTGCCAAGTCAACATGATCTCTGGAGCTCTATAGTATCTTGTGGAGACGTAACCTGTCATTTGTGGATCCTGAATTCTGGCAAGTCCAAAGTCACAAATTTTCAAGTCACAATTCTCATTAATTAGGATATTACTAGGCTTCAAGTCTCTATGGATAACCCCAGCTGAATGCACGTATTTCAATCCTCTCAAAATCTGGTATAAGAAGTATTGAATAAATTGTTTTTCCAAAGGTCTTGAAGTTAGCAGTCTATGCAAATCGGTACCCAACAGCTCTGTCACAAAGTAAATATCTTCCAATGGTGAAAGGAAAATGTCATCCAAAGTTATCAGATTCTCGTGTCTAAGATGATTCAATAATTTTAGTTCTCTGTACGTTCTTTTAGCAAGAACCGTAGTGGAAAATGGCTTCATGACCTTCTTGATGGCCACAGTCTGTGAAGTTAATCTATCTTTGGCAGAACAAACGAGCCCAAACGCACCCATCCCTACAGGGTTCAAATCTGTGTATCTGGACGTGGTCTCGAACACAGTTCCAAATATCTGAGTCCGTGTGAATTCTTGAGACATTTTGATTCTATTTTGATTGTTTTTAGATGTATTGTCAACCGCTTATCAGCTTTTGGGTTCTCAAGTAGCTATCAATAATTGTTCTGTTCCTTCTAGAACCCCAACAGCCCCACTGTTCTTCAGACTGCTGCTTTCGTTTATTGTGCTCTAAAAGTAAAACAAAATACTTTGTATTATAAATCCACCACGTTTTTAACGTCTTTATCACCTCTCCTTAGTCTAATTATCTTCTGGAGTGGCCTCAATTCCCTTCTTGCTAATTGATGCCCATCTCTAGATTTTCTAATTACTTGCAAATTCACAAAATGAGCGGAAATCCTACTTGTGCACGGATGTTATATTGGGGTCGACCGCGTCGATCACTGCATCACGTGACATGAACATGATCCCTCCCTTATTACTCTAACAACTCTAGGAAGACATACACATAGTTGTTGCACTATCTAACGAATATAACGCCTTGAGTATTAGTATATAGTCTTCTCTTGGGTATATATTCTCCATCGTCAAGTACCCCTAAACACCGTAATATGAACTGGCTCTAATTAGCTATTACTTCTCTAGTTCGCTTCCTTAAGAAGGGAGCACTCTCTTAACGGATAGATAAAGAACATAATGATATCAATCTAATACCTATAGGCCACTTTATTTCCTATTTAAATTGATATCAAGCAATTTGTGTGATTCAATTTATGTTCAGGAATCGTCCTTGAATACGTTGACACCATCATAAATACATCACATAATACATTACGTAATCCATCTCTCGGAACAGAAAAATAGCTTCAGAGATCGATGACTTTATAGGAGTCCGCAATGTAGCATTATGTAAAAGGATTATCAAGGAGTATACAAGGGGCCGTATCTGGTTAAATAACATATCGTCTTTCCAATAGTATAAGAACAATCAAACAGAAACCAATAAGAAAAATGCAATACAAAATGGCTGAACAGGAGGCATCAGAGCTCGATTCTAAATTCAAGACCCACTCTGATCTCTTCAAGTTCCCTACTTTCAGATCAGTTGGATTGCCGGATCCAGCTGGCAATATTGGAAAAAAGACATTGGACACAAAAGTCAACTATTTGTGTGGAAACTCACTTGGACTGATGCCAGTATCAACTCCCAAGGCCATCGAGAATGAGCTTAAGGCATGGGGTCAACGAGCAGTGGAGTCGCATTTCGATCATCCAGGAAAAAAAGATGGGCTTACTGAGTGGATGAACATTGATTTGCCAGTGGTTCCTCTTCTCGCTTCTGTTGTGGGAGCATTGGAGTCAGAAGTTGCTTGTATGGGCACCTTAACAATGAATTTGAACGCTCTCTTATGCTCCTTCTACAAACCCTCAGAGACGAGATACAAGATTTTGTTCGATAAGGGCGCCTTTCCTTCGGATTATTATGCTCTACTAAATCAGGTAATGTTACATGGTTATGATGAGAATGCTTTGATTCAACTCGGGCCACGAGCAGGTGAGGTCTATCTGAGGCACGATGACATTATGGACGTCATTAGAGAACAGGGCGATTCCATTGCTGTTGTTTGTTTCCCAGGCATCCAGTACTATACTGGGCAATTTTTCAGAATTGCTGAAATCACTAAATTAGCACACGAAAAGGGGTGTGTAGTTGGTTGGGATCTTGCACATGCAGTTGGAAACGTTGAGCTAAAATTGCATGATTGGGATGTTGACTTTGCAGCATGGTGCTCATACAAATATCTCAATTCTGGACCCGGTGCTATTGGAGGATTATATGTCCATGAAAGACACACGAATAGTCCTGAAAAATGGATGCCTCGTTTAGCAGGTTGGTGGGGAAATGATGCCAGCGAGAGATTTAAGATGATAGAGAACTTCAGGCCCATTCAAGGCGCTCTTGGATTCAGACAGTCGAATCCCAGTGTTATAGATGTTGTTTCTTTGAAATCTGCATTAGAAACCATGCAAAAATGTGGAGGAATAAACACTCTTCGTGCCAAATCCATTGAATTGACAAATTTCTTTGAGAAACTACTGAAACAGTCTAAATACTACCGTTCATTAGCAGACTCTGAAACTTGTACGATCCCTCATTTCGTGATTATCACTCCTTCAGATCCAGAACAAAGGGGAGCCCAGCTTTCGGTTCTGTTCAAGCCACATTACGACGACCTTAAAGAAAACATTATGGAGAGGATATTTTCTTATTTGAGAGATCATGGTATTATTTGTGACGAAAGACGTCCAGATGTCCTACGTCTTAGCGCTATTCCTTCATACAACACTTTTGCAGATTGTTTAGAGTGTGTGAGAATTGTGAACCAGGCTTTTGAACACTTATTATGAGAGAAGTCCTGATTGAGAAATGTCATGACTTGCACCCTCTTACCAAAGATTGGGCAATATCACGAAATTCTGTGATATTTGGACACCGTTCTGAAAAAGTAAGATGATATCCCTATAACATCTAAAAGCAGCTATACTTTTGACAGGCGGCATCTTTTGTTATCAGTCGTGGCTCTTGAATACTAGATCATCTGTTAAAAGCGTCCCCAAGTTTCGAACAATTGAAGATACTTTTGACAGCTTACCTAGAGGCGTCGCGGCTCCCGGATGACATAATATTACGTCTTCTTTCAAATTGATTGCAACAACCAACCACAGTATTTTAGAACTGTGGTGGCTCGTAATCACCTATAAGGAAATCTCTTCGTCAAGTTGATGTTTGAAGGTGTTTTTATGGCTGTGTAAAATTAACAATTGAGAACAATAGAAAAAAATATATGGCTGCTATTGTTTATTTATTTGCAGACATATTTGTCATTTACTGAAATTTCACGTGACAAGGTCTCATCTACCAGGAGTTGAGAATGGACTGTCAGAGTAAGGGGCCAACATACCGGAGAAAGTTTGCCCTGCTGTGGTAATGGAAACACCTTGACAATGAGATTTGCACCTGTTATAGCTGTGGCCACAATCAGAGTTTACTAAGCAGTTACTATAGGGGAGGATTTTTGATAGGAATCGAAGCTTGGAAATTGATCTTTATTCGTTTTTCTCTTAAGCTAAAAGGTGTGGATTTTTTCTTGGACGAAAGTTGCAATTAATCAAAGGGAGGTATCACTAGGCTGTCTATTGCTGTATCTATAAAGTTGCATCAAAGTGCTCGATTATTGATTTGATTTCACACTTGGGGTTTCATTTTAATCAATTTGCCATACATTTCGAAAGGCTGAAAACTTTCAATTCTGCTCTTAAAACCCCAAATGTCACCAGACATAGCCTCTAGTAATTCCAAGGATCAGAAAAATGTTCTTGTGGAACACACTAGAGAATACAATGATTTATCAGAGATACAATCAAATGAGGCGCAATCAAACTTAACGATAGAGGGATTTGAAGAAGAAACTATAGAAGTTAAAGACTATATTCTCGGTTTAGTCTCCTCACCAAGAAGGAAGGTGGTGAACTACGCAAAATCACTACTACCAATTTTTGGTTGGATTGGTCATTATCCTTTCACTCCATCATGGGTTTACAGTGATTTTGTTGCGGGTGTTACTGTGGCCATTGTTCTTGTTCCCCAGTCTATGTCATACGCCCAGATCGCGACGCTTCCATCGGAATATGGTTTGTATTCATCATTTGTGGGTGTCTTAATATATGCTTTCTTTGCTACAAGTAAAGATGTCTCCATCGGACCGGTCGCTGTGATGAGTTTGGAAGTTGGTAAAATCATCGCAAGAATTCAAGAAAGGAACGGTGATGAATACAGCGCACCAGTAATTGCAACCATGGTCTCCTTACTTTGTGGATCGATCGCCCTAGGTGTTGGACTTCTCAGATTGGGTTTCTTAGTGGAACTGATTTCATTGCCTGCCGTGTTAGCTTTCATGAGTGGATCAGCTCTTAATATCATTGTTGGACAGGTCCCAGGTTTAATGGGATTCAGTAAACACGTGAATACGAGACAGGCCACTTACAAGGTGGTCATCGAGTCTTTGAAGAACCTACATAGAACGAAGGTTGATGCCGCTTTCGGATTGGTTTCACTGTTTATCTTGTATCTGTGGAAATTTACAACAACAACCTTATACAAGAGATATCCTAAGTATAAGTTTATTTTCTACATCGAACAAATTAGAACTGCAATTGTCATTATCTTCAGTACATTGATCAGTTTCTTGATTATCAGACATGACAGAGAGAATTCTGCTTTTGGAGTTAACGGTGTCGTTCCTTCTGGTTTGAAACATGTGGGTGTCATGAAAGTTCCTCCAGGCTTAGCTTCCGAGGTGAGCAAAGAATTGCCTGCAGCTGCAATCATCTTATTCCTTGAGCATATTTCAATCTCCAAGTCTTTCGGTAGATTGAATGATTACAAGATCGATCCAAACCAAGAATTGATTGCCATTGGTGTCACCAACTTAGTGGGTACTTTCTTCAACGCATATCCTGCAACTGGTTCCTTCAGTAGAACTGCATTGAAATCTAAATGTGGTGTCAGGACTCCATTTGCAGGCGTGTTCACTGGTGCTTGTGTTTTGTTGGCTATTTATTGTTTCACAGATGCTTTCTACTACATCCCAAAGGCGGCATTGTCTGCAATTATTATCCATGCTGTCAGCGATTTGATTGCATCATATAAGATAACTTGGAACGTCTGGAGAGTTCAACCTGTTGACTTTGGTATTTTTATTATTGGACTAATTATCACTGTCTTCTCATCCATTGAGAATGGAATATACTTTGCAATGTGTGCTTCTGTTGCATCGATGTTATGGAGATTATGTAAACCAAATGGAACTTTCTTGGGAAGAATAAAGGTGATTGAGGTAGCTGACCCTCAAATTACTTCTCCTGGACACAAGGAATCTGTGACAGAAAGTGGAAACAAAGTAGACAGAGCGTCTGTGTTGTCACGTACCTACAGTTCCAGCTACAGATGGGTCCCATTACCAAATACCTCTTCAAAGGTTCACACTGAATTTGTCAATAGCAAGGTGAATGTTTTGCCACCACCTCCGGGAGTGATCGTTTTCAGGCCTTCTGAGTCATTTGTGTACTCCAATTCTTCTGTCCAGGTGGACGTAATATTAGACGAAGTTAGAAGACTCACCAAACCTGCACATTTAAAGCTAGAAAAGACTTTCAACCGTCCTGGCCCTCTTAAGGTCGGATGGTTCAAGAAGGGAACAGATGAAACCGAAAATATAGTTGACAATAGACCTCCTCTCAGGATCATTCATATTGACTTCAGTCAGACAAGCGGATCAGACGTCACCTCTATTCAGGCTCTTATCGATTTAAAGAAATCGGTGGATATGTATGCTGGAACGAATTATCAATTCCATTTCTCTGGCCTTATTAACCCATGGGTGAAAAGAGCTCTAGTGAATGGTGGTTTCGGAGGCGATGTTCATGAGACTGAGAATGATATAGATATAGAGGAGTTTAGGGCTGATGATGACTCATCTCAAGAAGAGATTATCCAGGAGCAATCGAAGAAAGCTGAATTAAAGAAACCAAGCGATATTGAACACAATGTGTTTGCTGTTGGATATAATACAGGATCTGAGGGTCACTTATATGCCTTAACAGATACATGTCATCCTTTCATTCATCTAGACATTCCTTCCTACACTTACTTGGACAACTGATAATCTGGGGTGTGATCTATTTATAATAAATTTATATTGGTGATATTGGTGTTAATTTTGATCTGAACATACTGTAATTTAATTATTGTAGATGTAAACTTTGGCCACAACCGATCGTGGCTGTTGATTAAGAGATTTGAGTGGGCCAATGATCTAATCGAGACCGAGATTTGATTTAGGGCTTCTCGCGAGAGACTTTTCAAAGTTGAGCTTGTTCAGTTTCTCTCTTTTGAAGAAAGACTGGAGAAAGATGAATAATGCTCAATAGGACTCTAGTAACGCCCATTGTGAGTAGGAAGTTGGACGAATAGAAAGCCATGATTTCCTCTATAGAAATAATAGTTTTGTCCATTAAAGAGTTCTCGCCCGTGGAGAGCCAGATGATCACTATCATTAATCGAGGCTACAATAAACCACGGTTCAAGTATATGGTAATCGATACTCCAAGAATAAAGACATCTCTGGTGCAAGACTTTAATATTTCAGACCCAGATGATTCATATTTGGCAGTATGTGTGGCAACAGGAACCAATGTCTGCGATCTCAATTTGAAGGACCACGACGATGCTGCTAAAGTGACCAAAGAATTGCTACAAAAATATCCTCAAGGATCTTTAGATCTAGATCATCCGATATACCATAGTACCTACGAAAGACTAGCAGCTATCTCAGAATACACAGATCTCCAGTCGGTTGTCCTGGGAACTGTTGGGCTTAAAAGAATAGAAGATTCACAATCTATAGAATACGAACTTACAGGATTCACATCTTTCTATCCCCAGATTTCCAAAATCTTGTTAGATTTCATACACGATTTTGCTCAGGATAAACTCAATGCAACGTCAATCATAGCTGAGGTAATTGATACCCACCAGCTCGAGAAATTCTACCAGAACCATGGCTACATTACCAGCCATCTTATTGAATGCAAAATCGACAAGACCACTAATCTCGTTCTAGGAACAACCATGGAGGACGGAGTTCGAGCAAACCATGACTTCAATATGATCGTTATGAGGCGATCTCTTTGATAAACAGTCTAGACTTCTCACTGTCAAGCTCAAGAGATCAATGAACCACCGATCCTGTTGCTGCAGAGGTTGGAGTCATTTGATATACTTACATAATCAATTATATAATCCAAACAAAATTTTTTGGACATTGAGCGAACAAATGTGAAAGTGTCAGAGAATATTATGCTTTCAGAGGGAGGATGTGATGGATAAAATAGAAAGCAGATACAACTTGAAAGGAATAGATATAAACTTGAGAGGATACGTAAATAGCACGATCCAATCTATATGGTATTTTTGCGGAATTGGTCAAATAAGGCAAATTTTCGACAATATATTAGATTTTATTCACAGAAAGTAAGAGTTGCAAGATTAGGAAATAAAGGACTGGCTAGCAAAAATATGTCTGAAACATTTAATAGAGAGGCCTTAGAGTCTGTTCTTAAGAGAAGATTCTTCTTTGCTCCTGCATTTGAGATTTACGGAGGAGTTTCTGGATTGTATGATTATGGTCCACCGGGATGTGCTCTTCAAGCTAACATTGTGGATGTGTGGAGAAAGCATTTTATTTTAGAGGAGGACATGTTGGAGGTTGATTGTACAATGTTGACCCCACACGAGGTTTTAAAGACATCAGGACATGTTGACAAGTTTGCTGACTGGATGTGTCGTGATTTGAAGACCGGAGAAATCTTCAGAGCTGATCATTTGATTGAAGAAGTCCTTGAGTCAAGACTGAAGGGAGACAAAGAAGCAAGAGGTGAAAAGGTTGAGGAAGTCGAGGAAGATGAACAGAAGAAAAAGAGAAAGAAGAAGGTCAAGGAAATTAAGGCCATCAAGCTTGAAGATTCAGAGGTCAAGGAGTACGAAACCATTTTGGCCAAGATTGATGGTTATTCTGGCCCTGAATTGGGTGAGATCATGACTAAATATAAAATCGGCAACCCAGCCACAGGAGAGCCATTAGAGCTTCCAATGGCATTCAACTTGATGTTTGAGACCGCCATTGGACCATCCGGTCAGCTCAAAGGTTATTTAAGACCAGAAACTGCTCAAGGTCAATTTTTGAACTTTTCGAAGTTGCTAGATTTCAACAACGAAAAGATGCCGTTTGCTTCCGCTTCTATCGGAAAGTCCTTTAGAAACGAAATCTCGCCAAGATCTGGTCTTTTGAGAGTCAGAGAGTTCTTGATGGCAGAAATCGAGCATTTCGTTGATCCAGAAGAAAAGTCCCACCACAATTTCAAATCTGTGGAGAATATCGAATTGAGTTTCTTGAGTAGCAATGTCCAACAATCAGGATCTACCGATATCACAACTACTACTATTGGAGAGGCTGTCAAATCTGGTATGGTTGATAACGAAACACTGGGTTATTTCTTAGCCAGAATTTACTTGTTCTTGGTCAAAATCGGTGTTGATCCAAAAAAATTGAGATTCAGACAACACATGGCCAACGAAATGGCGCATTATGCTCAGGACTGTTGGGATGCTGAGTTGAAGACATCTTACGGTTGGATTGAGTGTGTTGGTTGTGCCGACAGATCCGCTTACGATTTGTCTGTGCATTCTGCTAGAACGAAGGAGAAGCTTTGTGTTAGACAAGCACTTCCAGAACCTAAGGTTGTTGAGAGATACGAATGTGAAATCGACAAGAAGAAGTTTGGACCAAAGTTCAGAAAGGATGCTCCAAAGGTAGAGCAATGGTTGTTATCTAGAACTGAGTGCGAGCTTGAGGATCTAGCCAAGGAGTTGGAAGAGAAGCTTAACTTGAATGTCAAGATTCCAGATACCACTGTACCAGAGATTGAAATCCCAGGAGAACTCCTTAAGATCTCGAAGAAAACCAGAACCGAACACATCAGAGAATACACTCCTAATGTCATTGAGCCTTCATTTGGAATTGGACGTATCTTGTACTCTGTGTTTGAACACTCATTCTGGACTAGGCCAGAGGATTCTGCTAGATGTGTTCTTTCCCTTCCTCCATTGGTTGCTCCAACAAAGGTTTTGTTGGTTCCATTGTCTAACAATGATACTTTACAACCAGTCTTAAAGACTGTCAAGGATACGCTCAAGACTTATCAGATTCCTTTCAAGGTGGATGACTCTTCTGCTTCTATCGGTAAAAGATATGCTCGTAATGACGAATTAGGTACCCCATTTGGTATCACTATCGACTTCGACTCTGTTGAGGACAACTCTGTCACTTTGAGAGAAAGAGACTCAACCAAGCAAGTCAGAGGTTCTGTGGATGATGTTGTCAAGGCAATCATTGCTCTCACTTACCATGGAGCATCATGGGAACAAGGTGTCAAGGATCTCACCCCATTTGAAAGTAAGAATGACAACGAATAGATCATCTTACATTAATATTTTTCTCTTTTTTAATATTTCTGTATTTAATCTCGGCAAATTCTGTTATTTTGTGCCACAACCTCTGTAGTGGCATTGTCAATGATCATTTAAGTCCCAAAACCAGTTTAAACCCAATACTCCTGATCTATAGATTTACCAATTCAAGCTTGTGAAAACATCCGTACACCATAAAAATTTGTTCAACATGACCGAAAACTGAAGTGAAGGTCACCAAAGGCAGTACAAAACAAAAGAAGGATATACTCAATAAACTGCACACACTGGAAGAAAAAAGACTATAAGAAAGCAAAGCCAGCAACAGCTTGGAATTTAAAGTGTATAGACTGAACATACTTAGCTCTGAGCAGTAGGACTAAAGATACAGACAGACACGGTTAAAGCAGACAGAGTGTCGGCATTGGAGGTCTATATCGATTTATCTGTTGCAATAAGCACCATACCGGCTCGCTAACAGAGACTGACATATGGAAATTAGCTAACCAGTCACATACACGATATTAAAGTAGCCAATTCTATTGAAACCAATTTGTCATTCATTACTATTATAAAACACCTTGAGCTAGATCATTCTCACGAAATTAGCACACTATTAGTTTTCTTTGCATCTGTTGCATTATATTGATACCAAATATCGTCTCCATTCATTTGTATGCTATAAGGAATTTTGAAAATGCCTTCCGAAACAAGTGACACACGCTTACTGGAGTCTGAGTCGTGTAACTCTCTACCCATGAGCGACAGTCCCCAGCTCCCTCGTTATAGAGGAACATTCAACGTCAATGCGTTGACAGCTAAGGAAATGGAGCAACAAGCTACAGATATGCTGATTACCGAGCCTCCAAAGAAGGATTGCGAGTCTGGATGGAGCTTATCGGATGAAGTTACTGACGATGATACCCACACGCGTCGGCTCGCAGAGAAAGCGGCAATCTCTGTACCAGAACCTGGCACCCCAGAATATACTAACACAGCGGTAAATCAAGACCAAAAGAAGGAACAGCCCACACAAGAGCAGACTATAGCAGCATTGCAGGACAAAATCAGAAACACTTTACGCATCAATAGTGTTGACAATACTGCTGGACAAGTGAGAACTTTAGAAGCGGCACCTCAACCACTGGCCAAAGAAGAAGTCTCTCAGGGTTATTCGGAATCTGATGAATTAGATACGGCTGGTTCCGTTAAGACACTTGATCCCCTACAATATCGGGAAGATGCAGAATTACAGAAATTTGCTGAATTCACTTCTGTAGCTACCAATTCTACGGACGATTTTGAATCCACCAGGCCTCTTCAGGCGACCCAGAAAGAGGATTTCAAATATTCACAAATGGGCGAGTATGAGGGCAAGATCTCTAAGCTTGATACCGAGCCTAAAGTTATGTCTGCAATAAGCGTTCCCTCTATACGAACTCTCCATCATAAACAGAGTTCGATTAACGATGCTACCAAGCATATAATCGAAAAAGAGGCTATAGTGACAGAGAAAGGATCGGATAATGATTCTCAGGATTTGAATGATTTACCACAAGACAAGGTTCTCGAAGAGAAGTACATAGCAGAACTTAAAATTCCAGAAAGGAAGATTTTCAAGCTAAAAACATCTCAGGAGTCACCTAACCTTGATCCAAAAGAAAATCATGAAAACATCACTCTTGATGAGTCAGGAAAGGTAGACGAAAAGACATCAGACACAGCTGATACTTTTGAGACTGACATCAGAACCTCCTCAGTTACAGAGAAGTCGAATATTGTTAGTGAGCGCGCAGTTGATTCTATACTTGAAGGGTATCAACAGAATTCTCCCATCCCTCCTCGTACTGCGAAGGATAATAATTATGCAAATTCGGAGTCTGTGTCATCGGAACCATACACTCCCAATTTGCAAGATACTTCTGGATCGTGGAATGCTGATGACGGCTCTGGAACTCCACGTTCATCACCTTATTTGAATAAGAAAGTGTACATTGAATCAACTCCAAATGCGTATCGTTCAGTTTCTGCAGGTTCGACAACCAATAAGACCAGTGTTGGCTCCACTCCATCGTCTGAGATGAAAAAGAGTAAAACCAAGAAGATGTTCGGAGGAATCTCAAGTTTTGTTTCAAATCTAACCTCTTCTGGAACAAGAAATGTTTCACAGTCAAAGTTGATTTCTGAACCATACGACTATATCCGTCACCAGCATGTAGAGTACGATCCAGATTCGCAAACATATATCGGTTTGCCAGATGAATGGAAAAAGGCGTTGGCAGCACAAGGAGTGTCAGTTGAAGAGCAGCGTAGAAATCCCCAGGCTGCAAACCAAGTTATAAATTTCTTCAACTCAAACTTCAACGATGGCTCCAATAAATTCATGAAAGTCCAAGGCCATGATTCAGAGCGTAGCAATGATAATGACAGCGCTTTAAGCGACGGGGAATTCAAGACTCCTAATATATCTGGTTCACAATTTGAATATTCGGAAAATAATACCCCGTCCAGTCTTACAAGTTCAGCTTTTAACAAAACACCTGTTGTGCATCAAAAAGAAGCGTTTACTTCCACCCCGAATCCTCCTCAAGAAGATCATGGCATTCAGAAAACACCCTCCTCTGATCCAGTTACTGACTCCAAAATAGACAATGAATTCATCCCAAGACGACATGCTCCTCCCCCTCCCGGTAAACCTGCTCCGGGATTATCTATGTCTTCTAAAGTTGGGAAAAGTTCTGGTCCTTCCGTCTCCAGAATTCCTTCTGCTACATCAAGGAAAGGATCTGCTTCCCCTTCATCTATTATTGGAAGCATTTCTCGCAGGTTTGGCTCCGGAAATAAATCACATCATGTCAGCTCAAGTAGTGTTTCTAGACCAACAATTCTACATTTGGGTGAAGTTGCACCAGATCTCCGTGGTACACATGGAACTGCTACACAAGATCGCAGCAACCAGTCCACTGTTCTTAAGTCTCCATTGATAATTTCGTCGGATGTAATGGGGCGCCAGTCACAACCACAGATGTCCAGAAATGAAGCATATGAGCCTTCAAACCCCCCTCCACCTCCTGAGCATCCTGCACCTACTATTCCACCTATCCATGATATTAAAAGACAGAGCTATATGTCAGAAGCGGATCCGAATAGACAGAGCTCTTCGGCAAAGGAGAACAATGAAATTAGAAACGCTCCTGTACCTCCAATTCCTACCTCAAAGCCTAAAGTGAAACAAAAGTTAACAGAGGCCGAGCAGGAAAGAAGACGCGAGCTTCGTAAAGCAAAGGAGAAGAAATATCTTAATCGTCTCATCGAAATTTGCTCTTCTGAGGATCCAAGTGAGAAATATCACAATTTAGTGAAGATAGGACAGGGTGCTTCTGGTGGTGTATACACAGCGTATGAAGTGGAAACTGAATTCTGTGTTGCAATTAAGCAGATGGAATTGGAGAGGCAGCCAAAGAAAGAGTTAATTATCAATGAAATTTTGGTGATGAAAGGCTCTAAGCACAAAAATATCGTTAACTTTATTGAAGCCTATCTTCTTAAAAAGGATCTGTGGGTGGTCATGGAGTATATGGAAGGTGGATCATTAACAGATATTGTTACTCACAGTGTAATGACAGAAAAGCAGATGGGAGCAGTGTGCAGAGAAACACTGCAGGGGTTAAAGTTCCTACATTCTAAGGGAATTATTCATCGTGATATTAAATCCGATAATATTTTACTTTCATTAGAGGGAGACATCAAACTGACTGATTTTGGCTTTTGTGCTCAAATCAAGGATTATTCTGCCAAGAGGAATACCATGGTCGGCACGCCGTACTGGATGGCCCCTGAGGTGGTCACCAAGACCGAATATGGTCCTAAAGTTGACATATGGTCTTTAGGGATTATGACCATTGAGATGATTGAAGGTGAACCGCCATATCTTAATGAGACACCTCTCCGTGCGCTTTATTTGATCACAACCAATGGAAAACCTAGGTTAAATGATGCTGATTCTTTATCAAACAGTTTGCAGAACTTTTTGGACGACTGTTTGGAGGTTGATCCTGATAAGAGACTGGATTCTGTGCAACTATTACAAACTCCATTTATTCAAAATGCGGATGATAATAGTTCTCTATCTCCGTTGGTGAAGTTAGCAAGACTTCAGAAGCTGGCTGAGAGACCTGAGAGCGAAACCACATAATCCAATTGGATATGTAAATTTCTTTATACCTGGAGACATGTTTAGCATTTTCTCTTCCCTATGTACGATTGTGCTTATGCGTTTTGCTTATTCTCGCATTTTTTAGTTCTTGTAAAGATGTATTTATTCTGTGACTACATCTGACTTTTCTTGAAAAAACGTAATGAAATCTGATAGCGTAAATTACAAACCAGCAGAGTCAAGCGAAATAGAGAACAGACACCACAAAGAATATATAGATGGATATAAAATAATACAATTGGCTGGAAACAATAGGCCTAAACAACGATCTAATATACAATTAATATAATAGCAACTATAGTTCATCATCGTCATCATCGTCATCGTCATCATCCTCTGGAGAACTAACAACAACATATTTAGACTGGACAAAAAACAGTTTCACAGCATTTTTACCTTTATTTTCAAACTGATAGAAATTGCCCATAGGGATCTCAAAAGAACAGCCGGAATTCACCACAAAGTTATTGTGAGATAACGCCACTTCCAGAACACCTTGAATAACATAGAAAATGAAGTAAGTATCGTCGTTAGATTTGATGGCTTTTCTCGAGCCAATTGGTATCTCAATGATTCCTCCTCCGCTGAATTCACTATCCTGATCGAACAGGGTAGATATCTTGAAAAACTCCTCACTGTTTTGGATGATGGAGATGTTTTTCGACTTGTTTGGCGCCCATGCTATGGTTCTTTCTACTTGATTCTCTGATCCTGGACCCTCAAAAACAGGCACAGTCAACGAGTTCTTTTCTAGCCATTTGGAACCTTCAAGACTACCAACAGACTCTGCAGACTTTTCAGAAGACTTTCTTCTAACTTCTTGCACTTCATCATCTCCCGAGGCCTTTGGAGCTTTGCTGACTCTTCTTTTAGCTGCAGTTTGAGAAGGTACTGAAGAGTATCTACGCTTAGGGGTGAACGCTGTGGTATCAGGTTTGTGGACCACATCCCTGATCTGTTTCACATATGTTCCATTCTCATTTGTTGTTTCGTAGATAATCTTTTCATTTCTCCACCACGCCACTGGAGCCACTTTGGTTCTAGACGATCTTCTAAGGTAGTTTGAATCGGAAGAGCCATTAGGGGTTATATCTCTGGGCTTCGATTTCGGTTTGGCAACGACAACTTCTTCAATCGACTCTTCTCTTTCTAGCGAAGCTATCTCATCGTCATCGTCGTTGTCATTGTCGTCGTTATCGTCGTTGTCGTTGTCGTTATCGTCGTCATCATTTGCGTCATCTGCATCTTCCTGGCCAGGGCCTTCAAACGAGGAGTCCTCATTATCCGAGATACTAATCACTTCTTCCTCTTCTGACACCGAAGATACAGGCGATTGAAATCTCCTCCTATTCTTGTTCTTATTCAAAGCTATGTTCTTCGTTATCGAAGCAGATTTGCGGCTTGAAGCTCTGGACTCTTTAGGAGCAGGTTTACTAGACTGTTTTGGAGGTCTCTTGGGAGATTTGCCCGCTGACTTTGTAGGAGCAGACGATTCATGTAGTTTTGCAAAAGCACTCACCACAGAACCTTTTTTGATTGGAGAAGGTTGTAGACTATTCTGCTTATTGTTTGTTTTGGCAGGCTTTTTGACTTCCTCCGTCTTTTGAGAGGAAGGGGCAGATGCACCATTTAATGAAGATTTTTTTCTAATGGAAGGTCTGATTGGAGAACCCATCAATGTTGCAGATTTTATCAGCTCATCTGCATCATTGGAATCGTCTGAATCATTACTATCTGCTTCATCTTCATTGCTTGAGTAAGCAACAGGGCCATTGAACTTCGAATTGCTCTTTGGCTTATTAGACTCACTATCAGTGTCTTTCTCGATTATCGGACGCGATCTTAATCTCTCAAATCTCTTGGAAAGTCTCTTGTTTGGAGAGGTATTGACGGACTTCCCATTCGGAGACTCGTACTCATCGTCTGAGAGAAAAAAGTCCTTAAGATCTTCCAACCCATTGTCGTTCTTCTTTGGCGACTTTGTAATACGGAAGCCCGTCTTTCTTCCCACTTTGCCTGGCCGTTCGAATATCTCACTCTTTCTATAGCTCATGGCCTCTTCACTCACAATATCAACGGTGCGGACTGGATACGCTTATACTTAATAGCAATAGATACAACAGAGTACGAGTGGCTTTGCTGAATACAGGTATCTTTTCTCAGTAGTGTACAATTAACGGGATTTAAGCTATTTTGACGGCGCTGCTCCTTCTCTAATCCATTACAGATCCTTTTTATGAGTTCTCCAGTGACTTCAAAACAACAAAAGAATAAACACGGACCAAAGTGCTTTGTACTACTCGTTACAAAAAATCAGAAGGGACGGAAACGTCGATCGGCTCAAGCGCCGATCGACGTCCACACGCACGTCGATTATTTGATGGTGCACTGGATATCTGGATGACAGGATGTAAGAGTAAGGGCCAATAGAGTCTACTCGGGTTTATATTCGGACTGAAGTGATATTAGGACGATATATAATACAAAAACAAAATTTCGGTGTTCAGTTGACCTTGGTGACTTCTCCAGACTCTCCATCATGGTACGCGAGCAGATTCACTTTGAAGTCAGCACAGGCTACACCAAATGTCTTGAGAATGAGGGCCTGTCTAACGTCCAGAACGGCGTTCTTTTCCACCACGTCGTAGGGTTGATCGAGGGTGATTTTTCCGGCGACGATCTTGGTGGGGATCTTGAGCTTGTTACGTAGAGTTGGTTCCATTGAGTGTGACATTGGGACGTCCTCTTCTTGGGCTATCTGGCCTGCTCTTGAGTAGACGATTCCGGCCGGGATTGAGAACGAGATGGGACTTTTTGCGTTTGCTCTTGGGTAGTCGGAACGGACGTAGGCTGCGAAATATGCCTGGACGGTTTCTGGGGACTCGTCGGTGAACAAGAGTCCCACCAGGCCGTCGAAGTAGTCTAAGATTTTGTGCAGATTATCCTTGTATTCTTCTGCTGGTGTCTGTCCCAGTGCCTTTTCGAGCACCTTTTTCTTTCCCATCAGCAATTTTGAGCCTGTCCAGTCTCTGCGGATGTCCTGAAGAACTGGTGTTCTGACGTCGTCCAGACCTAGGATCCATATGTATCTGTGGGAGTCCAGGCCCTGTCTGACATCGTCGAAGATTCTGACCTTATTTTCCTTTCCTTTTTTGTCTGTCTGTGCCAATGTGACCAGCTTTGATCTCTTTGAGCGTGGCATTTTGTTGACTATAGTTGGTCTGTGTTACTTGGATAGATCCTTGATCATCTAGTTCTATGATCACCTAGTTCTTTTCTGCTATCTTTATATAACAAGATTGAAAAATTTTAAAAGTTTTGTCCCGTTTGCGAAAACGGGATTTAAGAGGGCAAGAAAAGGCACAAAGAGCGATTGAGGCAAATAAGTTAGATTGGCCCTTGTTTGTGAGAGTTTGGATATATATATAGCAAAAAGGATACATTGAATGAGCAGAAAGCCAACATAATCACAATAAAGCTAAAAAAACAGCGACTGATCACAAACAGTGAAATTCGAAGCAAAATCAGGCAGGAAAATCGGACTTTGCAAAGACAGTGGGACAGAAAACAGATATCCCCAGACAGTCCAAGTTGCATCAAAAAAGTCAGGCCAAAATCAGACACTCTGCAAGGAAATGAACCCAGAAAAACAAAATACAAACAGTAGATCGAAACAGGACTGCAATCCAGACCGTCATACACATCGAGCCAGTCCAGATGTCGCCACTGGAAACGCTCAGCGATCAGTGGGGTCGGACGTGGAAATGCAAGATGGGGCCCTCGACAGCGACGAACACGATGACGAATCGTCAATGTTGTCTCGACTAGCAGGAAATTATCGAAGATTCTCGCAATCGCAGTCCCGATTCGGGTATCTGGAGAACCAATCGGTCGTTCAGCATCCCGACCAGGAACCGTCTGGTGTCTCCCATAACGATCATGACAGCTCCTGGAACCAGAACCACGACAACGACGACTACGACAACATCGGATCCGACGAAGACGAGCTCATGCGGTCGATTCATGGGGTATTCTCCTCTGCAGCAGTCAGAAATAGCTCCTCTCTGGAGGTGACCATGGCCACGGCTTTTGGCAGCTCAACACAGCATACGAGGGCACATCTTTTGCAGCGCACCCGCAGCAGCGACGAAACAAGAACCACCTCTGCAGTAGCTAATGCAGGGTCCTCATCACATACCGAAGCAGAGGAAAACGACCATCACTCGGCTGACGATGACGATGACGACGATGATGACGACGATGACGACGATAACGATGATGACAACAACAGAACACACGGTGATCTGGCAAACGATTTGGGAGCTTTTCGCAATGCCTTGGGACGTATGTTCCCAGGAGCTGGATTTGGCGAGGTATTTGGAAGTATATCGAGAATATCGGAGCTCGTAAACGCATTACAAAAACATCAGGATCCTTACATGGTGTTGGAGACACTCAATGAATTGTCAGAAAGACTACTAATGATGAACGGTATAATGGCAGAACGTAATTTGCCTTCCTACAAATTATCACAGACTGTCGTTTCTGTGATAGAGAATCCATTCTACCAAGAAGATCTAGAATTACAGTTGGTGGCATGTCGCTGCATCTACAATTTATTGGAGGTCAATTCAGACGCCGTCCATGATGTCATCTCTGCTGGTGCTATTGAGGCCCTACAATCAAAATTGTTAGAAATAAGCTACATCGACCTGGCCGAACAGGCATTACAGACATTGGAAATGATATCTCGAGATTGTGGAAGAGAAATTTTGATCAAGGGCTGTTTACCATCCTGTCTTATGTACTTGGATTTTTTTACGGTTCATTCTCAAAGAAAGGCTTTGGCAATTGCGGCAAATGCCTGCAAACACATACCTCGGTCAAGATTCAACGACTTGAAAGAAATATATCCTATAATAGAGCGCATAGCTGTCGAATATTCGGATCCAAACAGTGTGGAGAGCGCATGGCTAGCAATATCTAGAATCATTAAGGGCTTTGAAAGAGAACCACAAGTTCTGGAGCAACTCATCAGTGAAAATCTGTTAAAAAGATTGACTTTACTCTTGCCTAGCTGTTTGACTAAAGGAAAACATTCTAACAAACTCATTAGTTTTGGATCCTGTTTGAAGCTGATCCAGTCTCTTTCAATTGTCTCTAACATATCACCGAAACTCTCAGTTATTCTTTTGCAAAAATGCGAAATAGGAAAGGTGATTTATGCTTCATTGTCAGGATATGAAAAGACAGACCTGGATAAACCTACCCCACCTAGTGCGTCTAATTTTTCTTCAATGCTAGATAATGAGACGGGAGCAAGCTATATATCCATTGAAGCTTTAATGGCTTGTCCCAAGGAACTGATTACCGCTATATTAGGCTTGATTGCACCAATTTTGCCGTTTGGTGATTTCTCTGATGATGTAAAACGCAAAAACGATATAGGAAATTTTCAAGGTTTCAGCAACGGTAATGATAGGAGAGATATAAACAGAACACGAATCGATCTTTATTTAACTGATGAAGAAAGCTCTAAGAAATTTGATGAATTTGTCCGTGAAATCTTCCCACTTTTGCTGAACGTCTATGCTTCTACTGTTGATTATCAAATTAGAAGGTTGGTTTTAATTTGCATTTTACGTACAATAAGAGTGTTATCGAAGGAACAACAGGCTTCTATTGTGTTTGATTCTGGTATTACTTCATTATTAGCATCAATTGTCATGCAGGGAAAGCATGTGGCGACGAAATTAGAAGATTCAGTCGGTTCGATTTATGAGGTGAAACCGTTTGTTCTTATATATGGTGCATTATTAGTCACACACTTACTAATTGGAAAGGCACCAGAGTTGTTCTTATCGGATTTTGAAAGGGAGGGATTATTGTCGCACACTCACCAATTCGCAGAAGACCTTGAACAAGATGAATGGGTCCAAAAGGCATTGAAGAATGACGCGGGATCAGGTACTGGGTTTTCTCAGCCTAATAATAATATGGATGACTCACTTAACAACCCTTTCAATGATGGTGCAAATGAACACAGCATAAGAAGTTACTCTAAACCCAGATATAGTTTTGATTTGGAGGAGGAGGAAGCTGATTATGGAATACATAGTGGAGAGGACGATGAGGGAGGGGAAAATGACGACGAAGAAGAGGACGGTGAAGAAGAAGATGAAGAAGATGAAGAAGAAGAAGAAGAAGAAGAAGAAGAAGAAGAAGAAGAAGAAGAAGAAGAAGAAGAAGAAGAAGAAGAAGAAGAAGAAGAAGAAGAAGA